>JASVEL010000216.1:0-479125 GCA_032618575.1 Nicotiana noctiflora
TTTGATCCTTGGAAAGAAATTGATTCTTTCCAAGAATAAGTTTAATTCCTGTTACTCTTCCTTGATGTATGGACTTTGATAGCTTTCCGTCTTCAAGTCTTGATAGTGTCGTTTTTGCTCTTTAAATCAGGGTCCTTCCATTTTCAATACTTCATTTCCTTTTAACTCTTCAAGAAATCGCTCATTGATTTTCTTGTCGGATTCCTAGTGCTTCTTTTCCTTTTAGATGCTTTAATCAATCTTTGATTGATTTCTCCATCCGGCTTCGATTATTTCTCTTTATGTACTTCAATCTTTTGAGTCCCTACACCAAAAGCAATTATATTATTTTTCATCATTAAAACTAAAACCTAACAAGTTGGTCTCATTTAGTGGTAGGTGTTCGGTACTTCGATACATGATTTATAAATTACGGTTAGGTACTTAGATCTTCGGTATATCAATTGTGCATACCAGATACCGTACCAAAGTAGTTCAGTACAATTCGCTATTGTTTTGTTTGGATCAGTACGATTTCGATATCGCACTGTCCCTATCTAACGTGGCAAGAAGTGGCATTGACCGGTGGAAACCATCAATAACGTAAACCAACTCTTTTGCCACTTCTCCTTTAAAAGTTCCTAGTTAAAATGGCAGTAATCCATGACCATTTGCAGAAGGTAAAATATGTTTCTCATCACCTTAGGCATCTCAGATTCTCTTCCAATTATATTTTATTTCTATTTCTAAATATGCCCATTTAGGTGGGAAAATTTGATCCAATCACACGAGAATCACATTATTCATCCCAGTTGGTGCCAAATCTAGCCATGAAAGAAGTTGTACTCGTATTTTTTGATAGGCATGATTGGGCATACAGGATAAAGTAAAAATTTTATTCATTGATATTATCTATATCGTCTGACGCATGTCAAGGTGGTGCTAGAAAAATCAAGAGCGAGAGAGAGAAGGGAGGACACTACTTTTTGTGGGAGTCATCTGCTAACAGCTTCGAATATTATTAAATATTCGATATTTGGTATTCCGAAATATCGAAACCTCAATATTTAGGACCATACCGAAATACCGAATAACTGAAAAATTGATATCGAAATATCAAATAAACAATACCGAAATATCGAATTAATTTGGTCTGGTTCAGAATTTGATTTTTTAATTTTATATCCACCCCTAGTCTCACATGTCAGTTAAATACTCCAACTTACCATGTGACTATATTATAAATACATTATGTTAGTTTAAGTGAGTCTCATAAGTACACTTATCCGGAAGGTATAATGCATGAAACACAATTGTTACTACGTGATTAAATGAACCTATCAAAATTTAAAACTTAGACGACATGTGATTAAATAAAAAAAAAAGTTAGATAAAAGTAAAAAAAAAAAGGAAAATTATAATTTCAAAATTCATCGACTTCTTTTTTGTCACAAGATCCTTCATGAACTCTGCATAACCGGTCATTTTCTCCAAGGCTTCAACTAATGGCACATTGATTGAGAGACTCTTCATCATTTGGATAAACTTCTTGAATTGATTTTTAGCATTTTACTTTTCAAGTCTTTGATGGTATGGAGGTAGAGGATTAGGCAATGTTGTCGTAGCCTTTTGCACTACCGATTCCGGCATGTCAATATTGTGATTCCTAGACGGGTTCACTTTCTCTTGAGTCTCTTCCAATCTATCATCAATATCAATCGAACCTCATCATTGGATTTCTCAAATTGTTTGGGATCTCTTCTTCTTGCACTACTTTCTCTTCATCCACAAGTTGTCTTTGGCTTGAAATGGGTGTATTTCCACCTTTTCCACTCCTCGTAGTAATGGTAATGGCATGCTCCCTTTTGTTCCCACTCTTTGGGTTTACAACCGTGTCACTTGGTAGTGCCCCCTTAGGATGAGTATTTAGAGCTTGAGATATTTGCCCCATTTGAACTTCCAATTTACAGATTGATGTATTGTTGGAGTTGGGCATCGGAATCAACATTCTTCTCCATCATTTGCTTGAACATATTCTCAATATGCCCCATTTTATTATTGGAAGAACTTGGACAATGGGGAGGATAAGGAGTTGGGTTGCTCGGTTATTAATACATCAGGGGACTTTGAAAACCCGACCACGGTTGCCTTGATTATTTTTCCATCCCCCTCGATTTTTACCTCCCCAATTTCCTTGATTGTTTCCACTCCAATATCTTGGTTATTTCTACTACTATAATTTTCTTGATGGTTGTTGTTATGCCAATTTTCTTGATTATCACAACCACTCCAATTACCTTGGTTATTAATTACCTTGATTACTTTGAGGTTGCCATTGTTGTTGATTCGGGCCTTGGAAGTTATTTCTTTTTCCTTGAAAGTGGTTCACATATCTCACCTCATCTTATTCATTGTAAGATTCATCTTGATCAACCCCTCTATGTTCTTGCACATAATTCTCCACTCGAATTCTCCACTCGATTTTGCACTTATGGACCCTTAGTGCTTCTTTTGTTCACTATCATGCTTAGTCCGTCCATGGCATTTACTTTATTAAGACTTTGTACTTTTTAAAGTTGAACCTTTGATAATTGATTCATAGCGGTGGTCAATTCGGCAATGGCTTGTCTATGGTCATGCAACTCTTTATGGAGGTGAATCGTGTTCAGATCACCTTGAGGAACATTAGCCCTAGATTTCCATACTGATAAGGTGTCCACCATTCCATCTAAAATCTCTCAAGCTTCCACATATGGTATTGTTAAAAAAAATTCCACCAGCAAGTGAATTTACCACGCATTGATTGGTCCTATTGATCCCCCGATAGAAAGTTTATTGAATCATATCCATTATATCTTTATTGGGTCACTCTTTGGCCATTATTCTATACCGCTCCCATATCTCATGTAACGGCTCATTGGGCTCTTATTTTTGAATGCTAGAATCTCATCTCTAAGAGTATCCATATGTTCGGGAGAAAAGAACTTGGCAATACATTTCTCCGCCAACTCATTCCACGTACGAATGGAATAGTTTGGCAATCTTTCCAACCAACCTAAGGCTTCCCCCGTAGAGAGAAGGGAAAAAGCTTTAGCTTTAAAGTATCCTCGGAGACGTTTGTCTGTTTACTCCCCAACAAGTGTCTATAAACCCCTTCAAGTATTTGTATGCGTTTTGACTTGGAGCCATAGTGAAGAACCCTCGTTGCTCTACCAAAGTGAGCATTACATTAGTGATCTAAAATTTGCCGCCCTAACACGGGGTCGGACTATGGAACTTGCATACCTTTCATTCGGCAACACCCAGTGTGGAGTCACTCTTGGTGAAGGTGGGGGTGGAACTGAGACGTTGTCTTGAGGCGCCCGACCTCTTCTATTTGCTTGAGGTTCAAGAGGAACCTTTTCAACTTGGTCATCCTCAATGTCCACATCCCCCAAAGGCATGTTTCCGAGTTTATAATTATTGTACCTACAATTGATTCACACAATTAGTAACACTGAAGGAGAAGAAGACATCCACACATAAACCCAAATATATAGCTAACACTATTTTTAGCTCCCTGACAATGATGCCAAAAATTGATCTCGTCCAATTCACACATCAAATCAAGGATATGAAACTGTTGATTACAATAGTAGTACCCAATAAGAGTCGGGATCAATTTTCATAGGGAGTAATATATAGGAATTAGGAGTATATATCGTAGTACGTAAGTTTGAACTATCTCAATTTACACTTCCACAAATTGATGGTTTCTATGTCTATTTTAAACTAATATTGCAAAGTTAAGAAATGAAAATAAGAAATTGTTGTTTTGTTGTTTTTCAAGTTTTGTAAAAATTCTAGGGCTATGACCATCACTTAGGTGTTTGCCTAATGAGATATAAACGTTAATGCTTATTTTGTTGATTGGGGTGTGTTATAGCTATCAACCCTTAATTACTCGCTCAACACCTCTTGGTCAGAGAGTGATTTTGTCCAATTCAGTTTTCTTAAGTCCAAAGGGTATTGCTCAAAAGGGTTGATAAAAGCTCAAGTTGGATTATTACTATCTCTAGGTTGAACCCTTTAATTGGGATTTTCAATCTCTCGATTGACCATTTTCTTTTTAGCTAAGTTTTTCTAGACTAAGTCTCTCTTTCTCAAGTAGACTCTAAGTCAAATAAGCATGAACTAATGCTTGCAACCATTAATTCCACAAATTAAAGCATGAACCAGGCTAAATAATAAACATCCAACCATAAACAAGCATTAAATTAGACACTCATAATATTTATACACTAGGGTTGGGTCACAACTCTAGTAAAAATCTAGCTAGTCATGCTTGACATTGAAGAAATAGAAGAAGAGATGCTAATTAAACTCATATTAAAAATCAAAATGATAAAATCTTTGTTAAAATACCCCAAAATATGAAAGACTACTAAAAAAGCAAAGAGAAACGGCTACTGTAGTTGCTGGTGTCAAATATTGACCTAATTTTGTGAATTTCTTCTATATATACAGGGCTGAAAATTTCGGACAAAAATATCCTTCGGGAGGTTTCACGACCGCACAATTCCATGTGCGGTCCGTAGAAGTGTTCATCTGTAGGAGCTGGGATTAGCGAGGCAATATTTCTGCGGTCCGCAAATTTATCACCGCGGACACAATCTATTTTTCTGCGGTCCGCGTCTTTCTTTCTGCGGCTGCAAGGCACTTTTTCTGCAGCCGCATAATTCTTAGCGGTTCGCAATCTTGAGGGATTTGGACTTGGAAAATTGCACATCTTCTGAAGTCACAATTCCTTTGTGGACCGCGTTTTGCTAGGAAGCTTGTTGGATTTTTCTTCATTGTTTGAGGCCGTGGATGAAATTATGCAGTCCGCATTTTGCAAGTTCTTGTGCCTTTTGTTGCCTTGTGTTTTGATTACTCCTCGTTTAGTCAGACTTAATCTAGGGAGTCCAACTTCCAACGTTCCTATAATTTTGCCCATTTTATCAATTTCGGGAATACAACTAAATTCTTTTAGACAAAAACAAAAGCTGAAAAATGCTAATAAATAGTCAAAATCATCTAGCATGACCATTGAGAAAATATCTGGAAGATGAGTCAAAGTAGAGTAATTAGCTAAGTGCTTACGTATGGTTTTCAGGTCCTGGACAAACATGAATTAATTTATTTAATAAATCATTTGTCTTTTCAAGTCTTAAACAACGTTTGGCGCCAGGCCACAGAACCTTCAACCACTTCCTCAAATTTTGAGACTCATGCTTAGTATTCGGTCAATATGGAAATATTAAATTACAAAATTGAATTCTCAAAAAAGAAATATTAAATCATTTACTTGGTTGCAAAGACACTTCCTTGATCTCTCCTTCTATAAAAGCAGACCACCACTGGAAATTCCTTAACATAGTAAATTAGCAAAAAAATTGAGATGGTACAAGTGAAGTTGCTAGGTTTTTGGTATAGCCCATTTAGTCGCAGAGTTGAGTGGGCTCTAAAGATTAAGGGCGTGAAATATGAATATATAGAAGAAGATCGAGCTAACAAGAGCTATCTACTTCTTCAATCCAATCCTATTCACAAAAAAGTCCCTGTTCTCATTCACAATGGAAAACCCATTGTTGAGTCTCTGGTCATTCTTGAATACATTGATGAGACATTTGAAGGACCTTCCATTTTGCCTAAAGACCCTATGATCGAGCTTTAGCTCGTTTCTGGTCTAAGTTCCTTGACGATAAGGTAAATACATATCTGCATAATTTAGTACTTTTATTTGTTACTAAAGTATTTTTAATGTTTTATTCCATATATGATGGTTTAATCTTGTCATGTGTCAGTCTTCACATCTACATAACATAGTATTGTCGTTGTTGTTAAGCTAAGAGCGTTTTGCAGGTGCCTGCAGTAGTGAAGACTTTCTTGCGCAAACGGAAGGAGCACGAGAAAGATAAAGAGGAAGTTTGTGAGATGCTGAAAGTTGTTGACAATGAGCTCAAGAATAAGAAGTTCTTTGTGGGTGACGAATTTGGGTTTGCTGATATTGCTGCAAATTTGGTCGCATTTTGGCTAGGAGTTTTTGAAGAAGCCTCTGGAGTTGTTTTAGTGACAAGTGAAAAATTTCCAAATTTTTGTAAGTGGAGAGATGAGTACATTAACTGCAGCCAAATCAAGGAATCTCTACCTCCAAGAGATGAGTTGCTTGCTTATTACCAAGCTCGCTGTCAAGCTGCTGCAGTTGCTGCTTCCGCTCGCAAATGAACACATCCTCATTCATCTTATGAAGTTTCAAATTATGTGTCAGAATAAGATTATCAATCTAGAACGAGTTCTGTAGATTCAGTTATATTTATGCATGCAAAAGAAAGAATTTATAATATATATTTGTATAAGATTAAGCTCGTTCAGAATTAATGACTCTAAATTTTGCATTCTCTTGATCCTAATAAAACTACTTGTTAGAATTGTCTCGAGTTATTATTTTAATTTTTTTGTTTGTCAATGATTATACAATAATTAATCATATCATAATTCAAAAAAGACAAGAAAAGCAAACCACTAATAGTATGATGAAATAGTGGGCGACAGAAGCACATAAGTTATCTTATTTGTTCTCGAGATATTTAGGCTATCAGGTAAGCATCTAAATAGTGGGTGACATAAGCACATAAGTCACTCATATGTATAGGTAAACCGTAAGCATCAATCCAAGATAGTATCTTGGAACTTAAACCGATGATGGAGTTCCAGCATAAATATATTAGAACTCTAGCATAATATATTGGAGTTTCAGCAAGTATAATAGTTTAGTATAATATACTAGAGTTTGGAACACCAGTGCTTCAGTCTTCAGTATATTATATTGGAGCCAACAAAGTATACCGGTCTAACATAATATACTGGAGTTCCTACAGAAGTGCACCGAACTCCAATACATTATGCTGGACCGGTTTCTATTGCAGCAAAACAATGACTATTTTTCTTTGACTTGGTAAATTCTGGCTATTTTTGATTGACCAGTCCTAAAACTGGCTATACTGGAACTTTTCATGTGTTGGAGTTCCAACATATTTAATTTTATATACAGGTGCACCGATCTCCAGTTTATTATGCTGAAACTTTCTGTATTTTAGTAATTAATTTTCAATAATTTTACAAATACTGACTATTTCTAAATGATTAGTCCAAAAACTAACTAGTCTGTGCTATTTTTACGAGTTTGTGATACAGACTGGGCATGTTCAAGACCAGCACAAGTAGACATTTGAACTCTGCGGACTGTCCAATTAGGAAAAATTGGCCCACCAGATAGAAGCTTCCTTCCCCTAAATGATTTGGCGAAAATGGGCTGCGTAATCTCTTTTTTTGCACGGACTTATATAGCCAAATATTGTGGTGTACAAAGAAAATCGATAAATTGAACCAAATCAGTAATTCGAGTCAAATTAAAAAAAAAAACTCGATCATGGGTTGGTTTGACTTGGTTTGGTGTTGGAAAAAATAATCCGACCATAGTTAATTTGGTTTGATTTTAACTAAAGAAAGTCTTACCGAAACCAAACCAACCCGATAATACATTTCTTCAATTTTTACAAATATTTTATACATATAAATATTTATTTTATATAATTCATAAATATTTCTTAAACGTTTTTACAGTTTTATCTTTAAACATAATGTTTCAAGTTTGGAATTAACATTCTTGAATGGTCCAATAAATTTGATAGTTCATAAAGGTAGTAATTCAAATAAACTTCACATCAATACTAATGCTAACTAAGAAAATTCAATTCAACACTAGAAATGACAATAGTGTGAATATCTATTTTTTAGTTTTGCATTGTTTATACTGAAAACGCATAACTTAGTCTATCTTTTTCTTTAGTACTTAGCTATGTAACTAATATACTTATAGTTGTACTTATTTAAGCATGACTTATATAGTACTTTTAGATTATGTTAATATTTATTATGGCTTATTATTTAGTAATATTTTCTTTGATTTTTGTTATTAATATTTTAGTACAATGTTATAACGCATCTCATATATTGTATTATTTTTTTGAAAAATACATTATATGGTTGTATCCTCGTAGGATTAGAGAAGTATGTGGAGCACAAGTTATATATTTGTGCTACGAAGACGTATCCGAAAAAAACCCGAAAATCAAAAAAACCCGAGAAACCCCGAGATTGAAAAATCCGATTTCGTTGGTTTGCTTTGGTTTATAGATTTAAAAATCCGACACTATTGGTTTGATTTGGTAATTGAAAAATCCGAACCAACCGACCTATGTACACCCCTAATCAACTATTAACTATAAAGACATTTTTACCCCCAAAACAATACCCTTTTTCAACTCGTCAACAATATCATTAACTTTTTCTTTTGTTGGTTTAAACAATGCCATTTACTAGTAACGATAAAATTATTTTCGTATGACTTATCAGTCACAAATTTAAATCGTAGGATGAGATATTAATATTTGCATTGAGATAAATTTTCTACAATATCTCCCTTGAAATACTGTCCTTCCCCAAATTCTACGTAAACAAAAAATATTTTATGCACTGAACTACCATTTTTTTAAATAACGTCATTAACTAGCACACTAGACTTTTATGCTACTTGAACTGATAGACATATATTCATGTGACAAACTAAAGAACTAAAATATTTTTATACATATTGTTATACAAAGCTGCATTAACCTACAACTAATCTATACTATATTAAAAGCAGCAAGATCCTTAATGAAATATCGTTAGTGTAACGACCCAAACCCGATCGTGATGGCGCCCAACACTAAAGCTAGGCAAGCCAGACCAACAACTGTTTCCACAATTAATGACAAGTCCCAAAAGGACAAATTCAAGAAGAATATGTGAGTTGATAATAATACTCCAACGATAATAGTAGAATAAAAATACTGAGAAGTGTGAACACCTAAAATAACACTCCCAAAAGATCTGGGTCACGAGTCTAAAGCCTCTAAGCAAAAACTGAATAGTAATAGAAATACTGAATAAAATATTCAAGTCTGGAAGTATATAGAAAATAAACTGAAATAAAGAGAGAAACTAGGTCCTGCGAACGCCAGCAGCTACCTCAGCAACTCCAATACTCTGATATAAGTTGGACTGCTCGTCTAACCCTCCTGCATACCTGAATCTGCACACAAACGTGCAGGGAGTAGGGGTGAGTACTAAGTACTCAGTGAGTAAAAAGTATATAAAATAGCTGAAAGCAGGAAATCCACAGAATACCACATAGCAAAGCTAAAACTACAGTCTGATACCTACCACGAACTAACAACAACAGCAAATCACAATTTTCATAGGTAATTTACAAACAAGAATACAATGCAATGCACATGACCGCAACGGCGCGCAGCCCGATCCGTTTAACATCGACGACACTCACTAGGGGTGTCTACAGACTCCGGAGGGCTCCTTCAGCCACAAGCGCAATATTCATATCATCCGCTGCGGCGTGCAGCCCGATCCATACTCAGTCCACAACATGCATATGAGTCACACAACAGTTCAATTTATTTATTTCCAGGTTCCAGTTCATTAACAATGAAAAATACTTTAATTTTATTTAATTTTCCAAGAACATGTGACTTAGCATTTCATAATAGTGATTTCAAGCTAGGACTGAAATCAATGATTTTACAAATCATGCTATCACATATACATCTATCCCCTAAGGATACTATAGGTCAGCACAAGACCCCAAACACGGCTTATAGCCCACATATACACTTAACACAATGTGCGTTTCAACCGCCAGTATAATATTATTCTTAATCGGAATGGACCAAGTAAATATTCTCAGTTATAACCAGTCCCGCACCTGCCATGGGGTACGAGTCACGTCCTAAATAGCGTCACAATGTGATAAGCTGGGATTTCAAACCTTAAGGCTACCATATACACTAACTACTCACCTTTAACCGGTCGTGGACTCGTTCGCGATGCCTTTTCCCTTCGAATTTGCCGCTTCGAGCGTCGAATCTAATAAAAACCACAGCAAATACATAAATATAGATCAAAGAAATGTAACCCAATCAAAATTACTCGAAAAATACAATAATTCACGAAGTTGGTAAAACCCAAGCCTCGGGCCCACTTCTCGAAATTTCGAAAATTATACCAGCGGATTCCTCGTCTCGCCACGAGTCCGTGCATATAAAATTTATCGAAATCGAAGTTTGAATGGCCTTTCAAAACTCAAAAATTCGTTTCACAATTTAGGCCATAGTTCTTCACAAATTCTACCAATTTTTTATTCCAGCATAAATTCGTATTTTTGAGTCAAGAAACTTACCTCCAGCGATTACCCGTTGATTTATCTCTTCAAAGCACTCAAAATCCTCCATTGGCGAAGTAAAAGTGGTGTAAAATAATGAGGGTTCGCGTATGAAATTTATTTAACTTAACTGTTCTATCACTAACACTTCCTTCTATGCGATCACAATGCCTATATGCGATCGCATAGAGTAAAATTTTCCATGCCCATTTTCCTTCTATGCGATCGCAATGAATAGTATGCGACCGCACTGTGTAAAATCCTAAGTCTATGCAAACGCGCTGACCTCTATGCGATCGCATAGAGCATTTTTCCTAGGCTCCAAATTCCTTCTATGCGATCGCATTATACCCCCATGCGATCACACAGTTCGACTTCCCCAACCTATGCGATCGCATTTCACTCTATGCGATCGCATAGAGTAAAAATCCACCCCTCTCTAGGTCTTCTATGCAATCGCAACCGCTCTATGCGATCGCATAGAACAACATCTGACTGCAATTTTTCTGCTGCAATATTTAAGTTCAAAACCTCCCGTTGGGCATCCGAAATCATCCCGAGACCCCGGGACCTCAACAAAATGCACAGATATGTCATATTACTTCATTCAAACTTGCGCGCAACATAGAAACACCATCATAAACATCAAAATCATCAAATTCTCACGGATTCAAGCCTAAGTTCACTAAAACGTCTGAAACTAACATTTGATCGAAAACCCGACCTAAACACCTCCGAATGATCTGAAATTTTGCATGCATATCCAAAATCACATAAAGGAGCTACTGCAACTATCGAAATTTTATTCCGAGCCCCTGATCGAAATCTCGCCTACCGTCCGGAATTCGCCAAAATTCAACCTTAGCCAATTCAAGCCTAAATCTACACCGGACCTCCGAATTCGATTCCGATTGCTCTCCTAAGTCATAAATCATTTTCCGAAATCGAATCATTAGAATTTCATTCCGAGCTGTCTAACTCATCGGTCAATATCCGGTTGACTTTTCCAAACTAACATTCCCATAAATAGGTTTATTGCCTCATTTCTAACCGGATTCTACCCGATTTACTTCAAACTCTCCAAACACATATAAATGAACATATTAAAGTATAAAATGGAGAAAACGGGGCGGTAACTCCCGTAACGACGGGTCGGATCGTTACAGTTTGCCTTTTGTGCTTTAAAAATAAATTATACATTAGACAAAATTGTAATTTAGTTATTTTATAATAATTAGTACTTTAAAGTAATTTAAATTTTAAATATTAACTCTTTTCTTATTTGAATTATGTTAGAAGTTCTACTATTAAGGACTTTAAAGTAGATATTATTGGGAGAAATAGCATCAGTACGTTTCTTTTCCTTATATGTAGTCACGGCAACTTCCATGGAAATATATATTCACATTCAGTTTTCTTATTAGGGAACTTATAACTCTAACTAGATGTTTCTATATATTGTTACTTTTAAAAGTAAGAGATTCTGTACCAAATATTTATTTATTAAATGTAGTTTTTAGTTTTACACAAATTGATAAAAGGATAATATATTGTTTGAGTAGGAGAAAAGTTTGAAAATAATTTGTACTGTATCCTTTTAGGAACTTATATCTTTTGCGCGTGTTTTCCATCTCAAAGAGTAATTTTGATAAGATAATAATATATTGTTTGAGTAGGAGAAAAGTTTGAAATAATTTGTATCTTTTTAAGACCTTATACTTTTTGTGCGTATTTCCCATCTCAAAGAGTATTATTTGTGTTTGAGTTATAAAATAAAATGTAAGCTTCTTATATTGTCGTATATTGATCCTTTACAGCTAACTTAATAAAAAAAAAAAGTTTGTTCATGAAAGTCTTCAATCTTCATTCAATATATTCAATCTTAAATAATATTCTACATTATAATTTTATAAGTTCAATTTCACAAGTTATCGTACTTTCTTTTTAATTTCAGTAAAATAGATAGCCCTTGAAGATTCGAAAAAAATTCTGATTTTTCTCCGAAACATTTGAGAAGACACAAACATGGTATAAACCAAAAATTTTGATTTAAATACAACTATATTTTGTGTTCAGTTACTAAAAGACACAACTCTATTGAATAGATTATGCTAATATTCATCATTTTTAAGAATTTATATTTTTTTCGTTGATATTTATTCGATAACTCAACCATATTATTCAACAATATTTATGTTATTTTTAAAAATTGTACGTGGTTGGCGTGCCACACGATCCATTTCTTTATATATAGGTGGTCGGGATACCACACGATCCCATTTCTTAATATATATAAGTGATCGGCGTGCCATACGATCCAATTTCTTTATATATATGTGGTCGGCGTGCCATGCGATCCCATTTTATAATATATATATATATATATATATAAGTGGTCGGCGTGCCACACAATCCCATTTTTCTTAATATATTACCGGTATAAAATCAATAATCTTCAATCAACAACATATATATATTACCGACATGGAACCAATAATTCTTTAATCTAATAATATTTATATTACCGGTGTGAAATCAGTAATCTTTAAATCAACCATATTTATATATTACCGGTATTAAACCAATAATAATTCCTTTCATACCATCACATAAAATTATCACAAGTTTTATCCGTTAAAGACTCACGGTCATACTCGACCCCCAATGTATAGATACTCGCCACCATGCCTATACGTCAGACTCCACACGTAACAATTAGCACATAAACTCAACTCATATTCCCTCAAGTTAGGATAGATCAAACACTTACCTCGAAAGTCTATGCCAATTGAATCCTTAGCAATGCCTTTTTCTTTCGAATTCGGCTCCAATGCAATTGTATCTATACACAATTGATTTAATATTATCAATACTACTTAACAAACTAATTCAAATGGCTAAATATAATTTTTATAACATTCTGTCTGGAATAGTAAAAATCGACTCCGGGCCCACATGGTTGAAACATGAGGTTCGAACCAAAATAAATTCACCCATGTTTCCACGAGTTCAAATATATAATTTATTTTAAATTCGGACCTCGAATTGAGGTCAAAATCCCAATTTTATGAAAATCTAAGTTCTACCCAAAACCCTCATTTTACCCATGAAAATCCTTAAATTTAAGATGAAAACATGATAAAAGGTGTTAAAGATTGAAGAAATTAAGTAAAAGTTGACTTACAAATGATTTGGAGAAGAGGGAGTTCGTGAAAAATCGCCAATGAGTGTTTTGGATTGTGAAAATATGAAAAATAAATTTAAAATCGTCATATTATGGATTTACAGGTCTCTGTGTTCGCATTTGCGAATAGAGGTTCGCAATTGCGAAACCCGACCAAACGTGGGAATTGCGAACAAACTCCGCATTTGCGAAGCTAGGCCAGAACTGTGGAGTTCGCATTTGCGAACAAAACTTCGCATTTGCGAAGATGTGCTGCCCAGGGAACACTTCGCATTTGCGATGTTTTTCCTCGCATTTGCAAACTCTAGGCTAAGGGGGTGTTTGCATTTGCGATGTTTTCTTCGTAATTGCGAAGTCAGCTTATTTTATGTGGCCTAAGACATTTGGCTAAGGGGCCACAGAACGTTCTTTTATAGACATCACCGTTTACTAGGCTGAATCGGGCTGCCTATACCCGGAGTTTTTTGGCTTCTTTTATATCCGAGGATCGTGAAATGAACCTTAATAGGGAGGCTATTCGCCTTGTTAATTTCTGCACCTGCTTTTTGCTGGTCAGTATCTCCGGTATTGCATCAATGGCCTTGATTTGATTTGGGTTGACCTCGATTCCCGTTTGTGGCACCAGGAAACCAAGGAACTTTCCTAAAGGTACATCGAAGGTGCACTTTTTGAGATTGATTTTCATCCCATACTGCCTTAATATCTCGAAGGCTTCCTTCAAATGACCATTGTAATCCTCTTTCTGTATCGACTTCTCTAGTATGTTATCGATGTAATCCTCTATAGTCTTACCGAGTTGTTCTTTGAACATTTTGGTGACTAACCTTTAATACGTGGCCCCTACATTTTTTAGCCCGAACGACAATACCTTATAGCAGTACATTCCTCGATGAGTGATGAAAGTGGTCTTTTCTTGATCTTCTTTAGCCATTAGAATTTAGTTATAATCGGAGTAGGCGTCCAAGAAGCTCGGTAATTCATGTCCTGATGTTGCATCGATAAGTTGGTCGATATGAGGTAATGGGAAAGAGTCCTTCGGGCATGCTTTATTGAAATCGGTGAAGTTGACGTAGATTCTCCATTTCCCGTTCTTATTTTTTACCATGACCACATTGGTGACCCATTGGGGGTATTTTGATTCTCTTATTCAATCGTTGGCGAGTAATTTATCAAGCTCCTCGATGACTGCCTCATTGTCGCGGCTTTAAACTTTCTCCCCATTTGTCGTACTGGCGGATAAAGTGGATCAACATTCAGCATGTGTGTGGCGAAATCCCTTAGGATTCCTGGAATATCTTAGTGGGAAAAAGCAAACAAATCCGCATTGTTAGTTAAAAGGTCACGATACTTACTTGGCTCCGAAAGTTTGTAGCCTTTCTATGCTATTGGTGTTATCCAATTGGACGGGATCAAGATCTTCTATGGTTGCCTTATAAGCTTCTACGATGTCCGAGTCTTTGATGGCCTCAACTTGTACGTCGGCTTTGATTCCCGACACGATTGATTGCTATGCTTCCACCCTTGCCCCTTTTAGTTGTTTGGTGTGTGTGCAATCTTGGGAAATCTAGTAGCATTCTTGGGTGGTGCATGGCTCACCTCAGATGCTGAATATTGCCCATGGGATGGGAAATTTGATTACTTGATAGAAGCTTAAAGGGACGGCTCGCATGGCGTATATTCATGGTCATCCTATGATGGTGTTGTAGGTCGTTTCCTAGTTCTTGACATAGAATGTCATTTCCAGAGTAACCTCTCCTGCTAGGACAGGTAGCACTATTTCTCTATATGTCCGCTCTACTGCATTATAAAACCCGATAGTGTTATGCAACGTGGTATTATTTTATCCTCGAGCCTCATTTGCATGAGAACTCATGGGTGAACAATACATGCGATGTTTCCGTCATCTACCATTATTCTTTTTACATTGGTATCTATGATGCATAAAGTTATAACCAAAGCATCATAGTGAGGGAAAGACAAATCTTTGGTATCTAACTTATCGAAGATGATACTATCTTTGAGGTCGTTATACAGTTTGTGGGCGGCTGTCCGTTTTAGTTTATGCGTGGTGGTGAAATTCACATGGTTGATTATCCTATCATCGCCGCCGCCAATGATCCTTTGTATAGTACGAGCTGGTGACGGTAGCTATGGAGGTCCTTCAGGTAGATCGCGCCCTCGTGCGAAGTTGGCTCGTTCTCTGTCGCTTAGCAGTTCTTTCAAATATTCTTGATTTAACATTCTTACTACTTCCTGTCGTAGACCTATGCAGTCCTTGTTCTTGTGTCCTCTTTTCTGGTAGAACTCACATAGGATGTTTGACCTCTTTGTGCTTGGATCCGACTTCATCTTTTGCGGCCAAAGTACCTTCGTGCCGATCTCTCCAGTGTGTACACTATTTTTGAGGGGGAAACACAAGAATTATGAGCAGATAGTAGTGTAGGCATACTTTTTTCATTCAAGAGGGTGCGGTATGCCGAGGCGCGACGTCTACATGTCGTAGAGGTGGAGGATTGGATGTTCGGATATATGGTTGATGCATTTTCTCGATTGAAATGTTGTAATTGATCCCTTCGGACGTCGTTGTGTCGATCTCTCCTTGTTTCGGTATGGACTGATGTTAATCGCTAAAACTGGTCATTCAGGTCATCCTCGTCTTCCCTCACTTCGGTGTAATAGGCGTTATGGATTTCTTCCCACGTGGTGGGGGGTACTTCATGAGTCTACTGAGTAGTTTTTCGGTTGCTTTTGATATGTTCCTGTTTAATCCATATTGAGATGCTGCTACTGCCATCCCTTCTGTCACGTTCGGTAGGCTCAACCATACTCTGTTGAATCGTTCTAGGAAATCTCGAAGTCTCTCTCCTGTTATTTGCCTGATGGCGAAGATATCATTAACCCTAGCCTCGGCCTTCTTCGCTCCCACATGAGATGAATTTATCTTCCATCTCCTCGAACGTCGATATTGATCGTGCTGGTAGTTCGGAATACCATGTCAATACTCCCCTCGTTAGAGTTTTTCCAAACTTTTTCTATAGCATAGACAATACCCGTTGTTTTGATAGATCATTACCCTTTACTGCGGTAACGTAATGAATTAAGTGATCCTCCGGATCTGTTGTCCCGTCGTATATTTTCAAGTATGGAAGCATTTTGAAGTTCTTCGGAATAAAATGGGGAGCTGCCTTCTCTCGGTATGGTTGTTCGATGAATCGTCCCACATCGCATTTTAGTAATAGCTTCGGAGCACCCAGTATTTTATCGACCCTTTCTTGATGTTCCTTCATCTAGTCACGGAGTATTTTGTTCTCATTTTCCATATCTTCCATTTTCTTTAAGTTGGCCATAAGTGCGTCATCGCCTACATCAATAACAGTGCCAGTGTTACCTGTTCGTATAGCGTTTGGCTCATCAGCATGAGGTGCAATTTCTGTGGGTGGCCCATCTTTGACGCCTCCCTAAATGAGTTTCTCGAGCATGTTGCTCAAGGCACTCGTTAACTATTCTTCTAGTAGCCTTACTGCTGATGGTGTTTCCCCTACCGTGGAGGTTGAGGTTCCTCTCTCGTGCAAAATCATCAAATCCCTATATGGAGGAGGTGAGATCTCCCCCACCGGTGTAACACTTGCTGTTGCATTCTCATTGTCTTCTCCACTGACTTCATTGAGGGAATTCAGGAGGTTGTACGTGACATCCACAACTGACTTTAGTCTCGCTTCTTCCTTTCCCACTATCGCTGGTTTTTATGAAGATGAACAAAAAGCGATTATTGCTTTAGAAAATCTAGATGGAAACTATGATTTCAGCTATAGAAATCCCCCACAAACGATGCCAATTTTTTTTGACTCAAAAGATACTAAAACCTTTTTGAATAAATCAATTAAAGATGGAGGGGAAAATCTTATCAGAACATAATAATCTCTAAAAAAGAATAATAGATAAAGAGAACAAGGTCGTTAATTTTCGTCGTATTCAAGAATAATAATTTCCCTTGAATTCCAATGCCCTGTTACAAGGTTATTGTCCTCCTTTTATAAGAGAAAAACTCTTCTAAATTGTAAAAGACAAAATACAAGAGATATTCAGCGGAATATTCCTAATGTCCCCTAATGAGCATACACTATTACTAGGTCGTACAGTCTCTTCTTTTGCCTTAAGGTCCCCTCCTTCGGGACGTCGACTCGAAGAGGCCTAATCATTTGTTGTACTCATTGTTGGTCGCAATCGATCAAATTTGGACCTATATAAATTCCTCCATAGGAAATTTTATTTTTGTTTCACCTCATGTTCAGTAGACATCTCAACAAAGTTCTCCAATTGAGTTTGATTCACTCGTTATTAGGTCCATTAAAGGGGACACATTCCTTATTAGAATTTTTTTCATTCTCGGGGCTTGAAGTAAGGATGGAGAATTCTATCAATCCAATCAAAATCTATGATTGTCTTTTTAAGAAATCATTTAAATGTGAGTCTCAAAATAGAGACTGACCCTTCACCATAATATACACGTAAATGTATAGCTTTGGCAGCGGATGCAATTGCTAAGGTACCTTCAGTTTTAAACTAATATGACACATCATTAAGTACTGAATATACATAATAGGTACTACTAAAAATTTGAAAAACCAACTGCCAAAATTGATCGATGTTGGTTGGTAATTAACAAAAGTCGATCTAAAATTGATTTGGCCGGTAATTGTATGGTCGGTAGAGCCAACCGACCGTTCGATCAGTATTTTATCGATTTCGGTCGGTCAATAAAATTCAGAAAAAAGAAAAATTACCGAAAAAACAAATGAAGTATGTTGTATTTTTTAATTATGTAATTAAATAATGCATCATCTAAGAATTGAATCGGGATTTGTATTGTGGCAGAATACTATTCTATCACCAGACTATTGGTGTATTTATTTAAGACTATCTTTTATTTCATGGGTTAATTGCACCGACAGTCATTGAACTATCCTTTAATTTTAGTAAAATCATTCAACTATTTTTGTCACTTAAAAGTAAGTAAACTTTATCTTTGTCACATAAAAATGATTTTGCCTCAATCTTCCACCATAATATGAGATGGCATACATTTTAATAAAATTATTCAAAGAAAATACCACATAAGCTTACATGGGTCATACCCATAGTAAGATCCATGTCTCCTTTAATATGACTTGACCCATACTCCAAATAGATTTTATGGGTAAGAATTAGCACATAAAATAATTCTTACCGGATCAACCACGTCCCTCTTTAGCGCTTAAGAATTTATATGAAAACAAAGTTCTGAACTTTTTGAAGAAAGCTATAAATTCCTCCTCAAATTCGAGGATTAATTTAGGAATATCTTAAACCAACTGGCTTTCTTTACCCTAACACTGTTGCATTTGGATTATCAAAAAAAAAAAGGTTAAGCAACATTATGAATGTTTTTTCATGGTTTCTTTATTATGCACTATTTCATATGTTGCTTACTAAGCATGATTTGTATGCTAGTGTTAGCTTAATAAGTAACATTTTAAAATTAATAAAATTGTATAAATATATTATGTGAGTTGTATACGGTAGTATTTTTATTTCAGTAGAGTTATAAAATGACTCGAATAGGGCATAAAAACAAAATAAAAAATTTCTAGCATAAATTATTTTAGTGTAGAATAATTATGAATGCACATTATATAACAGAAAAAGTAAAAACTTTGTAGTATAGGATAATTATTTTAAATTAACATAAAATTTAATTAAAAATAATATGGAATTTAATATCTAAAGAGGGATGTGGTTGATATGGTAAGAGCTATACTATGTACGATTTTTTACCCATGAAACCCATTTAGAGTTTGGGTCAAGTCATAGTAAAAGAGACATGGATCTTAATGTGGGTATGACCCATGTAAGCATATGCGGAATTTTTTTTTAATTTTTTATTAAGATGTATGCCATATCATATTTATGGTGGAAGTTTGAGGCAAAATAATTTTTATGTGATAAAGATAAAGTTTAGTTACTTTTAAGTGACAAAAAATAGTTGAATAACTTTACTGAAATTAAAGGATAGTTCAATGACCGTCAGTGAAATAACCCTTTAGTTCATTTATACTCTTTAATTGTATTTTCGCGCGAAAATAACCGACCGTTGTTGGTCGGTTGTATTAAAGAAATAAAATTATTTTTAAAATGACCATCTTTTTGAATATTTATTTTAAATGAAAAACCAACCAAAATTAATCGGTTTCTTAAAAAATAAATTTCGCGGGGCGCAAAAATAGTTTCTCGCATTTTTACGTCAAAACTACAGAATAAAGTTGATCGGTTTTGTAAATAATATAAAAATAAAATATTTTTAAATACCAACCGGCTTCGATGAGTTTTTGGCTGATTTTTTGATTGATCGAAGTCGATCATTCGGTCGCGATTAATTTTGGCCAAATTTCTAGTAGTGAGGTAAAATCTAAAAATACTACACTATTTATTTGAAATCCTAAATTAATCTCTATATATGCATAACAAGACACAAAAAGAGAGATAGAGAGAGAGGGATGGAAGAGCACTTGCTACTAAGACCAGAAGGGGAATACAAATGTTGGCCTATCCAACGAAACATATCTTAGGTCAAATGTAGAAATTCGTATTTGTGGAACAAAATTAAAATCATTGATGTCTCACTATAGCTTAAATATTTGTAGCCTTCCACAAGTTTCCTAAACATTAGAAAAATTGTCAATCATAAAGTGAAAACAAGAAAAAGAAAATAAAGCATACTCTAGATTCGAAAATTTTGGAGGGATCCTATTCAAATACAATAAAGAGAAGAGTATATCTTTACCTTTACATAAATTGTCTTTAACCTATGGTAGGTTATAACTTTACTAAACGGTCAGAACTCAGAAGTACGAATGGGGATTGTTTAAATTTAAATTCAACTATCAACTTCCATTCATATGAAATCAAACAATAACTCTAGCCGTTGAGAGGAGCTTTTCTAAGATCTCCACTGCCTTTTTTTTTCTTTTTTCTTTAGGAAATCAGAATTTAAACTCTATAAATTCTAAATTTATACTTTATGAATTTAAATTTATATCTCATTTGGTCATTAAATTTATAATAAAATATTATAAGTATTTTATAATTTTCCTAATATATATGCAGATCTTA
Source organism: Nicotiana noctiflora (assembly GCA_032618575.1). Classification (NCBI taxonomy): domain Eukaryota; kingdom Viridiplantae; phylum Streptophyta; class Magnoliopsida; order Solanales; family Solanaceae; genus Nicotiana; species Nicotiana noctiflora. The sequence continues at coordinate 20,613 of JASVEL010000216.1, forward strand.
CCCCTATTCCAAGGGTCCATTCGAACTCCTAACTAATACTCTAACTTTGCCCTGATTCTTTCTACTCTTTTTTTTTGTGTGTGGTTTATTCAACTTTTTCTGTTTTCGTCTTTCATTATTTTCAATTGGACCAACCGGCATTATTATCAAACAAGAATTTCATTCATTGGCATTGAGAACTTGAACCCTTACAAGTAAAGCTACAAAATAAAATAAATATAAAGTAGGGCTTTATATAAATGATGTTGATAAATACTATGATTATTGTTATCTTATTTATCATGAAGTCAAATTTTGAGTTACATTCACTTATAGTTTAAATTATTTTTTTTTAACTCTATCACTGAATTTTAACCTTTTTCTCCCACCTCACCCACCCCTTTTTCTCTTTAAAAATAAAAAAACAGAGGCCAAACACGTGCTCGTGGCGCAATTAAACTCAACCTATAATAGTAGGTTACTAATTATCATCTTAGACAAATTATCAATGGAGTAATATTTATCAAGAGATTTACCTCAAACGAAAACAAAAAATAAATGTACGTTCCTTTTATCAACTTAATTGGTTTATTTCGTTCTAGAATTTTATTGTCAAACATTGTTACGAAAGAAGCTAGGCAACGAATCCATTTAAAATCTATGAGGAAATAAAAAAAAGTTCCTCTTAAAATGCACTGCACATAATTTGTAGAAGATAATTCCAATAAAAAAAATTCCTATTGACAGGTGCCCTTCATTTTCTGCAGGTCAAACATTTAGTTGAGCTAAAGGACATGGACCTCGTCAACTTGCTAGGAAAATGAAAGAAGCAAAGAGGAAAGATAAAAATTATAGGAAAGAACAAAATTAAACAAGAAACTCTAGAAATCAAATATACATGCAAGTATTTCCGATCATTATTGTCTCATTAAATAACGTCTAAAATGATGCTCAGATTATCAAATATGCTTTTGAACTTCACTTCGTACGCTATTTAATTTTGCTGTAGGTGGGAACGTATTCATGATCTCGATTGATCATTAAATTCGCATAATATTAAATATTACCGTAAGTGAAAGGTAAATGTTTTGATATTCTGTACCTATACTGTTGAGTTTTATTTTAAGAGTGAATGGGAAATGAGAGTGTATTGCACCAAGTGAATGGGAAATGAGAGTGTATTGCACCAAGTGAATGGGAAATGAGAGTGTATTGCACCAAGTGAATGGGAAATGAGAGTGTATTACACCAACAAGCAACAAGTGCCTATTCCACCATGTAAGTGCCTCCTCTATGATAGCCTAGTGCTTGTTACATCATGGAAGGGGCGGATTTATCTCAAAACACTGCTATAAATAGAGCAGAAGTTGGAGAGAACGAGATAGATCAGAAAAACACTTGAGATACTCTCTGTATACACTCGATATACACTCTGTATACACTTGATATATACACTGTATACACTCGATATATACACTGTATACACTGGAAAAACGAATTTCAATCTCTTTGGTAAGAATTCAACATTGGCTATACATTGCATTCCTTCCTCTCAGAATTTCCATTCGACTTCTGAGTTGTCCTTCTTTATTCTGCATTGTTTTAACCACCAAACAATGCAAAAAGTAAGTGTGATTTGCTACCGAACTTTGTGTTCGCTGAAACACTGGGGTTTGAAGTACCACTACACGAGTGTGTAATTCGTTCTATCCTGGGAGGAAATAATCCATAACCTTGGGTACTAGGAGGGGATTAAATTCCTTAAGGAAACACTGTGAATTCAGTGGGCTCGAATTGATTTCTTCATTTATGTTTACGTTTTATACGCTAACATTTTTATTGTCCAGAATTGTTATTTAAAAAATATAGGATAACAACCAAGAAACCAACAAGCTTAAGGAATTTAATAATTTTTATTTCTATATTTGTGTTATCCTTATTATTCTGGAAATTAAAACCTTTGTGGTTTTGTGTACTCCCGTTTTGGAGAGTAAAGCCTTCGTGGCGGTTTGTTGGAGATTAAAATCTACGTTATATTTTTAACTCCAGTTTTAAACGTTTATTAAACGTTTGTTTGTGTCATTTTTTTCTCCAGAAAATGACTAACGAGAATGAGAACCATGCTGTTCCAATGGTGGCTGCTAATGCCTCAACAAGCCGAACGACTCCGGCAGCATTGGCACCGGCGGAGAAACCCGGAAAATTTTCCGGGATTGATTTCAAGCGCTGGCAACAAAAGATGTTCTTCTATTTGACTACTCTAAGTCTCCAGAAGTTCATCAAGGAAGATATTCCTGTGTTGTCCGACGAAACTCCAGAAACCGAACGCTTTCTCGTCGTTGAGGCGTGGAAGCATTCAGATTTTTTATGCAAGAATTATATTCTAAGCGGGTTGGAAGATTCTTTGTATAACGTCTACGGTGGCGTAGAAACGTCAAAGGAACTATGGACTGCGCTTGAAAAGAAATACAAAAGTGAAGATGCCGGGTTGAAAAAGTTTGTTGCTGCAAAGTTTTTGGACTACAAAATGGTAGATAGCAAGTCTGTTATTACCCAAGTCCGGGAATTGCAAGTGATTATTCACGATCTCCTTGCTGAAGGTAAAAATCAAATTAATATTGATGTTGAAAGTAGTAACCTTAGTATTTTTACTAATGAAAATTTCATTGAAGGTCTTGTTATCAATGAAGCATTCCAAGTAGCAGCAATGATTGAGAAGTTGCCTCCTTTGTGGAAGGACTTCAAAAACTACTTGAAACACAAACGCAAGGAGATGTCCCTTGAAGATCTCATTGTTCGGTTGAGAATCGAAGAGGACAATAAAGCTGCTGAAAAGAGAGGCCGTGGAAACTCAACAATAATGGGAGCAAATATTGTTGAAGAGAACAAGAAGAGGAAGAAGGCTTCTGGACCAAAATACAACCCAAGCAAGAAGCGGTTCAGTGGAAACTGCTACAATTGTGGAAAACCCGGACACAAATCTACGGAGTGTCGTGCTCCGAAGAAAGGCAAGAAGAAGGGTCAAGCAAACATGGTTGAAAAACATGATGATGTTGATGACTTATGTGCCATGCTTTCCGAATGCAACTTGGTAGGCAATCCTAGAGAGTGGTGGATTGATTCTGGAGCCACTCGCCATGTTTGTGCAGTTAGAGAAGCGTTTGCTACTTATGCTCCTGTTGGACCCGACGAGACGATTTCTATGGGAAATGCATCTAAGGCCAATATTGAAGGATGTGGGAAGATATTTCTCAAAATGACTTCCGGCAAAGTGGTGACTTTGAACAACGTCCTTCATGTTCCCGAGATTAGGAAGAATTTAGTCTCTATTGGACTTCTTGTTAAGAATGGTTTTAAATGTGTTTTTGTTTCCGATAAGGTTGTAATAAGTAAGAACGAATTATTTGTAGGAAAAGGTTACCTCACCTGAGGGCCTTTTCAAGCTGAATGTAATGGTCGTTGAGAATAATAATAAAATTTCAGCTTCGTCTTACTTACTTGAGTCAAATGAATTATGGCATATACGTTTGGGTCATGTCAATAATAAAACCTTACGGAAAATGATTAATTTGGAAGTATTGCCTAAATTTGAATGTGACAAATCAAAATGTCAAGTATGTGTGGAATCTAAGTATGTTAAACATCCTTATAAGTCGGTTGAAAGGAATTCAAATCCTTTAGACTTAATTCACACAGATATTTGTGACATGAAGTCAATACCATCTCACGGTGGAAAGAAGTATTTCATAACTTTTATTGACGATAGTACTCGATATTGCTATGTTTACTTACTTAATAGTAAAGATGAAGCAATAGACGCATTCAAGCAATACAAAAATGAAGTTGAAACACAACTTAACAAGAAAATCAAAATGATAAGAAGTGATAGGGGTGGTGAATATGAATCTCCTTTTGAACAAATATGTTTAGAATATGGAATTATTCATCAAACAACGGCCCCTTACACGCCCCAATCCAATGGGATTGCAGAAAGAAAGAATCGTTCATTAAAGGAGATGATGAACGCATTATTGATAAGTTCTGGTTTGCCACAGAACTTGTGGGGGGAAGCCGTACTTACGGCTAGCCGAATACTAAATCGAGTACCCCATAGCAAAACACAATCCATTCCATATGAAAAATGGAAAGGAAGGAAGCCCAACTTGAATTATTTTAAAGTGTGGGGGTGTTTGGCAAAAGTGCAAGTTCCTAAACCCAAAAGGGTAAAAATAGGACCGAAAACCGTTGATTGTGTTTTCATAGGATATGCGACTAATAGTAAAGCATATCGATTTATGGTTCATAAATCAGAAAATCCAGACATTCATAATAATACGGTTATAGAATCAGATAATGCTGAGTTCTTTGAAAATATATATCCGTACAAAAAGGAATGTGAGTCGATTAGTGAAGGATCTAAACGACCTCGGGAAAAAGCAAAAGAAAGTACACTTAACCAGGAAGATCCAAGGCGTAGTAAACGTCAAAGAACGTCTACTTCATTTGGACCAGATTTTGTGACTTTCTTATTGGAAAATGAGCCTCAAACATTTAAAGAAGCTATGTCTTCTTCGGAATCATTGTTATGGAAAGAGGCGAGTCAATAGTGAAATAGAATCTATATTGAACAACCATACATGGGAATTGGTTGATCTTCCTCCTAGAAACAAACCGTTGGGTTCTAAATGGATCTTTAAGAGGAAAATTAAAGATGATGGCACTATTGACAAATATAAGGCAAGACTTGTGGTCAAAGGGTATAGACAACGAGAAGGTCTTGATTATTTTGATACATACTCTCCGGTTACAAGAATTACGTCCATACGAACGTTAGTAGCGTTAGCTGTAGTTTATGGTCTTGAAATTCATCAAATGGATGTTAAGACGGCTTTCTTAAATGGAGAGTTGGAGGAAGAAATCTACATGGAACAACCAGAAGGGTTTGTGGTTCCAGGTAAAGAAAAGAAGGTCTGTAGACTTGTTAAGTCCCTTTACGGATTAAAACAAGCACCCAAACAATGGCATGCTAAATTTGACCAAACAATGTTGTCAAATGGGTTTAAGATAAATGAATGTGATAAATGTGTGTACATTAAAAATGTTCCAAATCACATAGTCATTGTTTGCTTATATGTGGATGATATGCTCATAATGAGTAATGACATTGCCAATATAAATGCTACTAAGCGTATGCTAACTAGCAAGTTTGATATGAAAGACTTGGGAGTTGCTCATTTAATTCTAGGAATTAAGATCCATAAGACTTCTCAAGGTCTGGCATTGTCACAATCTCATTATATCAAGACAGTACTTGAAAAATTCAAGCACTTGGGCTTTAAAGTTGCAAAGACTCCAATCGACGTGAATCTTGCATTAGCAAAGAACAAAGGCCAAAGCATATCACAATTGGATTATGCTCGTGTGTTGGGTTGCTTAATGTACATCATGAACTGTACACGACCAGATATAGCCTGTGCTATAAGTAAATTGAGTCGATATATGAGCAATCCAGGTCAATCTCATTGGATGGCCATGAAACGAGTTTTGGGGTACTTAGTACATACCCGGGACTTTGCTTTGCACTATAATAAATATCCTGCGGTCATTGAGGGATATTGTGATGCAAATTGGATCACCGGATCAACCTGATTCCAAGTCCACAAGTGGATATGTATTCACCATTGGTGGAGGAGCGGTATCTTGGAAGTCGTCCAAACAAACTTGTATTGCCCGCTCTACAATGGAGGCTGAGTTCATAGCCTTGGATAAAGCTGGTGAAGAAGCTGAATGGCTCCGGAATTTCTTGGAAGATATTCCATTTTGGCCCAAACCCTTGGCACCAATATGCATACACTGCGATAGTCGAGCGGCAATTGGAAGGGCTGGGAGCGTTATGTATAACGGTAAATCTCGTCATATACGACGAAGACATAAAACCGTTAGACAATTACTCTCCAGAGGAATTATCACGATTGACTATGTAAAGTCAAGTGATAATGTGGCGGATCCACTTACAAAAGGCCTAACTAGAGATGTAGTTGAGAAATCATCAAGGGAAATGGGACTGTGGCCGAGAACAAGTCATAGTGGCGGTAACTCTACCTAGAAGACTGGAGATCCCAAGATCTAGGTTCAAGGAGATCAAACAAAGTCATTTATGACGGTTCAACATTGTCAAATAAACTTTTGGTCCATTCTCTTATAAGACAATGTTCAGTACCAAGGATAAAGCATTAAGGCTTTTTAATGATTTCTAAATTTGATACGAGGTATATCAAATAGTGTATCTACGGGATGACACGTTTAGGAATCACCTATGTAAGTGTGAAGTGTTAGCCGCTTCAAGGAGAATTCTGTAAGGCCGGTTCTCTACGCACTTATGAAACCAGGCGGTGTTCATGGCTGAAACGAACACAACAATGAGAACCAAAGACGGTTAAGGGTTGGTTGTGTGACTTGTGGTTGTCTAGGTATACACCAAAGTTTGACGGTTCAAAGATATCAAATCTACCGATTGATCGAGTATATCCGACATAAGTTCACTACGGAAAGTTCAAAGGGAAACCTACTTATCCAGATGCAATTAATCCTTACTTGTGAATCACACTGTTTTTCATGCATACTTCCATGATATAGCCATTCCCCATTCATGTGGGGGATTGTTGAGTTTTATTTTAAGAGTGAATGGGAAATGAGAGTGTATTGCACCAAGTGAATGGGAAATGAGAGTGTATTGCACCAAGTGAATGGGAAATGAGAGTGTATTGCACCAAGTGAATGGGAAATGAGAGTGTATTACACCAACAAGCAACAAGTGCCTATTCCACCATGTAAGTGCCTCCTCTATGATAGCCTAGTGCTTGTTACATCATGGAAGGGGCGGATTTATCTCAAAACACTGCTATAAATAGAGCAGAAGTTGGAGAGAACGAGATAGATCAGAAAAACACTTGAGATACTCTCTGTATACACTCGATATACACTCTGTATACACTTGATATATACACTGTATACACTCGATATATACACTGTATACACTGGAAAAACGAATTTCAATCTCTTTGGTAAGAATTCAACATTGGCTATACATTGCATTCCTTCCTCTCAGAATTTCCATTCGATTTCCGAGTTGTCCTTCTTTATTCTGCATTGTTTTAACCACAAACAAAGCATCCGTAAGTGTGATTTGCTGCCGAACTTTGTGTTCGCTGAAACACTGGGGTTTGAAGTACCGCTACACCAGTGTGTAATTCGTTCTATCCAGGGAGGAAATAATCCATAACCTTGGGTACTAGGAGGGGATTAAATTTCTTAAGGAAACACTGTGAATTTAGTGGGCTCGAATTAATTATTGCTTTATTTATATTTACGTTTTATACGCTAACATTTTTATTGTCCGGAATTGTTATTTAAAAAATATAGGATAACAACCAAGAAACCAACATATACTATATACATTAACTTAAAATTTTGGTTTCATCTTTGTGCTCTACCAAGTTGAAACTTCAGCATACCTCTAAGTCAGGGGCATAGCTATCAAGTAAGTTAGTCAGATGAAGAATTCATCGTGAATTCAGATAGCTTTATATATATATATATATATATATATATATATATATATATATATATATATATATATATATAATTTATTATATATTTATAAATATTTGACGGTCATGCTAGTTATTATATAAGAATTTTTTACATTCCTATCCCACTTATGAAACTTTTTTACCCTACATGTTTAAGGTTTCACTTAATTACATTTAGCATACCAAATTACCGTTTATATACCATATCTAATTAAGGTTATAATTAATGTGATATTTTATACTCCTTAAATTAAGCTCTTCCGTTATTTGACAGTACTAAATACTAATTCTCACTTTCTCTCTCCTAACCCCTCATCCCCATATCCCTCCACATTCTTTGTTTTAGGGAAGTAGTTGAGTTGAATCTTTGAGATGACAAAAAGAGGAGAGAATGAAACAGGATTGAAGAAAGTCAAAGACTCAGATTTCGTTGATCTATTTTCTTCTTCTTTTCTGTTTTGCACTTTCATTTGACTTACTTTGTTATTGATTTTTAATTACTTTCTCAAGTCAATCGAAATCAATTTTTTAAAAAGTATTTTTATTAAAGTACTTTAGGTGAAAAATAATTATTTTTCAATTAATTAATTTGAAAAGCATTTTGACCATCAATTAGTATTTGGGCAGTCTTTTAAAAACTATTTTTAATTATTTTTCGGAAAGCTATTTTTCTGTTCCAAAATTGCTTCTGCTTCTCCTCAAAAAAAAAATTTTTCTTCTAAAACCTTGACCAAACACTTCAACTTTGAAAAAAATATAATCACCCAAAAAACTAGGTAAATATATGTAGTTTTTTGTAAAAATTTTGTAGATGGAGAGCAAATTATAGAAATGTGACATCCACAATTAATCTGCAAATTGTCTGCAAAATTTTACAAAAATTACAAATTAACTACATGTAACATATATTATAACTACAATCTGAAAATAATTTACACATGGAAGTTCTTCAAGTTGGAATTGGCCATAGCTACATTTTCTTGTTTTCTAAACACACAATGTACCGCTTCACACCATCCACACAGTATGTATATGATCTGTTGAAGCGCTCACCCACATTTTCAGTACAAACACAAAGAAATTTTTTTACAATATTAATAATATAGTATCTACAATATATCTATATTTTATTTACAATTTATCTACAAATTAACTACAAACTATAAGTAAACTATAATTTGCCTACAATTTTTCTATAATCTGGAGATACTGTATATTAATATATTTTTTTCCTTCGCCAAATAAAGAAATTATAGTCAAATTGTAGATATATGTAGTAAATTTGTAGATAATATCATAAAACTACAAAGACATATTTCTGTTTTTTTTTCTTCTCATTTTAGTTTTTTTCTCCCTTCTTTAAGTTATTGTCAATGATCTGCCTTAGAACTCTCCACTTTATGTCCATTTAATTGGTAAATCTTAAAAGTTGTTAGTAATTGAATATTTACATAGTTTTTGTAGCTGTTAGTAGTTCAATATTTGTTTGTTTTATTTTTCCAGAATTTGAATTATAATTCTGGAGAAAAAATCGCATATATGAAATCTCCTTTCCCTTTTTAAAGATTGAATTTAATGTAGAATCAATTATCACCAAGAATCTCTCCTTAATTTTAGCGCGTTTTTAAGGAATATTCTGATCCATTAACGCCCGATTTTCGAATGGTACAAATTTTGTAGATAAAATATGGACTGGGCGGGTAATATATAAAATATGCATATTTTTAGTAATAAACTTTCATATATGGTATAGAAAGGAAAAAATCTCTTATTATAATATACTTCCTCCGGTCCAAAATAAGTGATTTTTATTTCAAGAATGACTTAATGATATTTTTTCTACATTGTCCTTGGAGTAAATAGTATTGGAATATGTATTAGGGGTGTTTATGTGAGATAGTAAGGTTAAAATGGTCAATTCTATTGTTAATTAATGCTAAAGGTGACTTTCTTAATATGTGTGAAAACATCCAAAAAAATCACTTATTTTGGACCGGAGGGAGTATTAATTTGAGATTCGCTTATGCTTTAATTGTTATTTTTGTATTGCAAGATGGTAAAAGCGGTTTCAAGTTCAAAGTTTTTGCTGAAACAAACAGAATAGAGGCACATGAATTCTAAAATTATAATCTGTCACTTTGACCTGTGCTATACGTAGTTTCCCTTTGTTATAATGCCGAAGACGACAACAAAATCTTCTTTAGAGAATTATAATAAAGGGAAAAAAACTAAAAAGGGAAAAGGAAAAGAATATTATTAGTAGATACTTTTTTTCGGTTTAATATTTTTATATATGGTTTTCCTCCATGGATTGACATTCAGTGTAAGCTACGTTTAGATCAAGCTTTAAAACTTATTAACCAAACAAGATAATAATGACAAAAATCAACTTTAATCTTGTTAATTAGCTTGTTGGGTCGACAACAATCCGAGGGGAGTGAAACAATCGGTTTTTCTTTGTTTTTCTTTCAATAATTTCACCATTATATTATTTTTCTCTAACTGTAATTTAAAAATAGGAAAAATGTACAACGCATTTTGTCACAATCCCAGCTCCATGAACATGTCGTAATGACACCTAGTTCCTACAACTAGGTAAGCCTAACAATGCAAAAATTTACATAACTTGCGGAATAATTGATTAAAGCTGAACAAATTAAAATATTAACTGCATATAAGGTCGCTCGGCCTATACAACTCAAAAGGAATGCAGAAGTCTACAACACAATCCCAAAACTCAGAAACTCACGTGAACCACAGGCTAATAAAAATACCGTAAATGATCTAATCTCCAGAATGCCTACATCAAAATATGATAGAATCTAAACACTACAGATAGAATAAGGAAGAAGACTCTTCGGTCTGCGGACACTGCATATATACCTCGAAGTCTCCGTAGCTCTCCTCGCCTCAAGGATAATGCGCCTGAGTAGAGGTACCTGGATAATCTGCACGTGAGAAAACATGCGCAGGAAGGGCATAAGTACACCACAACGGTACTAAGTAAGTGCCAAGCCTAACCTCGGTTGGGTAGTGACAAGGAGGCTTAGGGCCCTACTCAGATGAACATATATAATATAAGATGAGATAAGGAAAAACAGTATAGATAAAATCTACAGCGAGAATTCGAACGGGAATAAATAAGGGAAAGCAGTATAATAGGAAATAGAAGCAAAACAATATAAGGGATACTATCCACAATAGGAAATAATAGTCGGGGATCTCTTGAAATCCCGAGGATCTCTTGGTATCCCCATCATATACACGGGGGATCTCTTGGTATCCTTAAATCATATACACGGGGAATCTCTTGGTATCCTCAAATCATATACACAGGGGAACTCTTGGTATCCCGAGGATCATTTGCTATCCTCAAATCTTATATTTTTATGTGTCGGGATCTCTTCGTATCCCGAACCTGAGTCCAGAACATAACCAGTACATGGGGATCTCCCGGGATGACGTCCCGTAGTCCCAAATTAAAACACATAATGACAGCCAACACATTAGGAGAAAAGCTAACTCGGAACAAGTAATAGAAAATTCTGGTCTAACATGCTTCACGTAATACAACCAAGATAGTTTAAGCACTTAAGCAAATAGTCAAACAAACATGCTTCCCTAAACTAGCATAAGATAAACTTACAATTCAAAATAAATAGATAAGCCGATTTAAATACTTCAAAGTAAAAATAAATTACCAACAATTAGCTCAATTACACACTCGTCACCTCACATACAAGGCATTCAAATATCAAATATCATATCCTAAGAGGAAAGGTCCCCCACATAAGGTTAGACAGGCCACTTACCTCGAACCAGCTCAATATCAACTAGAAATCACGTCCTTGCCACGAGTATCCGACTCCAAATGGCCCAAATCTATTCAATTCAATTACATATCATAAATAACATCGCAAATAACTGATTTCCCTATTTAATTCGAAGCTACAACATGAAATTAGGTAAAATGACCAAAATACCCTTCAGGCCAACGTCTCAAAATCGAATAATTTTTAGAACCCTCGTACTCTCACGAGTCTACCCATATAAAAATATCCCAAATCGGAGGCCAAATGCCCACTCAAAACTCAATAGTTTAGCTTATGAAGTTTCACCCAATTTTTTCTAGTTTTTTATCCTCAATTCGAATTTTATGATGGATTTAACTATATAATGATGAAATATAACTAGAAGGGATTAAAGAAACGATACCCAATAATCTCCTCTTCAAAACCCTTTCAAAATAACCATTTCCCGAGCTCAATTTTATTTTTCTAACTAATGAAAACTAACCCTAAAAATTTCTATATCAACTCAGGGATTTCCGTTTCTGCGGTCAAGGGACCGCTTCTGCGGGCCCCACTTCTGTATAACAAGAGCCGCTTCTGCAATTTTCATTAAAAGGTCGGGACCACATCTGCGATAAAAGGTTCGCAGGTTTGACACCGCATCTGCGGGGGAACATCTGCTTTAGTGGAAACTAAGGAGATACAGAAGCCCGCATCTGCGATGCCTGAGCCGCTTCTGCGAGAATGGTACCGCTTCTACGGTTTCTGAGGGAAAGGGGCAAAGGCGCTTCTGCATCCATTTAGCCGCTTCTGCGGTGCCGCTTCTGCGGTTCCCAAGTCACAGATCGAAAATACCAGAAAAGGAACACTTGAGCTGCTGCAACACTTCAAAATTTCTTTGTTAACCATCCGAAATCATCCCGTGTCCCCCGGGACCTCAACCAAAAACACAAATAACACTTAATACCTCATTCAAACTTGTACCAATCCTTAAACCACCCAAGACAATGTCAGAAACTCGATTAATTCAAGGATTTGAGCCTAAGAGCTTGAATTTTGCCAAAATACACTTTCGATCAAAAACCTAACCAAAACACATACAAATGACCTGAAATTTTACACATACATTCTAAAAGACATGACGGAGCTACTGGAACTTCCAAAATTTTAATCGCACCCTCGTATCAAAAATTCACTATCGGACCGGAAACTTCAAAAATTCAAACTTCGGCATTTGAAGCCTAAATGAGATCCTCCAAAATACATTCTGAACACGCTCCCAACCCCCCCGAAATCTTTTAACGGAGCTAACGGAACCCATCAGATTTCCATTCTGAGACCGTCTTCACATTGTTCTGACTACAGATCATTTTTCAACACTTAAGCTCTCATTTAGGGACTAAGTGTCCCAAAAATCTCTGAAACTCAACACCAAACGTCCCGGCAGATCGAAACAGCAGAAATGAACTTAGGGAGAGCAGTTAATAGGGGATCGGGACGTTAATTCTTAGGACTACCGGTCGGGTCGTCACACATTTGGTATTTACATCAAAGTGAAGAAATTGAATTATACAACCATACATGACTTGTGTTTTTTACTTGTAATTTTATCAGTTAATAATGGTGAATTTATATGCAATTTCGCTTCAACTTCGCTTAATCATAAAGAACTAGTAATATAGTTTGGTAAAAGTATTGTTATTGAAAAATAACAATAAAAATATTGTTATTGAAAAATATTTTGTAACGTCATATTATATCATATCTAAATCACAAAAATGTAAATAAAAAACACACATAAATAACTTTATGAGTTGATTCGTCAATTACACGACTCCCACAACCAAATAATCTACACCAACAAAAACTTTAATAAAGTCTCAGAAAGGAGCTTGAATATTGAAGTCTTATACAATTACAAAACTGTAGTTATAAGCAATAATTATTTAAGAGCTCTTGTTTAAGCAAACCCCAACAAAGCAACACGAGTGACAGTGACATTGTAGTAATTGTATAGGCTCCTCATTTAAGTACATACTCTCTATAAACTAAGCCCAACCAAAAACCTCACACTTATTTACATCATTAATTGTTTTATCTTCATTACTCATATTATTATTATTATTGCTGCTTTTATTTTTGTATTTTTTCTTTTTCAATTATACAACTTCTCCAGTTAGCAGACATGTTTAAAGTTGAAACCTTATGGAAAAAGAGGTTTCTCTGCAATTTCAGCCACAGCTCAAGCATTTTATTCCTATAAACACTTGTACAAAATCCAAGAATCATACACCTGGACCTTTTTCTGCATTCAAATTCCAAGTTTGTAAATCTTTCAAGAATCTGTATCAAAAAGCAAAAGTGTCTAAAGTTTTTGGCAGTAAAAGATTTGAATTTGATGAGGTTGTAGTAGTGACAAACAACTCGGTTTATTGTGCTTCTCCTGGTTTTGTTCTTGATGATAAAATGGAGGTTTTGAGTGACAAGAATGATGGAATTGAATTGAATGTTGATGGTTTTGAGGTGAATGAAGAGGAAGGAGGAGAGAGCAGTTTAAGTTCTGAATTCTTGATTTCTGAGGGAACTGTGAATGATGAACATAGTAGCTCTGAGGATTCATGTTCACCACCTTCAATTGTTTGGCATATTAAGAAGAATGAGGAGCAGCATTGTTCCAATTCTGATGAGTCTGAAGAAGTAGAGAAGGATAATAGGAAGTTAGCAAAACAAGGAACTTGTTTATCAGGTATGTTTCTTCACATATTTTTAGCTAGCGTTTGGACATGGACTTGGTTGAAATTTGAAAAAGAAATTCTTTTTGAAGTTGTGTTGATTTAACTTTTGAAATTTAAAAATTGTGTTTGGACATGCATTTTGTTTGAAAAAAAAAACTCTAAGTTTTTTGAGTGGAAGAAAAAGTTCAACCAAAAATTGCCCTAAACTAGTTTTCCAAAACTTAAAAAATTTCAATTTTTTTTTCAAAAAACTGATCATCTTCTATGAACAAATAATATTTTTTAAAAAATTTAAAAAAGTAGCCAAAATATATGGCCAAACGAGAGCTTAAGTATTAGGACATGAATTGGGTAATCGATATTGGAAAAAAAAAAAAAAAATATATATATATATATATATATATATATATATATATATATATATATGAAGTTAAGTTAAAAAATGATATTTGGAAGTTGGTGTTTAGACATGACAACATAATTGAAGTTTTGTTAATAAAAACTTGAAAAACTTCTATAACCTGTTTTTCAAATTTCAAATTCCATATTTCAAGTATGAAGTTGAAATAATGGGCCAGTTTGATAAACAAATCTCAAAATATTATTTCAATACTTTGAAATAAAATATATGGACAAAATTTATAAAATTCAAGAAATTGGAAGATTGGATTTTTGGTTGAATATTTTTGGGGTTTGTGTAGAGGTTGAGATGATGAAGGAAAGATTTTCAAAGCTGCTGTTGGGTGAAGACATGTCTGGTAGTGGAAATGGGGTTTGCACAGCACTTGTAATTTCAAATGCTATAACTAATCTATGTGGTATGTTACCTTGTTATTTTTGTTTCAATTAATTTGTTTTGGTGTTTCTGTTTTACTAATTGAAAATTTGTGTTTCCAACTTTTTTTATTTTTTATTTATTTTTTTGCCCTTAGCTACACTTTTTGGGCAAATTTGGAGATTAGAACCTTTGCCTACAGAGAAGAGGTTAATGTGGAGAAGAGAAATGGAATGGCTTCTTTGTGTTAGTAATTACATTGTAGAATTGACACCCTCTTGGCAAACATTTCCAGATGGCACTAAGCTTGAGGTAAATATATTTACTTGGATTTATACCTTTGCTCCTCAAAATGAATGATGTAAATTGCAAGATTTACTCTGTCTTACAACAACAACCACTCAGTATAATCTTACAAGTGGGGTCTGGAGAATGTAGTATGTACATGGACCTTACCCCTACCCTAGGATAGAGAGGCTATTTCCAATAGTTAAGTTTTACTATGTCTTACATGGTTACCAAATATTTGGAACTTGAACTTAAACTTGACTTGTTGCTAGTAAATGTGATTTAAACTTGACTTGTTCCTTGAGAATGGTTGCTCTGATGGTAGTAAATATTTGGAACTTGAACTTAGGACAAGAGGGGTTGCTCTGATGGTAAGCAATCCCCACTTCCAACCGAGAGGTTGTGAGTTCGAGTCTTCCCAAGAGCAAGGTGGGAAGTTCTTGGAGGGAAGGATGCCGGGGGTCTATTTGGAAACAGCCTCTCTACCTAGGATAGGGGTAAGGTCTGCGTACACACTACCCTCCTCAGACCCCACTAAGTGGGATTATACTGGGTTGTTGTTGTTGTTGTTGTTGTTGTTCCTTGAGAATGGCTATGTATATTTAGGTAGGAGTGACAAACTGTAAATGTTACATTTGTGTTCATTTGCTCTTTCATGTTTTGTTCTAGGTAATGACTTCTAGGCCGCGGTTGGACCTTTATGTCAACCTTCCAGCACTCCGAAAACTAGACAATATGTTACTGGGTTGTTGTTGTTGTTGTTGTTGTTGTTCCTTGAGAATGGCTATGTATATTTAGGTAGGAGTGACAAACTGTAAATGTTACATTTGTGTTCATTTGCTCTTTCATGTTTTGTTCTAGGTAATGACTTCTAGGCCGCGGTTGGACCTTTATGTCAACCTTCCAGCACTCCGAAAACTAGACAATATGTTACTCGTAAGATACACGCATTCCTTTCCTTGAGATTTCAGCCTTTTGGTGTTGAATGATTTATTCTAAGCTGTCTGAATCTTTCACAGGAGATTTTAAACAGTTTCAGAAACAATGAATTCTGGTATGTTGACCAGGGGATCTTAGGGGAAGACGCTGATGGATCGTCCTCTTTTCGAAATCCTGTCCCTCGTCAAGAGGAGAAATGGTGGCTTCCTGTTCCTAGGGTCCCAATTGATGGACTTAGTGAAAATGCAAAAAAGCAGTTGCAGCACAAACGCGACTGCACAAACCAAATCTTGAAAGCTGCAATGGCTATTAACAGCAACACCTTAGCTGAAATGGAGGTGCCTGAATCATATCTTGAAAATCTTCCTAAGGTACTATTTTCTTGCAGATATTGACTCTTTACATATATGTAATGAAAACTACAAGATTGGTGCTGATTTTACGTTGTGTTTTATCCACCTACAGAATGGAAAAGCTAGCTTAGGTGATCTTATCCATCGATATATCACCTCAGATCAATTTTCACCTGAATGTATGCTCGAATGCCTTGATTTGTCTTCTGAACATCAAGCATTGGAAATAGCAAACAAAGTGGAGGCCTCAATTTACGTGTGGCGCAGAAGAATTCACCCAAAATCCTCAAATAGTATGCTCCGATCCAATTCAAAGTCCTCGTGGGATATGGTTAAAGATTTAGTGAGTGATGTTGATAAGAGGGAGCTGCTTGCCGATAGAGCTGAAAGTCTTTTGCTTTGCTTAAAACAACGGTTTCCTGGTCTTCCTCAGACCACCTTAGACATGAGCAAGATCCAATATAACAAGGTTTCACTTGAAATCAACTCACCCTTATTTTTCATTTTTTATCAGCACTACTATTCCCAGACCCCACCTAGTGGAATTTTACTGGGTAGTTGTTGTTGTCATCAGCACTACTATTATTGCATTGTCTTGTTTAGCTACTCCGTGTTTGATATTTGTTGTTCAATGATGTTCTTAGGATGTTGGGAAATCAATATTGGAGAGCTACTCAAGAGTGCTTGAGAGCCTGGCATTCAATATTGTGGCTCGTATCGATGACCTTATTTACGTGGATGATTTGACTAAGCACTCAGATCAATTTGTTCCAATCTCCAAAGTAGGCATGATTGCTCATAAAAGTATTGGAACTCCACTCTCGCGACACGTCTCAGGTAGTCAGATCAAAGCTCCTTTCACTACACCAATCTTCTCGCCTTCTCAGCATATTAGTCCAGTAAAGGGAGACAGATCACAGTTTTCTCAGTTTGGTTTTGGTGTGAAAAAGATGTTGACTGATTATTGGAGTGTTAGTGATTCTAAAGGGAAGGACTGCAGCAATGAACTTAAGAGATCAGATTTGTGTTCGAGCACAGCTCAAGAAGTTTCAGCGACAGCATCAGTAGGCTCCTCTGAATGTTCAAGAGAAATTGTCAGCCCGTTGACAAATGACTCACCTGGAGATCAGTAATAAATCAACACTACAAATTGCTCTTTATATAAAGGAGTTGTGTGATATAGGTTGTATATGTCTTTGATGGTATAAGCTGATCTTCTCTATTTCTTGCAACATTTCTCTGTTGTGCAGTTATATCATTTTCTTACAGGCCTAATCTGGTGGTAATGAAGAAGTTAGAATGTAAAAAGCTATATTGATTGTCATCGTTACCATGTATATATATCAGCCAGTGCTATCTAAATGTATTTTTGCCCTAATGCTATTAAAGATTACTTTTGTACCAGCATTTGCTACAGAAAATTACGCTGGTTCTAATGCAAGATTCAAAGAAAAGTTTGATTTTGTAGGGAAAAATAAACAATTTGCTGGGGCATTCCGAGAATTGAACTCGGGACCTCTCGCACCCTAAGCGAGAATCATACCACTAGACCAAATGCCCACAGATGTAATGTCTTAATCTGCTCTTTGCTTAATTACTTTTCACTAACTCCATTGCACTTAGGGCATCTCCAACCTTGCCCCCATCCCCCGTAATGGGGGTAATTTTTGAAAAAATTTTACTCCAACCCTTCCCCATTTTTGTCCCCAAAATGGGGAATGAATAGTGTTCCCTCAAATATGGGGTACACTATTCATATCCCGCATTACTATTCATCACTTTTGATTATTATTTTATTATTTAATCTTTTGTTTTATCTCTTCATATACACTTAATTATGTTTATGTAATGTTTTTATAATATTAATATTATATCTTAACTTTGGTTTATAATTTTGATAAATTAATTTTCGTGCATATTTTCCTAAAATTAATTTTCGTGCTCAATGTAAAATTAATTTTCGTGCATATTAATATTTTATTTGAATTATTAGTTAATCTATAATAATTGTTTACAATTTATATTATTTAAAATTTTATAAAATTATTTTAATTATGGAAATTACAAATTAATAAAATAAAAGATGGAATTTGTTTAAGTGAAATTAAAAGAAAAGATAATAATATAATATAGAAGAGAGAGAAGAATATAAAAAAGTTCGGAGAAAAAAATGGGGGAATAGTTGGAGTAAGTTATCCCCAAAATGAGAAAATCCTCAATTTGGGGATAAAAAATGGGGTGAAGGTTGGAGATGGCCTTACAAAGAGATTTACTGCAGACATTTTTTACAATTCCATGCGTTTCAAACAATATGAGCTACTTTCTTTGTTAGTCTATTACAAAAGAAATGACATATTTCAAAATTTAAAAATAATTTAAATTTAAACTCTTTATTTTACTTAATGAAAAACTTTTATAACCACAAAAATGTTATGATCCCACAAAATTTTTAAAACCACAAGTTAAAAAAGCTTTTTTCTTTTTCGCTTAAACTCTATGCAAAATCAAACTATCTCATCTAATTTGAAAAGGAAGGAGCCGTATTCTATAATATTTGCTTTTATCAACTGAAATGTTTATTAATTTTCTTTATATAATACTTTCTTATACTAAAAACATCCTGGTCTTACGTGTGTGAGGAATTGGAGTGAGATGATTTTCTCACCCAAAGTGCTCAAGGCGCAATTCCATTTCTTTGCTCTAAGCTAATTTTGAAATTTGAATGAGCAAATAAAATTCTAATAGTAAATTTTAATAATGCACTATCTTTTAGTACTAATTAATTATTTATAGATACTATTTGCTATATTACGGATTATAAATACCTTTTATATGGTGATAAGATGTATTTGATATATTTAAACTATTGTATTCATAAATACAGTAACAAAAATAAGCGTGAATCATGGAAGTCCGGCTAATTAGTTGTTGTATTCGACTGTATTCATGGAGTGAAACATGAGATTACAGCTGCACAGATTATTGTATTCACGGCATGAAATAGGGGATTACATTATTTTTAAAAGGAAAAGTGAATCAATTAACATAATAAACTCCTGATATACCTCAATAAACTCAATTATAACATACAAATTTTGTATTTTCAGTTATTAAAAATATTCTCAACCAAAAAATACCCCAAAAATATAGCAATCTTCAGAAAAATTATATAATACATCTAAATACATAAATTATATTAAGTAAAAAAGTAGATGAATACATTCATAGCATATAGCGAGACAATGAATACAATGAATTATATAGAATACAGCGGGATACATTGAAAGACATTGAATAAAAAATAGTGAATACAATGAAATGCATGGAATACAACGAGATACATTGAATTACAATAAAAAAAGATAATGAAATACATGAAAAATATATTGAAATATATTAACAAAAAATCAAGTTGCTCAGCCCCGAACTTCGTCGTCTTTGTTCAAGAACACACCCTAATCTCCGGTGAATCTTCCTCGTTATGCCATCGGAATCACTGTCGCTCTCGATGGATCCATAAGAGTGGAATTGGTGATTGAACCAGGTGAATGAATGGGCTCGAACCTATAAATAGTGATGCCAGTTTGACCAATTCATTAGAGGCTTAACTACATGACCAATTCATCCAATATTCGAAATGCCCTTCAATCCAATGTGAAAACAACTAGATTTTCCTCTAAATTAAGCAGCTGCAAAAAAATTGTATTACGAACATCGGGTTAAAAAATAAAAGAAGAATCAAATCTTTATAAAACCCCACTAAGAAAAAATCGTAATCAAAATAGCTTCTCTCATAAATCCAACAATTTACAAGTATTAATCATAAGAAACTTTACAAAAATCAAATTTTACAAGAACCAATTAAGAAAAAATCACTATTAAAATAGCTACTCTTAGAAATCAAAAACTTTACACGTATTAATCAAATTGGATTTGACAAGAATAGATATATAATATGTAGATGTCTTACAAAGAATTAATCTTCTCCACGCTAAACAGTATTTTACGGAGCTTATAGTGTCAAAGTGGTAAAATATTATATGGGGTTTTTGCAGGTTGAGAGGATGTATAGGGTTTACGTGAGCAGTTAAAAATTTGGAATAACAGAAGAAGGGGGAAGAGAATGAGATGTATCAAAGCATAGAGAGAAAGAAAATTGTATAACTGATTAGTGTATTTAGTGGCTGACTAGAAGGTAACCAGAAGTAAATATTTTGCTATAAACCATAAAAAGTATCTATAGAATATAATTTTTTTAAATATTATTTATTTAAAATAAGTAAAGTATTAACCTTTGATATATGAGGTAAAAATTCTTTCACAAACTATGCTAGGTAATGGTCTAAGAAAGTTTTAAGATCGAAACACTCATCATTCAAAATGGGCCGTGCAATGATAAACCTCTATTTTGATATTTATAACACCTAAGGATAAAGCTTTTTCATGTTTTATCTCAAAACGAAGGTAATTTTATGCTTAAAGATACGTATGAAGGAAAACATTTTGGTTATAAAATGTTTGGAAAATCATCTTTAGAATTATTTTCTAGTGTTTTGTTAAATAGAAAAAGAGTTAATATATGACAAGGAGTAGCATACAGAGTACAAAGATAGTATTTTGATGATATTTTACTATTAAAGGGTGCCGATAATAATCAAACAAAATGATTTGACATAAATGTTGAAATTTTTATAAAAGAATATGACTTGTGTCTCTAAGCAGAGGAAGTAATTCTTTTATCGTTTTGGTCGAAAATAGTTTTCTCGCTATTAAAGATAACTAGTATAGTACCCGCGCGATGCGCGGATTAATTTTAAGAAAAAAAGAGTTTAAAGAGATAATAAAACTATGTTTACTGCAATTAGAATTAGCAATCGAATACATAAGGAGTTATTCTAAAATTAATAGATGAATTTTGTTGAGAGTAATATAGTTTGGTACATAAGAATGAATTGCATTATATTAGCATTTGAAGAAAGGTCGAAAAACCTGTGAAGGTACTTAAGATGTATGGTAATCTCCAACAAATATATGTAGATGTTGTAGTAATCCTTTTTTTTGTTCTCATCCAAAAAAATACACTTGATTTTTCATTCTATCAGAAGTTACACTCTTGTAATGAACACAAATAGGTGTTGCAGTTAATATCATTTCATGTGAAAGAAAACTGTAAAATTAAAGATTTCAGAATGAATACTAAATAATATTCAAATACCTATGTTTGCGTCAAAGAGAAAGAAACGGAAATTCGAGGAGCAAATAATAAGCGAAACAAAATATATCAGATAACTTATTTTCAACAATAACTTGTATGATATAATGATATAACAATTTGGATGAGCAAAATAAATGAACCCAAATTAGTAAGGTAAAAAATAATTAAAATACATTTTCATCTTGTAGAACCAATTCAATCGAGAAAATAGTGCCTGGATTAAAACGATCTGGTACTTCCCACAAACGGACAACACGAACTTTTAACTTTCATTGCATTAAATAGTTATATCTTTGATGAAGTCAATGTGAGTAGCCATCTTTTGCATAGGACGTAAGTTTTGTATAAATCTTTATATAATAATGAACATTAGATTGAAGATTGTGTAGTTGTGGAAGATATATCTATTTCCACGTTTGTATAGTTGCAACAAAGACGTGTAAATCACAGTTGAGGCAATGAAATTCATGGGAAAGGGTTGAAGGTATGGTATTTTACCAGCATTAATTTAGGTTTACTTTAAGGGAAGATGGAAAGGCAGTTAAAAGTCACGGTTAGGAAGGGTTTTGATTTTAATTTTATTTCACCTTTCAACAAATTAAATAATTAAATGAAAAAACTTATTATAATACATAAGTAATTCAAAGGTCACGGTTATGAAGGCTAATGAAGCGTTTACGTTTTTAAATCCTAATAATACTCAAAATAAAATTATAATTCCTATTTTTTACTTCATATAAATTTGGAAAAAAGTGACGGTTATAAGGCAAATTTAACCGTTTCTAATTACATTTTAAAAAAATATATTTTTCATATCCTAATCCTAATAAAAATAAATTTGTAACTCCTTTTTTTTAACTTCCTATAAATTTGGAAGAAAATTGATGGTTATGAAGGAATGGGTAGTTTTTTTATTTAAAATAAATTAAATTATAGTTCCTATCATAATCATAATCAAAATGTAATTGCATTTGGTTATTTTTTTAATTCGTAAAAATTAAGAAAAAAAGTGACGGTTTTGCAAGGAATGGAATCAATTTTTCTTTTTTTTTAAACAAAATTTAGTCTTCCTCCCAATCCTAATTAAAATAAATTTGTAATTGATTTTTTGTACTTCCTATAAATTAGGAACAATGTCCTAATGAGCCACGTGTTAATTCCTTGCTTTGACACTTGGCTTCATGAGAAGCTTTTGTCTTTGGTTTTAATATGTGATATACTTAAACTATCATTTAGTAACACTGTTTTAGCAAATTCAAACCCATATCAAAAGTTCAACAATTGAAAAATTTGGCCTTTTAATCATACATGGAGTAGTAAATACCAAAGAGAAAACCAGTAAATAAATTTAATAGCTAAACATGATGGCTCCGTAAATTCAAAAAAAAACATATAACACGAATAAATTCAGATTTTAATTATAAATTCGATAAAGGGTCATATATGAGTATGGAGTACCTCAAAGACTCAAACCAAAAATCGACAGAAAAATGACCACATAAGGTCTGAAATAGCGTGGAAAATCTAGCAATAGAAACAACACGTCAACAATGAAAACGCAATGACTCAACTTCAAAGCGAGCATGCATACACAGATCCGAATCTGAAACACTTCAGATCTCAATTGAGTGACGCAAAGAAGAAGCTTAGAAGATAATGTCAAAACGGAACTTCTGAGAACGGAACCGCCGAGAGAATCAAACTGCCCCCCCCCTCCTTTCGTCTCTGTATGTGTCCTATATTTATAGAATATGTGGATGTGTTGGTTATTATGTATAGATGTGTGGAGGGAGTGAGAAGTTATTGTTATGTGTGTGATGTGAGTGAGGGAAAGGCATGAGTGATGTGGGAAAGTAGGGAAGTTGGGTGTGAGAAAGTGGGGGTAAGGCACGAGTGAAATGGGGAAGTGGGGAAGATGGGTGGTTTTATTTATTTAATTTTTTTTTATTTTTTTTAACTCTATACATATTTATTTAACTTTTCCTAAAACTTTTTTTATTAACTAAAAGAAGATAAAAAAAATACACACACGCACATACATATACCAACTTACTTTAAGACTTAAAGAAACTATGTAAATAAGAAAATTCAATATTTACACTAAAATTTAAATTATACCAAGAAAAATACTACTATAAATTACATCTAAATTAAAAGAAATTGAATATATCCATCTAAGAATATGAATATTTTTTAAAAAATAAATATAATTTTCCTATCCTAATAATACTAAAAATAAAATTGTAACTCCTATTTTTTGCTTCATATAAATTTGAAAAAAACTTATGGTTATAAGGCACATTTAACCATTTTTAATTATATTTTTAAAAAAATATTCTTCATATCCTAATCCTAATAAAAATAAATTTGTAACTCCTTTTTTTAACTTCCTATAAATTTGGAAGAAATTCCTATAAATTTGGAAGAAAACTGATGGTTTTGAAGGAATGAGTAGTTTTTTGATTTAAAATAAATTAAATTACAGTTCCTATCATAATCCTAATCAAAATGTAATTGCATTTGATTATTTTTTAATTCCTAAAAATTAAGAAAAAAAGTGACAGTTTTGCAAGGAATGGAATCAGTATTTTTTTTTTTAAATAAAATTTAGTCTTCCTCCTAATCCAAATTAAAATAAATTTATAATTGATTTTTTGTACTTTTTATAAATTAAGAGCAATGTCCTAATAAGCCACATATTAATTCCTTGCTTTGACACTTGACTTCATGACAAGTTATTGTTAGGTGTGTGATGTGAGTGGGGGAAAGGCATGAGTGATGTGGGAAAGTGGGGAAGTTGGGTGTGAGAAAGTGGGGGTAAGGCGTGAGTGAAATGGGGAAGTGGGGAAGATGGGTGATTTTATTTATTTAATTTTTATTTTTATTTATTTTAACTCTATACATATTTATTTAACTTTTAATAAAACCTTTTTTTTATTAAATAAAAGAAGACAAAAAAATACACACACACACACATATATACCAACTTACTTTAAGACTTAAAGAAACTATGTAAATAAGAAAACTCAATATTTACACTAAAATTTAAATTATACCAAGAAAAATATTACTATAAATTGCATCTAAATTAAAAGAAATCGAATATATATAAATCGAAGGCTAATGAAGCGATTACGTTTTTTTTATAAAAATAAATATAATCTTCCTATCCTAATAATACTCAAAATAAAATTGTAATTCCTATTTTTTACTTCATATAAATTTAGAAAAAAGTGACGGTTATAAGGCAAATTTAACCGTTTTTAATTACATTTTAAAAAAAATATTCTTCATATCCTAATCCTAATAAAAATAAATTTGTAACTCCTTTTTCTAACTTCCTATAAATTTGGAAGAAATTCCTATATATTTGGAAGAAAACTGATGGTGAGTAGTTTTTTGATTAAAAATAAATTAAATTAGAGTTCCTATCATAATCCTAATCAAAATTTAATTGCTTTTGATTATTTTTTAATTCGTAAAAATTAAGAAGAAAAGTGACAGTTTTGCAAGAAATGGAATCAGTTTTTTTTTTAAAAAAAAACAAAATTTAGTCTTTCTCCTAATCCTAATTAAAATAAATTTATAATTGATTTTTTTGTACTTCTTATAAATTAGGAGCAATGTCCTAATAAGCCGTATGTTAATTCTTTGCTTTGACACTTGGCTTCATGAGAAGCATTTGTCTTTGGCTTTTAATAATATATAGATAGATATAGAAGATTATGGGAAGTTTTATTTCTAATAGTAATTTCCTAATTATTAATTACTCATTTGAATTGAGTAAATAACTACCCCTTTCCAATAATAGATATTTAAATATTTTAATTTAAATTAAAAATAAATAACTAATAATTAACTATTAACTTGTGTCTCTAAGTAGAGGAAATAATTCTTTTATCGTTTTGGTCGAAAATAGTTTTCTCGCTATTAAAGATAATTAAACATTGAAAAAATTCATTGCACCCTCTCATATCTATATCTATATCTATATCTATATCTATATCTATATCTATATTATATTAAAAGCGCGAAGGCCCTTAGCGAAATGTCGTTCGTCTTTTTTACCCTTTTAAAATAGTGTTCATACTAGACAAAAAAGTCATTTAATTACTATCCTTATATTTAGGACTTTAAAAGAAACTAAAATTTTGATTACTAAATTTTTCCTTATTGAATTAAGTAAGAAATCCTAATATTAGGTACTTTAAAATGGATATTATTCAAGAGAAGTAAGAGAATTACGTTCTTTTCCTAATATTTCCTCACGGCAATTTGCAAAGAAATATGTTCACATTGATTCTTCTTTTTAGGGAACATATAATTCTAACAATATGCTTTTATATATTATTACTACTGAAGCAAGAGATTTTTTACGGGTTTTAGGCCTTCATATGGCTTTTTACAATGTTGAATTTAAGATAATTTTTTTCTTTTAGAATCTCTAATGTGTAAAAGATAGATCATGTGTAAAAATAAATCTCCGATATGTAAAAAAGAAATGGGTCATAGAATTAAAATAAATTTGTAATGGGCCACAAAAACCAATTGACCCATTTTGTACCTAATTAAATATCTAATTTAATTATTAAATGTAGTTTAATATTACATAAACCGATAAGAGAATAATATCTTGCTCGAGTAGGAAAAGGTCAAAAATAATTTATGTCTTCTGTGCTATCATAAAAGCATGAAATCTCAACAAATTTAAATTTTTGAATTAATAAAGCAACAAAAAAAATCAATTCAATTTTGTTTCAAAATTATCACATAAGTAAACTTACTTGCCAAGTTGATAAAATTATTAAGGTACACAAATTATTTACACAATAAGAGCATTTTCCATGAAATAAATAAGAAAATAGAGTAAAATATATTATAATATAATATTAAAAATTAAATTGCTAAAAAGGCTAAGTTGAAGCAATAAGGATATAACATAAGACAAAATGTATTCAAAAAAAAATTGTCGTTATCATTTTTCTTTCTTATTATATTCGTTCAATAAACAATAACTACCTATATTTTTCATATCATATTATATTATTTTTTATAATTCACTATCTCTTCACTCACAAATTTCTAAACGACCAAAAGATTCAATTTCTTTATAAAAAATTATAATTATTGTAAGGTAGTTTTTTTATTTTTTTTTTATAATTTTTGGTGACAAAGATAACAATAATTTTCATAAGATATATATTCAATGTCTCATAAACCATAATAAGACATATAAAACTTAAGTGGAGTAGGATTTGTGTATTTAATGTGCTAGCTTAATGAGATTAACATTCAGTATTTTTCGTTGATATTTGTTCAATCGCTCAAACACATTACTATTTAGTAATATGTATATAATTTTTAAAACTATATATCTATTGCTATAGGTACACGCGCAAAGCGCGTACCCTAATACTAGTTATATTAAAAGCATGAATGCCCTTAGCAAAATATCGTTCATCTTTTTTATCCTTTAAAATTAGCTTTCACAATAGACAAAATTGTAATTTAAGTTACTCTCTTAATATTTAAGACTTTAAAATTAATTAAAAATTTCTATATTAAATCTATCCTTATCAAACTAGGTAAGAAGTTCTAATATTTAGGAATTAATATCAATTAATATTTTGCTTTATATAAATTGTACTAATTAAAAAAGCATACGTGGTGTAATACTTATAAACTGAGACTTGAACGAGATTATATGCCTTCATTTGATTTCTAATTAAACGAAATATGAGGACATCAACTCACATATTCAATAAACATTATTTAATACAAGAACATCTAAATAAAAAGTATTTCTCCAAACCAAACAGACCTGGATACTTCTGAAATGCCCCCAGGAGACTTGTATACCCAGCTGATTGAACCACAGTTAACTCCAAACAACAATACCAATGTTCAAATGATTCAGCATATTTTCTAGATTCAAGTATGTAACAGAAACAAAGAATGCCAGCTATTTTTGAGTTTTAGAATGAACTGGAAGATTGAACTAAAGCTGGAGACTGAGATTAAGGTGAGGGAATCGTGGAATCTCTCTCAAAAAATCCCCCCAGCTCTCAAAATGTGATTAAAAGCTGACCGAGAATCCCCTTAAACTCTCTTCTCTTCCCCCCTGTTGAAACTCTCAATCTATCTCTATGTGTGTATCTCCTCCTCCACTCCTTAAGTCATCATTTTCTCCTCCTATGTATGGGTCTATTATCCTATAAACTCAGCCCATTTCCAGCTTTTAAAAACATTTTCAATTAAAATATCTCCCGCCATGTGCATCCTTTTAGCCTTTTAGTCACACCCCATGTTCTCTCTGATTTCCAGCCATCAAAAGCACTATGCCAACCAAACAGTCCTTTTTCCTATTTGTTAATTCAATTGGGTATGAATCTTATATATTCTAATACATTCCACCCTTAACTTTATAACATGATGCCCATGTGACTTAACACTACTAGTGTTTGACAGAATCATCCCTCCCCATTATTGATTTAAATGAATTCATTAGTTTAAAGCTCACAAGACAAATCACAGAATATTGGTAACTAATCTGTTTCCACAACTATCAAGCATCAAACTAATCAATTATCGAGGTAACATGAATTGAAGCCAATGAGACGACACATATTTTTAATGGAATTTGAAACCAACCAGAATGCCTAATGAATTCAATTCAACACGACAAACAATTCTAACTCATTATGAACAAAACAGACAGAAAAGAAGAAGAAGAGAATAAAGAAAAATTGAAACAAAACTGGATAAAATACTACCAAACAAACAACTAAAATCGAATAAAGAAAAAATGACAGAAAGAAAAATACCTCGGATAAAATTGACCTAAACTTGTACTCGGAATCGACCACCCTGAGATCGAATAGACCTTAATCGGAGTGTTCTCAACCGAGAATACCTCGAATAAAGTCTATTTGACCCCGGAGTCTTGATTAATTGGATCTATTTCAACCCTTCTAATTTTTAGGGTTCTTACGGTCACTTGGGGCTCGGGGTTTTCTGGTGAGATTCGAGCCAAACCAAGGCTGGTTTGATTACGAGGGAGGTTGGGAGAGTGTATGGTATCAATTTAGGGCAGATTGGTGTAAGTTAGTTTTGGCTCGAATCTTCGATTGAAGATTCGAGAAGCTTGAGTTTGATTAGGGATAAACCCTACTTGGGGTTTGAAAGAGGGGGTCTTGGAGGTGCCATGGTGAAAAGATGGTGGTCATTGGCCTACCGGAACCGTCGTGATGCGATTTCCGGTAGGCGGTGGGCGGTGGTTTGACGGTGGCATTTCATCACCTCTAAGAGAGACGAAGAAGGGGTCTAGGGTTTAAGATGGGTAACAAGCTTCTTGGGGTATTAAAATTATCCTTTTAATCTCGGTCGTTGGATCATAAGAATTTAACGGTTGTGATCATTCCCCTTATGAAACGAGGCCGTTTTGATTAAGTAGATGGACTGGGTTACGGGTCAGGCGAGGTGGGTATGGGTTGTTTGGATCAGGAGAGGTGTGTAATTTTGGGCTGGATTGTATGGTTTTGGGTGTGGCCCAGTTCGATTTTTTTTTCCTTTATTTCTAATTGTTTTTTCTTCTCTTTTTGTTTAATTTAATTCCTAATATATTAAAAACAAAAAATTCTAAATTACATTACAAAAATATCAAATTAACTTATAAGAATACTAATTAAGTTTTACTAATAATTAACATACACAATTAAATATCAATTAAATATAAATCACATAATTGGGACATTAAATACAAGAAAAATGCAAAAAATACATATTTTTTGGTTATTTTTCATTTTCGTAAAACAAACTTAATTACTCTAAATTACAAATCTGAATTTTATATGCAAATGCAACATACTTTTGTATTTTATATTAATTTAAATAAATAGACATGCACACACAAAAATGCAAATAATAAGAGAAAAATAACACAAAATCACAAAAATCATGCACAACACAAAACTATTTTATTTTGAATTTTTTGGGAGTAATTCTCATGTAGGGAAAAAATCACGTGTTCACAATATGCATTAAAATTATTATTTTAATCATACAAATAATTAACCCATATTCAATTAAGTACTTAAAATAATTATTTGATAGTATATTTAATCATACTAAAACGTACAAGCCTTAATCTATATTAACAAATTACGAAATCCCTAAAAAAATTAATTGACATTTTACCTATAATGATAAATTTATTGAATAAAATATAATTTAATTATTTTATTAATATTTAAGACTTAAAATTAATTAAAATTTTACTTATTAAATATTTTCTTATTTGAAACTATGTAGAAAATATAAGTATTTAGATCTTCTAAATGGATGATATATATAAAACATATATCTAAATTAATATTCAATAACTTTTCACTATAATTTGTTCGCCCTATAAATTTTATTTTTTCTTATCTATTAAATTGTATGTTTAGTAATGCTTTTTTGCCCATATATTTTGACAAAGTTATGTAACTCATAAATTCTTTTTTCTTCTTATCTTATCTATTAAAACCTCACTTCATGAGTAACATTGAAACGTTTGAAGGAATACAGAGAAGACATAAATTCAATTTTTAAATTTATGTTATTTGAACACTTTTAAAGAATCATAATAAAAGTAAACTAATTAATCATCTCTTTTTCTTCTTGAAAGAACTTGAGAATCTCAACTGATAAAATTATAAAAATAGAACAAATTTTAAGGTGAATATATGGAATAATGAATGAGGACTTCTATGAATAAAGTTTTTTCTTTTATTGAGCTAGCTATATAGGATCAATATTCATCAATTTCATTATATTATATTTTATTATATATATTAAAAGTATATATAATTTATTAAGATAAGAAATACGCGCAACACGCATATCTAAGACTGTCGTTATAAAAAGTATATTAGAAACTTATCACTATCATCGTTAAGCTGCTCGAGCGTGATGCTGTGTTCGAGTGTGATGTTATGTTCGAACTGAGTTTCCCAGTTTCATAAAACGTGTTTTTAAAAGGTACTCACTAGCTGATGTGAACAGCAAGTCGTTGTAGTATAGTGGTAAGTATTCCCGCCTGTCACGCGGGTGACCCGGGTTCGATCCCCGGCAACGGCGTTTCTTTTTGTTTTTATTTATTACGATTGGTTGATGTTTTCTCATTCCTCCGGGCACTAGTAGATAATAAGCTGTTCTATCAACTAGGTTCTACCTTTTCTCCTCTCTTTTCTATTTCTATTCTGGTTGAAAGAACAATCTCTAAAGTCAGTCTTAATGCTCGGAACTTTTGACTTTGGATGTCCATAATTTCAGTTTCGGCAGACACTGTATGTCCATGTACGAGTAAGTACGGAATGTAGAAAATTCCTAGTTTTTGAACACTTAGTTTGTCACTGGAGCAAATTATCGAAAATTGAATGAAACAAGTTTAAAAGGAACAGAATGGACATTTACAATATGTACATCAACCCAAGCGAATTCATAATTGAAGTGCAATTATTATTGAATTTTTACATGAAATACAATGAGATACACTGAATTAAGAGATGATAGGATTCAATTGAGCAGTTATGTATACGCTTAAACAATACGGCCCTAGGGCTTGATAGAGTGCCAAGATCGTTATATATATCGTGATGTGTAGATTAGGTGCTGTCACGAGTTCAAATCCTTGCAGACAATTGGCTGGAATTTAAGTGAAGAAGGATAGAGTGATGAGCCTATTTTCCATCAGATCCAGAATGATGCACGAGCTGTTCTCTTGGTAAATTAAAAAATAAGTATACAAAAATTATTAACAGCACCATTAGTTCATCGCTCCATTAGAATTTGGAGGTGTAGAAATAGCTGGGTCTTGTGGGAGTTCATCTCTAGATAATAAGGCGATAAAACTCCTTCCTTGTGCAGAGTCAGCACACGACTTTAATGCTAATGTTTCTGGAAGCCCGTCTAGCTCAGTTGGTAGAGCGCAAGGCTATTAACCTTGTGGTTGTGGGTTTCGAGCCCCACGGTGGGGCTTCCATGTGGGCTTCCATGTTTTGAAAGGAAACATGGAAATGCGTATGTTTTGTGCCGTAATCAAAACATCCATTTTTCTATTAGGGGAAATATTATATACTTCAATACTTTTTCCTTGTGTCTTTTCTGAATTTAACTCCTTTTGATATATTCAATCAATTGGAACAACACCTAATTCAAACAACTAACAAACTCAAAAAACCCTTTCTCAAAAGCAAGGTATAAATTGTCTTCAATGGTGGACTTCTATTCTTCAATTTTCTTACATTGCAACCAGGTGACACAATAGGAGAACTATAAAATATACGGCCCCTTAAAGCATATGTAGAAGATGTGAGGAGAAGAGAGAGAAAGCAATGGTTGTAACAACACAAATTTAACTACATAGCTTTTAGAAGCAATGATTGTAAGAACATAAATTTTGATTACAATATGAGCTAGGTCGGGTAAAACTTAAAAATATTGGCCAGTTTTTGTTATGGGATGAAGTCATATAGTATATTTTTTTGTAATTCTTTCTTTTGTTTCTATCAAAGTAAACATATTTAATTTTACTAATTTTCTTTATATAATACTACTTTCTTATACTAAAAGCATGCCTCTTGGCTCTTGCGTGTGACTGGAATAGGGGTGGACATATATCGGGTAAAACTGATAATGCGGACCGTTAATTCTTTATTGGGTTATCGGTATTGGGTTATTGGGTTAACTGTTCGGTAACGGGGTAAAAAATTTTTTTATTGGGTTATCGGTTCGGTCTCGGTTTGCATTTTTGTTATTGGGTAAAAATCGATTGCCCAATAAGAATGAAGTATTTTATTAATCTACCCTTAAGTATATACTAGGGTTTTATTTTACTAATTCCCTTCCCTCTTCAGTTCACTCAGTCTTTGTCTCTCTCATTGTATTTTCGCTGCAGCCCCCAACTCCAAACAATCAATCGCATCGTGTAACGCCAGACGCCTGACTCGTCAATCGCATCGTGTAAGTTTTGGCTCAATATTTTTTGTTTGCTTCTTGTTAATTGTTCTGTTTGCTCAAGTTTGCCTATGTTTGCTTCTGATTTATGTTTTCTGTTAGCTAACTGCCAGTCTTGGTGTCTTCTCTACTCATGTAAAATTTATGGTTAGAGGAGTAGCAATTTTTTGATATTTAGTTTGAGTAATTGAGCACTTTTAATTTTAGTTTTATCTTATCGGGTAAACCGATAACCGAACCGATAAGGATCAATAACCGATTAGATGATAACCGATAACTAATATCTTATCGGTTTGGTTATCGGGTTATGATATTTGTAAACCGATAACCGATAGGCAAAACCGATAATTTTCAAAATCGAACCGAACCGACCGATGCCCACCCCTAAACTAGAATCCGGAAATGAGATACTTTTCTCACCCAAAAGGTTCAAAGCACAATTGCATTCCTAGGAATTAAAAGCTAATTTTGAAATTTGAATGAACAAACAATACATATGACTTCACCCAACTTCAAAATTAGCTTTTAATTTTGAAATTTGAATGAACAAACTTAGCTTTGAAATTAAAAGCTGGTCGAGCGTGAGTATGTTCAAACGGAGCATACGGACAACAGCAAGTCGTTGTAGTATAGTGGTGAGTATTCCCGCCTGTCACGCGGGTGACCCGGGTTCGATCCCCGGCAACGGCGTTTTTTTTTATTACTATTGGTTGATGTTTTCTTATTCCTCCTGGCACTAGTAGATAATTCGCTGTTATCTGCCTCATTTTAAGTCAATTTAGTATTTCCCTTCTTCCTGCCTCATTTTAAGTCAATTTAGTATTTCCCTTCTTCCTTTTCTCCTCTATTTGAAAGGACAATTTCTTAATGCCCAGGAGCTCTTGACTTTGGATTTCGTCCAGTTGTCTTAAACTAATCTCAGTCCCACCATGATGTCATGAGATCTGGTGTTTAGCAGAAATCCTTTCAATTTTTTTAGACATTGTATGTCCTTGTGTACTAACCAACTAGTTAATTTGTCCGCACTTTGCACGGTTATAAAAAAAATAAAATTGCAATACGTATTGTAAATTTATCCGGGATAGAGTAGATTAATTTTTTATGTGTATATATTTTTTTATAAATTTATTTTTTTAAATTCGCTCCAAAATATTTCATATCAACAATTTTAAAGATAACTTTGTTATCCTAAAAAGATAGTTATTGTCTGATTGTCGATCATAAATTTCAGTAATTACTGAAGCCAAACATTTAGACTTAAAAATATATCAATAGAAACTCATCTACCACTAATTTTTCTTTAGACTATAAAAGAGAAACAACTAATATTACTTTTATTAAACCCTTAAATAGAAAAATGACATTCATCATGTCAATGACGATTGACTTATATGCTCATATAGGTGTTAGTGAATAGCAATTATTGCATTGTTCCTTTTTTCTTTTTACAAAAATATTATTAATTGATGTACTCTTTAATTTTTTGTAATGAATTCTTATTTTTTTTATAGTTTATAAGATTAGATCTATTCAATTCAACTGATAGAAATGAAATACAATACCACTCGATAAAGTGATTTATCACAAATTGCATAGTTATTTTCATTGAAAGAATTTTTTTTCGTATTAATGCTAGAGGTGCCTTGAAAGAGGAAGAAAAACGAAACATAAATTATTTTTTTAAGAGAAATGTTATATTACCTTGTGATCCATCATATATATTTTTAATCATCTATTGATTTATAGCGATTTTCCGTACATCCTTATCCTATTTCATTTACAAATAGTAACATCTTTTTAAGTTTTCTAAAATTGCAATAAAAAATGAATCATCTTCTAACATTGTCTTATTCTCTCACATGAACTTTTCCTATGTTCATTTATTTGTTTATATGATAGAATTTTCACCTTTTTCTTTTGCAAAAAATTATCAAAGTAAAAGCTACCAAATATTAAACAACCATTAAAATTAATGGTAAGATAATTGTACCTTTAAATACAGAGGCAGATCTAAAATTTTAAGTTTATGGGTTCTTACATAAATTTTAAGTTAATATACAATAATGATTGAATTAACGGACTGGGTTCCAAGCTAAATATTCTTATATATTTGATGAATGCAAATATTGAATCTAGATAAAAGCTAGTGGATTCATGGGAACCCGTATCTAACTCACTGGATCCGCCCATATTTTGACGGAAGAATCGATCTTGTAAATCAACAAAATCATAGGTAAGAAAGTATTTAACTTCCTAATCATTCATATAAAACAACAACACAGAAGCACATTATTGCATTTGTTTATGTATTTACCAGTACGCGTACATTTGTTTAGGTAATTCATTCATAATTATCCATATTATTGACATAAATTAGTACTTTTCACCATAAAATACCTTAATTTAATTTAAAGGAAAAAATAATAAAGCAGAGACAATTTAAAAGTATAAATTTGTATATTTAAAGAAGAAAAATATAAAAGAAAAAACTTTTTATACATGTAAAATAAAGCATTAGATTCTGCACTTAGTTATAAATATTTATTTCCCAATTAGGCAATGGCATGGGCAATACGAATATCCAAAAAATAAAAGTCACATCCTAATAAGCATAAAGATCAAAATTTTAATTAGAAAAAAGAGAGGAAAGAAATACAGAGAAAGGGGTAATAAGAATAAATCGTATATTTGTTAGTCTCAGATCTTCTTTGAGTGCATCTACTGACACACAAAAAAAAGAGATGAAAATTAGAAAAGTATCACAACCCATAAATAAAATGTTAAAAATTAAAGAAGTGAAAAATTCAAAATAACTACAAATTAAGTAATCATAAAGTGAGAACTACCTCCCCGTTAACAAAATAAAAAACTTGAAATATAAAGTCGGCCATATTGATAGAGTGTTAGAGGTTGATGCCGAGGGAAATAAATCTGTTGCTAGCATGTTGGCTTTGCAGGACCAGTTTCCTTGCACAAAGCAACTCAGTAAAGAAAACTCAAGTAGACC
Organism: Nicotiana noctiflora; assembly: GCA_032618575.1. Taxonomy (NCBI): domain Eukaryota; kingdom Viridiplantae; phylum Streptophyta; class Magnoliopsida; order Solanales; family Solanaceae; genus Nicotiana; species Nicotiana noctiflora. The sequence goes on from JASVEL010000216.1 coordinate 56,285, forward strand.
TTACACCTTACCCCTACCCTAGGGTAGAGAGGTTGTTTCCAATAGAAACTTGGCATCCTTCCCTCCAAGGACTCTCACCTTGCTCTAGGGATGACTCGAACTCACAACCTCTTAGTTGGAAGTAGAGCATGCTTACCATCAGAGCAACCCACCTTGACTTAAAATGCTTCAGAGTTATAACTTATATGGAAGTATATGTTTTAACTTCTAACTAAACTAAAGTTATGAACTACGTATGAATTAAACCAAATATATGTTGTTTCTAAAAATTCCTATTGATTTGATTAAAAACTCAAGTTACTGTCATTTTCCTTCTGTTTATAACACCTTATGGAGTTGGAATGTTATTTCATGTATTACACCACTATTTAAAATATTTAGTTGAGTAAATTCAGCATTAATGATAATTACACACAAGATAAATTAAGGAATAAAAACTATCACAACTAATGTAATGGAGTTTGTGAAAATCATAAAACTAAAAAAAATGATAATGGCTTGATAAATAATGATGAACTTAACCAATTCCTAAAAGATAGTCCTACCAGATTACAAATAGACTTTAAAGAAGAGATGGAAACATACTTGTAAATCCTACTACTAAGATACAGTCATGTAGAAGACATTTATGACATTGGAAGCTCCAACTACACTGAACCTCTATCTCTGTTTCCGTCTCAAAGAGTAAACATGATTCTTGTTCCCTCGGTGCCAAGCTTACCTAATTCTTTTATATGTATAAAGCTTCTTTCATTTTTCCATAAGGAATACAAATGTTGGCTTCTTCCAATAATTAGCAAACTGAATTATGCTAAAAGAAAGAAGAAAAGATGCAATTTATAACACAATAAACAAATAGGGGTTACATATTCCAAAAGTCACAACCCAAGATGAAATTTATAACAAATTAAATAATTGGGAGTTATGAACTTGAAAAGTCACAATGAATGGATAGTATATTCGATAGATTTTGTTAAGGTCTTGAAGAAAGACTTTAATTAGTTAAATTAGCTCTTGACTCACCTGGCGTTGAGGAAATGTTGAGCTATATTGTTATAGTGTATAACGGGTGGTAATATTTATATTGCTTTCACTAGTTGAATCATCAAACAATTCCACTAAAAAATCTTAAAATGAGAAAAACGAAATCATGTACCAGCCTCCAGATGTTTTCCTCGATTCGATATACCAAAACTAATCATGATCAGAAGGGTTATTTATTCTAACCTTTAATTTGTTGGAATTAATTGAAGATAGGATTCAACTGAGCAATTATGTAAATGCTAAAAATATAAGGCCTTGGGGCTTGATCGGGTGTTAAGAATGCACGGTGTGATATGTGAATTAGGTGCACGTCACGAGTTCGAATCTTATTACAGACATATCTGACATTTAAGTAAAGAATGACGGAAGAATAAGCGTATTATCCATCGAGTCTAGAATGATGCACCAGCTGATCTCTTGATAAATAAAAAAGAAAATCTACAAAAAAAAATGATTAAAAGCACCATTGGGATTTGGAGGTGTGCAGATTGCAGGGCCTTGCTGGAGTTCATCTCCAGATAATGAGGCAAGAAAACTCCCTCCCTGTGCAGATGCAGCACCAGATTTTAAGGCTTCTATTTCAAGAAGTCCGTCTAGTTCAGTTGGTAGAGCGCAAGGCTCTTAACCTTGTGGTCGTGGGTTCGAGCCCGACGGTGGGCGTTCCTTCTTTTGAAAAAAAATCTCGGAACATTGGTAAAGTTGGTTCGTGTTTTGTTTGTGCCGTAATCAAAACATCCATTTTCTATTATGGGGAAATATTATATACTTCAATATTTGTTTGTTAATTATGGAGGGTGTCGAAAAAAACAACCAGAGGGCTCTCTAGTCTTTGACCAACAAGTGTAGATATCCTTCTGCCACATATAAGATATGTAGCAATTAAATAGCTCTGATTATTGAATATTTTAACCTGTCTTTTTCTTAAAAAAAACTTTAATGGGGATGGGGCAATTCAGTTAAGTTATCCATAAAGGATAAGTCCGTTTTAGACGGTTAGTCGGTGGACAAAACAATAGATAAGAAAATGAAAGCATGAGATTCCAACAGTAACATTTGTATTTGTTACCAATATACATTTGCATCTCAAAAAATAGTTTTTAAGTATTTGAATGGGAGCAGATAATGATGTTTGGTTTTTGAATGGACAATGAATGAACCAAGAAAAGAACCAAACAACCCTTTCACGTGACAATTAAAGATAACAAAGTAACTGAAATAGTATCAAAAATAAGTCCCAAGAATAAAAAATATCAACAGATAAGGTTCATCTTGAATAATACCCATAGAAGTACAACAGTTACATCCAGATGTTCTGACCAAGTCATTTCACCTTATCAGAATTGACACTTTAACCACCAGAGAACTGAAAAAGACAGTTGTGGCCCTTAGTTGACGTGGCTTCATCTCATAAGTTTGAGGATCTGGGTCGGAGAAAGTATGGGTTCTGACAGAAACAGTAACTTAATCTCATAAGTTCAAGGATCAAGGGCCGAGCTAACAAAGAAACTATGGGTTCAACAGAATCTTAATTTTATATTCTAAATTTGCTTCGAGAATCATATACGGAGTTCTCCGACAAATTTTTGGACTTGTTACGAAGATAATATTGTTCTCACCGCTTCTATTGAGAACTACATATGATTTCCTAAGTAAACAGTTCTCAAAAAAACTTCTTGGACTTGTTATGAAGATAATATTGTTCTCATGGCCATGGGGCACATCATCTTGTGAAGTCACAATCTTTTTGAATTTGACCTTTAGAGAGGATATTAAGAACTTCAGAAAGTATATAAAATCATATTTTCTTCAAAAAAAAAAAAAAAACATTAAGTATTTGAGATGTATTGAAGCCAAAAAATTAATACTAGTAATTACTAAGAGCACATAATTTTATGGTATAAGCTAGTTCCTAAACAGAAAGTTTTTACATTATAAAGTAAGTGCATAAGGTCTATAATCCTTTACAAGGAAAATAAAGAGAAAAACACCTAACTAAAATAACAACATATTATATTATAATAATTATGATAATATGTAGGTCCAACCAACTAAGGGTCATATTTAGCTACTAATTACTAGTAATCATCCATCTTTAATATGGACTATAGATAACTGCTTCTCTCTATATTTATCTTAACTTCCTGCCAGAAAACAAAGAAGATACATTAGAACAAACAAACAAAACATATAACCTGATAAGAACAAAGAAAATAATTAAAATAAGAAATTGAAACCAATAAAATAAATGCCTCTAAAAATTTAAACTTGCAATATGTGGTAGCATTGATAAGAAAAAGAGCAAAAGATCAATATTAGATGAATAAAACCAAGTCGTTTGTATACCTAGAGTATATCATGTCATTGGTAATGAGATGTCAATAATATAAAGACCCTGCAAAATGAAAAACCATGATTTATTTATGAAAAAATGAGATGAAATTAAACTAATTTAACAATTAAAGCCGCTATATTATATACCTTGCCACCAATTTCCTCTAGACGCGCTGCCAGAATCATCTTCACCATTATCTTTGTTGAACTGAACTCAAAGGAAAAAAATAGAAACATCAGAATAAGCAATGACCTTAATAAATTTAAACACTAAGGCACTATTTACATGAGATTATTTATGTACTCACAGTTGTGTAGTTAGAGTTCTGGTTATTTTGAGGAAATGAATAAACATCTTGGCCACCATAGTATATTGATGAGCTAAGATGGCATGGCTGTACTTTTTCATTCTGATAATATGAATTTGTCTGCTTATTTTGTGCACCCTCATTGTTAGGAGTAGTACTTCCTGCATAAACAAAAATTGCCAAGATTTTGATATACAGAGGAAATCATTGTGATGGAAAGCTTACATATATATCATTGAAATTCAATTAGGAGAAAGAATTCATCTCCTTTGTCTTATGGACAAAACAACACTTGTATTGTTCGGACTCTCCAAAAATATCCTTAAAAAATGCAAGACCGATATGGGCGCGGACGAATTTTGTAAAGTATGCGCAACATAGCACAACACATAGTTTAATACAATAATAGCTCAGATTTAATGGAAAGTGAAAGCTTTTGAAAAGAAATAGTGTTAGAAAAGAAACAGGGGTAGTGGTGCTTGGCGGGTTGGATTAGGTTATCTTAGATGCTTTGTAGTTTATTGTTGAACCCACAATACTCTTGATATCTATCTTAGATGCCTAATCTCTAATTACTATTATTGCATGTTGTTATCTTTTGATTTTCTATTTTTTATGCTTCTATTACTACAATAATTTTTACTGGAATTACTAATGAATTCTGTTCTCTTTCCTTTCTTGTTTTCCATGCTTTCTTTTATTTCCGTCGTTCTGAACCGAGGGTCTATCGGAAACAACCTCTCTGCCCTTCCGGGGTAGGGGTAAGGTCTGCGTACACATTACCCTCCCCAGATCCCGCTATATGGGATTTTTACTAGTAGTTGTTGTTGTTGGAAACTAACAGTTGTACTGGAAGACATAATTAATTAAATAAAACTGTGTATCTATCTCCTCCATATTCTAGTCTAATTATCATCGCAAATCATTAAAAAGAATTTTCATGTGGTTCGCCTATGAAAAAGAATCAAAGTCACATGTAGTTGAAGACATAATTAAACAAATAAAACTGTATTATGTTCACAACTGATCAACTATAACATAATCTCACCAATTCCAAACTAATTAATTCTCCTTTTGACAAAGCTATAAACATCACTAACCTGAATATCCACCTTTAGCATTTCTTGCCTGAATCACAGAATCTTGCTTCGGTTGAACCGTCTCCGAATGTACGGATCCATGTCCCTAAAAAGCAAAAGGAATTGAGGTATATGAGAATATAGCAATATGAGATTAAAAAAGAACATTCTCATCAAAATTCTAACGTCGTTTGGCATCCTTAACTCACTAGAATTACCTATGTCAAAAGGCATCACAAAAGTAAACCAACAGAATATAGCAACTTCAATTCAATTCAATTCTTGTCCAAGATTCTGTCTGTCTCACTTCAGAATTCTCAAATTCAGTAAGCTCTTTACTAAATAGGTCAACTTTTAACCTAAAAATCCAACAATTCTTCAGGGCTACAATCCCCAACGGCCCACTCTTAATTTTTTTTTTTAGTCACTTTTTTCAATTTTTCACCTAATATATTTTGCTAACGACCAACATATCAAGAAAAGTATAAATTGGAACAGCAAAACAAAGAACAGGGTCATAACTCAATAACTACTCCTCTGTACCAATTTATGTGGTTTTTAATTAAACATAGAGTTTAAGGAAAAAAAGAATTTAAAAGCTTATGGTTTAAAACAAGTCAAAAATATTTATTTGGTTACAAATAGGATAAAATAATAAGTTTAAAGTAAAATTTTATCTAAATACAAAAAGATATTACTATTATTTTTGGACAAACTAAAAGAAAGAACATCACATAAATTTGGATGGAAGAATACGATAAAAGATTTTTTTTTCCCTTGTTACAAACAGACAAGAGATACCATTAGAACTCAAAGCATCAATCAACTGTTGATTACGCAATATGTGAAAAACAGAGCAAAATGAAGAGAAAAAAATGCAAACACACCCGCAAATAAAAACACCATAAATCATTGGAAAAATTATTGAAAACCCAAAAATTCATACCTTAGAAGGAGGTGGGAAAATAGAGCCAAAAATCCCAGAAGTTGAAGAAGCAGAAGAATCCTTAGAACCAAAAAGATCAGAAGTAAATGAAGAACTCGTTGGCTTTGTTCCTTCCATTTTTTCCTTACAAACTCTTTCTTGAAATATTAATTTGACGAGATTCACCTTAGTTTATATAGGAAAACCACCGTCTAAAGAAGGATCAGATAAAACGTAAAGGCCCACAGCTTTTTCTCCTCAGAAACAAACAGAAAACAGAGGAAAAAAGGAAAGAATAAAGAGAGAGACACGTGAAAAGATGGGATGACGCAAAGAAAATGTTAAATTTTAAAAGAAAAATTTGCCTTAGCGTTTTAAACTGTCAAAATCGAACACAGAGGAATTTTGTATTATTATGTGAAAAAAGTTTGAATGCTTTGTTTGTTTTCTTGACCGACGATTATGTTTTGTCTCTCTCTTGTATTCTATTTTCTGCGAGTTTTCGGTTGTTCAGTTTCGGTTACACGGCGTTATTTTCTGAAATAAGACATACCTGTCGGAAAATCGATCAGATTAACGCCACGTGGATCAATGGATCTGCCCGAATGGGACCAACTATTGTACTTCCAACCTTTTATCGCCACGAATTCCCTAGTCCTTCATATGTTCATAACCAACCCCCTCTCTCCCTCCTTTTTTTTTTCTTTTAATATTTATTTTTTCATTCCTCCGTTTTATTTTTCGGAGTAAAATATACTATTAGTGATATTTTGAGGTGGAGATATAATATATTTTTTTGTCTTTAATATAGTTATATTTGTTTATTCTATTTATCTTATTCATAGATAGATAGATTATAAAAATTAATAAAGAAAGACATAATTAATAAGCTCAAACTAAGGCGCTGGATAGATCGTAGATTGCCGGGTATGAATCCGATTCTAAGTTGGAGAATGCCTATGAATATAAAAAGGTCTTTCATATGATAAATAAGTATGAACTCATTCTCTCATAAAGTGGGATCAACCTCACCATGAGTATAGAATCTCATTGTTCCTATGAATATAATTGTTCCATTATTACCGATGGAATATCCTTGTTCAACAAGAATCGACTTAACAAGAGTGATTTATAAGATAGTCACATTATAGTCAACTAGCGTTATGAGCGATTTTAGACAACTAAACCAATTTTTTTTTTAAAAAACACTCTCTCTCTAGACATGAGCTCTCCTCTCAGCAGTATCTAAATTTTTGTAGTATCGTACAACTAACTACAACGAAAAAGACATAAAACAAGTTCCACTATCAACAGAGGCAAAGAAATTTCGAAATGTCAATGCAATGGTATAGCTCTATTAGATTTGGATAGAACAATGGCGTCGACATCAACAATGATGGAGAGCACGCGGGCAACGAAATCATAAGCAATGGAGGAAGAGGTAAGTGAATCGGAAAATAAAGTAATGCAAAAACACCAAAAATAGGGGAAATTTGGATGGAATTAAAGGGAAAGGAGATCAGAGGGAAGGGTATGACCTAACCGGAAGGGAGAGGAGTCATTGAGGGGAAATATGAAAATTACAATGCATGACATAAAAAATGAGATAATCTATTGGACATTTGCAATAATTTGTTACGTCCTAGGTTCAAAATCCACCACAAACCATAGTGGAGAGATACTCCAAAAGAGTATGGAGATCACTGAGAATAGATAAAATAACCCAGGTGAATAGAAGTGTGTTCATAATAAGTTTCACTCACTGGAGAACAAGAAGAAGGTGGTGGAGGATGGAATCAATATGTTTGACAAAAAGCCAATAGTTGTTAAACCATGGAGACCTGATATTAAATTTGACAAGCAGGTGGTTGATATTATTCCCATGTAGGTTAGATTGATGAATCTAGATATCAAATACAAGGGACAAAACGCTCTAACAAAATTACAGGAATGATAGGCAACCCTTTGAAAGCGAAAAAAACAACAACACAAAAGGAGAGTTGCAATATGCAAGAATTCTGATTGAAGTTGAACCAAACCAGATGTATCCAGATATGGTGATGATTGAGAATGAATATGGAGCAATCATTGAGCAAGGGGTTAGTTTTGAATGGAAATCAATATTTTGTAAAGCATGTGACAACTTTGGGCAAAATATTAGAGAATGTAGGAAGCAATTAAGGCAGGACAAAGTAGGGGAAAAATTAACAAAGAAGCAGGCAACCGAAATATAAAATGGATACAAGGAGAAGGAGAAACCAGATGAACAACAACATAATAAAGCAAGGGACATTACTCCAATAGAAAATGCGAGTAACAAAGACAAGAATCAAGAAACACGGAGAACTAAAAACCAGGCAGGAAATAACAAAAAAGAGCAGGAAGCATGACAAGTGGTACAAGGAAAAAAGGCACGGAAAGGTCGAGGAAACAATCAAAACACATATGTTGCAGTAACACAATTGAACAAAAGGAACAATGGAAGGAAATACAGTGAGGAGCAGTCTAAGGAAAGATAGATGGATCCACAAGGAAATGGTAACAAATCAGGGATGGGGGACCTAATCCCCACCTCCTTAATGGATAACATTGATTTTTGGAACACCAGGGACCTAAATAGGACAACCAAACAAAAAAGAGTGAATCTATTCCTTTAAAGACAACAGGTTCGACTGTTTGGACTCTTGAAAACAAATATTAATAAAGCTAAGGCAAATAAAGTTGCTCTTAACCTTTGCACATTGTGGTCTTATACTGCAAATCACTCTAAACATAATGCAGGAAGGATATGAATATTATGGAGGCCTCAAATCTTCACTGTAAAATTGGAAATGGTGACAGAACAACTCATATATAGTATCATAACTCACAATAGCACAGGGGAGGTGATTAATGTGACAATGGTGTATGCATTCAACGATCCGGCACTAAAGTCTCACTTGTGGAGAGACATAAGGATGATAGCTAATCAAATGGTAGGGGCATGGGCTGTTATTGCAAATCTTAAATCTATACTCAGTTTAGGGGATATAGTGTGAAGTAAGGTGACATATGCAGAAATAAAGGATTTCAAGAAATATATGGAACAATGTGAACTATAAGAACTGAAATCATCAGGATATATTTATATATGGAGTAATAAACAAGAATGACATAATAGAGTGCTAAGCAGGATCATCAGGATATTTTTATATATGGAGTAATAAACAAGAATGACATAATAGAGTTCTAAGTAGGATTGACAAGGTGATCACCAACATTGACTAGGTGAATATGGTGCCAACATCTAAGGTTCATTATATGCCAACAAGAGTATATGATCATAGTCCTGCAATGATCAAATGAGATGGAATAGGCACATCTAAGATGAGGATATTCAGATACTGCAACATGTGTAGCATGGATAATTCCTTTACGACAAGAGTTGGGGGGGGGGGGGGGCTGAAGACAACCAATAAAGGGGAAAAAATATATTTAGAGTGGTGGGAAAATTAAACAGACTTAAAAAGCATAGCTAAAGTTAAATTAAGATAAGTTTGCAGAAAGTGGAGAAATAGGAATATGAAAGCATGAAGAAGCTGGTAGAGTGTCGAGAGAAAATACAAAATGATCCCATGAATTAACTGTTAGGCAAAGAGGAGAAAGAAATTAACAAATCAATACATATACTGAAAGGAAGCAGAAATGAACTACTTACAGCAAAAGAGTAAAATAAAATGGCTTAAATATGGAGACATAAACACAAGCTATTTCTACTCGGTGATCAAGGAAAAAAGAGTGGCAAGCAGAATATTCACAATCCAAAACATGCAAGGAAAAACAGTTCAATCAATAAATGCAGTAGCTGATGCTTTCAGAGAATTCTATACAAGACCATTGGGCATTGACAAGCAAAATAGAGATCCTGTGGTTAGACACATAGTTAAAGAAGAACATATTGTCTTAAAAGAATAAAGGAGCCAGCTCATAAGAGATTTTTCACAAAAGGAAGTTAAAGAAGCACTATGGGATATAGAAGGGACAAAGTCACCAGACCTTGATGGGTATGGTAATTAATTCTTCAATGATATATGAACCATTGTAGGTGAGGACATCACTGCGGCTGTTCATTCATTCATTATGTTCAATTGAGATAAATAGTTGTTACTTCTTCTCGCGCTGACAATCTTTCCATAGTTCAGGTGTCGAAAAATGATGCTTTTGCTCCCGGAGGGGTAGAAGTGGTGGAGGACGAGGGGTTCCAATAGTGGCCAAAATATTTCCCCTTCTAGGGAAATCGTGGACCGATTTCATGAGCCTTGCCGGAGAGGAACCGGAGCCTGTTCCTCAATAATGGATGAAGCGGCAATTGCCGAGCTCAAGACCAAGTGGGGGATCCCAAACCACGTTGAGCTATTGCTGGCGGTAGGATATGATATTAAACATTTCGATCGCCCAGGATATTGTGCGTTCTACGCATACCCTTTTATTGTTTGGTATATGCTTCCTCTCCCTTCATTGGTGGTAGATTTTTGCCGTTTCTGTGACTTATATCGGGCTCAACTTTCATTGTATATATATAAACTGTTCCTCATGCTACTCAAGTTCACAGAGCTTGCCAGTCGGGAAATTACTCTGGGGCATATGATCAATATTTTTGTCCCTCAACTTATTCGAGGCACGATGATCTATATGCGTCATTGAGGGACGAAGAGTCTTTTAGTGATGATGGATGATAGAGCCAGTCGTCGTTTCTATGAAAACTATTTTTATGTGTGGACTGGGCACCTCGTAGAGGACTCTGCAGGGTTACTTGAGATATGGAACTTTGCAAGTAAGCTTATCTTCTGTCAGAATGATGGTCGATCACTTTTCTTTGAGCAATATTAACTCGTTTTCTTTTTTGCAGCCGCAAGACTATCCCTTCCACCCGTTGACGATATCTGGGAATGGGTGAATGCAATTCTTTATCATACGGTGAGAGTTCGTGAATGTGCACGAAGCCTCTATTTCTCGCCTTATAATTTGACCTTGTTGCTTATATGACCGTTTATTGTTATCAGGGAGAGTGCGAAGGGCAAGGGCTCCTCTAATTGCATTCTGTCAGCCAACATCTTTTGCTCGGTCTGCACCAAGTTTTGTTGCCCGACCTATAGCGAGGGCTACTCAAGTTAAACCTACGACGGAGTCGCGTGCATGGAAACTATTCTCCAATCTGGGACTATGGCTCCTACTGCCCCCTTAAAGGGTGAGTCTTCCCATGTTTAGGATAGGGAAGGTACGTCCGAAAGACGATGAGTGGAGTCCAAAATGGCTCCTCTAGCCGTAATATATTCGGAGGGCGACCTTCCCTCAACATCATTTGAAATGGGTGGTGATGCTTCTGTTACGACCCCAGTTCGCCCTCCGTGAACTATCGTAACGGCACCTAGTCTCTACGACTAGGTAAGCCTACCAATTTGTGAAAAAAGGAAAACAACAGATAAAAACTCGAAGAATTATGGATAAAATAATAAAACCAAAGATAGCAATATAAAAGTGTTAAGATACCGCTCGACATATACAATGCAAGATCTCAAAACCGAACAAACTCCCAAAATTCGGAATCTCGTGAATTACAAGCTACAAATATGATAAAATGCTCTAACTCTAGAATGTCTATATCAACAGAAATGATAGAAAGGCAATCCGTACAGGATTGAATAGAAAGGGATTCCTCGGTCTACGAACGTAGCAGATATACCTCGAAGTCTCTAGAGAATCACCTCGCGTCAATGGTAGTAGGGCTGAGTCGAAGTACCTGGATATGCACACGAAAAATATGTGCAAAAAAGGGGCATGAGTACACTACAGCGGTCCCCAGTAAGTGCCAAGCCTAACCTCGACCGAGTAATGAGGAGGAAGGTCAGGGCTCTACCAGTCATATACAATAATATATAAGGAAAGAAACAATATTAAAGTAGTATAGGGTAATAAGAGTAACAACAACTACAATAGAGACAAAATAATCATAGAAGGAAAATATAGCTCCATACAGAGATAACAACCGTCGATCTCCCATGATACCGTCATGTAGTCCCAAATATAAATATCCAGTGAATATCCCGGGTGTCGTCCCGTAGTCCAACTCATATTGCACAGGGATCTACGGGAATCTCGATCCGTAGTCCCAAATGTAAATACCCAATACTAGGAATCTATCGGATCCAATCCCATAGTTCTAATATAAAAGTGCAGGGGGATCTATCAGAATACAAATCCGTAGACCCAAATTAAACATGCAGGGTGATCTCCCGGGATACCGTCCCGTAGTTCTAAAGTAAATACACAGCAGCAACACGAAGAATATTCAATTCAATCCAAATATCACACCAAGGTAAACATGTATTTCTAATCTAGCATGAGCACAGAATCCAAATAAAGCAGTTTTAGGTAGCATAAACAAGAAAGAAAACTCAGTTATAGTTACTTAATGAAAATGGGATTTTAAACAATTAGCATATATACGCACTCATCACCTCATGTACAAGGAATTTCATATATCAATAATACCAAATTCTAAGGGGAGTTTCCCCACACAAGGTTAGGCAAACTACTTACTTCCCTTTGTTCACTCATTCTGTTCAATAGAGATAAATGGCATGTACTTCTTCTCGCGCTGACAATCCTGCCATAGTTCTAGTGTCGAAAAATTATGCTTTTGCTCTCGGAGGAGCAAATGCGGTGGAGGACGAAGGGTTCCAACATTGCCCGAAATATTGCCCCGTCTGGGGAAATCGTGGACCGATTTCAACAGCCCTGCCGGAGAGAAACCAGATCATGTTCCTCAATTATAGATGAAGCAGCGATTGCCGAGCTTAAGACCAAGTGGGGGATCCCGTACCATGTTGAGATATTGTGAGCGGTAGGAGATGATATTAAACGTTTTGACCGCCCGAGATATTGTGCGTTCTATGCGTACCCTTTTATTGTTGGTATACACTTCCTCTCCCTTTCTTGGTGGTAGATTCCTGCCATTTCTACGAGGTATGTCCGGCTTAACTTTCATAGTATTTATATAAACTGTTCCTCATGCTACTCAAGTTCGCGGAGCTTGCCAGTCGGGAGATCACTCTGGGGCATATGCTCAATATTTTTGCCCCTCAACTTATTCGAGGCACGATGTTCTCTATGCGCCATCAAGGGACGAAGAGTGTGGTGGTGATGATGGGTGATAGAGCCAATCGTCGTTTCTACAAAAACTATTTTTATGTGCGGACCGGGCACCTCGTGCCAGACTCTATAGGGTTCCTTGAGAGATGGAACTTCGCACGTAAGCTTATCTTCTGTCGGAATGGTGGTCGATCGCGTAACCTTGGTGTCCAATATTTATTATTAGGGGTCAATTAAACTCGGATTCGTGCTGTAAAATTTCACATTGACGATAAAACGCCCCATAACATATGTCCAGTCACCTGATGTATACAACTGTTCATGACAAAGATGCATGGTATGCGGGGATTTATATACTTGAGAGATGCCAAACAGGGCGGATTCTTCGCCGAAAAATAATATTATATATAAGGAAAAATCTATTTTTTAACTCTATATATTAAGTTTTTGAATAATCTTGATACAATTCAAAAGTGTAGCTTAATGATCAATGGACTTAAGAATTTTTATAAAGTCGTAGGTTGAATTCTTATGGGCTAAAAGCTTTTCTAACCTTTTTCTTTTTGAACACTTAGCAGTGATCCTCCCTTTGCCACTAATGCCAAAGCACTAAGAAAATCTAACAATGGCATGGCTTTCAATGACTGATAATGATAACGTCGCCCACTTATTAGTTCACATGTTATATGATGGTGATATGATCAAGTTGTCAAATTGCAAATATGTATGAAATAATTGCCTTATTTAAATTTACGTTACAAAGTGGACAATCTTTGATATGATTCTCTTAGTGTATTTTTTCTAACAAATGTTAAACTTAATGATTGGAGGTGTTAAAATCGAAAAATATAAAATCTAAAATTACTTGAAAATCAGTTATTTCAAAAGATATAAAATATCGAAATTCAGGTGGATCTAACAAAAGATTGAAAATAATAAAAATTAAAAATGTAAATATACAAGTGATGCCAATTAAAATGCTAGTGCTTGCTAGAATATCCTTAAGCGACATTTGATTTGTGGGATAAGGGAAAACAGTCTTCCGATAAAATGCAAAATTATTTTATATCACGTTTGATTGGATTTGTGTAATTTCAAGATTAATTATACTGTAATCGCAGTACTAATTAATACCAGGTTTAATTTCGCCTCTGATGAAGAGTTCATTCACGATAACATAAAACTGATATCTTCCCTGAGTTGGACAAGAAGGAATTATAAGAAGAAGAAATGTTCTTGATGGGGTACTTTCATTATAAATCTTTATTGCAAATTTACAATAATGAATGCAGTGTCAGACGTCCGTAATTGGTAACAGATAAGTGTACTCGATTTAGGACCTATTGCACTTTACTTCTTTTTCATCAATCTTCCTATCTACTTAATCTTATCGTTAACAGTGGATATTGGAAGGTCACTCCAAAATCCACCGTACGCATCATAAAGTTCTCTTCAAGTGATAATTCATGGATACAAAGAGGCAATTCACCTACAGTTTTTTTTATGATTAAACGACACACTCCACTAAGTTTTTGTTATATACGGGAACGGGAAATGACCCTATTACAAGTGTCTATTGTATATATATTCGTTTACCCTTAAAATCGGATAACAATTAAACTTATAAGAGGTTTTAAGGATATATAATTTCATTTGGCACAAAATTGTAAATATAAGAGTTAATGATTAAAATTACAGTAAAATAAAGAAAACCAACGTGATGAACAGTTATGACCCCGAATTAATTGCCCTCGAACCAACTGAAAAAGCTAGTGAAAGTGTGAACTGAACAACAGAGCTAACAAGGAATAAAATATGATTTATTGCTTTGATCAGCGTGAATGTCAGATGTTTACAAATGGTTTAGACCCTCTTATATAGTAGAGGAATCATATATATGGTATAATTCTATTTACAGAAGGAAATCCCTTGATTGGCTAAACAACCGTCCTTGATTTGATTTGTTTCGAGATTTCAGTCATGATCCTCGCTCGGTCACGAATATCTCGACTTTCTGTTATTCGACGTAGCATGCCTCCTTCGATCTTGTCCGGTCTCTTTCTTGATTTGGTATCGACTGCGGTTGCCTTCGATCTTCATCGTCCATTAATCCACGAGCTTATCGATCCTCCTCTGTACCATGTTCTGATATAACTGGGATCGGGCCTTGAACTTTCGTCCTCACTTCGGTTAGACATACAAAACTAGGCAAGCCCGATTTTGATCGTATACAAATAGCCCCTTCGTTTCTTGGAGTGTAATGACAAGAAACGATTTGAGTATTCAAATTTACCATCAGTTTATTATGACGTTAGCATTGTGATGTAAGTGGCAGAGGTGACCGAGACATCCCGTCGTTTTTGTTTTCCAGGCATTTAAGGCACCTCAATTTCCGGTCGACCACTAGCAACTATGAATTGTCCCCTTGAAACCCATAAATCGGCCTATTTTCCACTTTTCAAACATTACCTTAATCTCTTATGCTATATTCTTCAACGCTTCTTCGCATTCTTCAAGTTCCTCTCCTACAAACCTTCTAAGTTTCATTGCAACCCTCTTCTTAAAACGCCAAATATCCTAACCCCTATTCTTCCTCGTGCTCAAAAATGACTAAGACCTCTAAAATTGTCCCTCGCAAAGAAATCGCCTCTTTGTCAAAGTCAGCTGATGCCGCTGCCGGGGCAGAATTTCCCCTTACGAACTTTGTTCCAACGAAGTCTGCCACTGCCAATGATTTCAAGGTGGAGAACACACCCTCGACAACCAGACAATGTGAACCCTTGTCGAGGTACATATGTACCATCACCGAATCTCCTCGAGAAGGTGAAAGATGAGTGCAACTGGATAAACAAGGATCTAGTAGTTCCTAGCCCCAAAGAATCCATCATAACTTACAAGGAGAGGTAATTGAGTGTCTATACATACCCATTCATGATAAGTCCCCTAGACCCTATCATTGTTTCCGTTTGCAAGAGGTGTGATGTCATTTTAGGCCGAGCCCACCCATCGTTTTGGAGGATCATGACCCTTCTTCGATTCTTTGTAAGAAAGATAGAAGGGAATAATTTTACCCTCAATCGCCTCATGCCTCTAAGGGCCCCGACTTTATCATGGAGGCATGATCAACCTTTATTGCCGCGCAACCAAACCCCTATTATCGAGCATAGATGGGACTCGAGACCGAGGTTTGATTGGCAAGTTTGTTTGAATAAAGACTTTCTAATATAATCTCCTCTGGAGATATGTCGTTTCTCGAAAGGTGGAACATGAAACATAAGTACTGCTTAGCCTTTTGAATATTTATTTTTGGCCATTCTACTTTCTTGTCTATGTTGTAGCTAAGGTCTTTGTGCCGGAAGGGATCCCCGACCTTAGGTAATGGGCCGAGGATTGGTGTCATAAAAAACTTATTTCGAGCATGCTTGGATGGAGTTATTGAAGGGCTTCAGTAACCACGGTAATCCTCTTTACTTAAAAAAGGTTTTCATTCATACTTTGATATTGTACTTGCCCACCTTCTTTATTTCTTAGGCCTCCGGAAGTATTTTCCACTGTGGCCCTCCTCTACCGAAGAATAGGCACTCTTTTCCCCGTCTTCCCCAAGCAGGGCAAAGAAAAAAAGGGAATGAGGCTCCGATTTCTCTAGGATCCAAAAAGAACAGGCCATCGAGGATGCCCCGCAATCCTAAGGAGGACACCATCCACGTATCTATGGAGTATGTCCAATAGGTAATGGATGAGATCGAAGATGATAAAGAAGAAGGCTCTCGGTTGGTGACTTAAGTGCAATCTGTCACTGAGCTTTGAGAAACCATTGGCCAGGTAGGAGTCGAAGTTGCTTTGTCCCCAATGAAACTGAGCTGGAAAGAGTTGAATATGCCTCACCTTGAGGTCCTTGACGTAGGGAGGCTACTGAAGAGGCTAGCAAGGCTGGCATGGAAACCGAGTTTGAGGTTCCCCGAAATGAATATGATGTTTCTAATGGCCCATTTGGGGCAATGGTGATCGGGGACACCTCCTAATTCCCTCCAATTCAAGATTCGATGATAAGTGATGCTTAGGCGGCGGAGACTTGTCACATAGATGGGACCCACGGGGAGGAAGATTTCTATTTTGCTTATGTTGAATATGACACCGGTCTGGGTGATTTGGAAGTGCCTAGGAAGATCTCGAATGAGGCTTCCTCGAGCTATACACCGACTAAATAATTCCCAGGTTCCAGCATTGACCCTGATCAAAAGCAGATTATTATCACCTCGATTTCGAAAGATACACAAGATTTCTATTCATCTGTAGGAATGGCAAGTTATTTTCAATGCTTGATCACTGAAGAGGACCAAGCAAAAATGAATGTAGTGGACGTTGTATGTTTGTTTAATGATACGCAACATGCTCTAAATCGAGTAAGTTTAAGGGCCTTTATCCTTATATGACTTTGAATTATAGGAATCTCTAACATTTTCTTCTTTTATTGCACACTTCAGTGTTACACCACGAGGCCTTTCTCCGAATTCGACAGGAACGCAAGGCCGAGGTCCAGGGCCTCACTAAGAGCTGTAATACTTACAAGACTCTTACTGAGAAGCTTTAGGTAGACCTGGTGGAGGCTCGAGATGTGCATGAACAAATGACCGAGCAGGTATTCCAAGTTCTTCATGATAGTGAGGACAAGTCGGAGATAATGACTAACAACCCTATTATGCAGGTTTGGTAGAGGCTCGAACATACCAAGAGACTTCAAGAGAAGATAGACAAAGTGCAAGCTGAAGCCAAATAGTTTAAGGGATACATGGACATTTTGTTGCACAAAGAGAAGTCGTTCAAGCAGAGATAGAATCCGCCAAGTCACAACTTTGATATGTAAGGGACAACCTCAATTTAGGCGTAGAAGGTCGAGGAACTTGAGTCCAATTTGGCCAATTTGGACCAGGAGCTCGAGGTTTCCAAATTTGAAGTGGCCGTTGAAAAAAACTAAGGCCCAAGCTACTGCACCTCAATACAAAGTCGATCCTCAAGCAGGCCAATGGCATGGTAGAGTATTCCAAATGGAAGGCTCGATGGGAGGCTCTCGAGGGGTAATTAACCAAATTTTTGACAAATCTGCCAAACTCGAGACCGCCAAGGCTGAGGAAGCAAAGGCTCGAAAGCTAGCATTTTCTGATGAAACTTTCGAGAATGAGAGTAGATCTGGTGTGGAAGGCTCCGAGGGAGATGAAGCTTCCTCTGATAGTGACTGTGCTACTTAGGCCTAGTTATTTTCTTTCTGCTCTGAGGCCAATTAACCTTTGTAAAGAATTTTTTATCGGGCGATGTGGCCCTTGTAAGAAAAACTTTGATATATATATATATATATATATATATATATATATATATATCCCTTGTTTGTCTTAATTTTGTTTTATTGATGCTTTACAAATTGGCATTCGTAGGTTCAAGGCTAAAGTAATTTTGGACAAAAATCAAACTTTTATCGAGTGAGTGGTTCCTCGAATTCGAAGTTGGGCGACCCTTAGGTTTTAATCGAGTGAGGATGATCCCTCGAACTCAAAACTAATGATGTCGATTAGGATTAAGGTCAGTTCTCGAGTGGTGTGGCCGTGTCTTGTAAAAAAGTAGGGTTGCCTTTTTAAGGCCTTATGATCTTGAGGCTTTAATAAATCGATCTCATCTATTTTTCGGACGATAATCCCTAAGAGTGGAGTTGATTGTTCGAACTTCAGTTGTGATCAACCCTTAAGCTTGTTTACAAAATAGATCATGAGTATGAAATCGTAAATTAAAATTTTTCTAAGGCATGAGATATTTGGCAAGGAAAAATACTTCACATAATAGATGATTACACATGTGTACACACATGATGTCAGGGCTTAGAAACCTATATAAGCACAAATCGTTCGACTGTTTGGCCCTTACAAAATTTACCTATCGAGACCTTGTTGTCACAAAGTAATTTCCTTGCAAAAAAGTTGTCATTGGAGGGTAATTCCCCTTACTATTCTAGGTTGATTGTAAAGAAGCATAAGATATTGTTGACTTGTTCTAAGTAAGCACGGTCAATGGCTTCCTCATTAAAAACCTCTCAGGAAAACCCTTTCAAGACAAACCGGTCTAAGGGAAAAAGAGTGTTATGCGTGCTTTCAGACCTAAAGTCTTTGACAAGTCCATTAGTGTCTCTAGTCGATAACCTACATGGCTTGGTTTAAAATATAAATAAAAATGAAGGAGGTAGTACCTTAGTAGTAGTATCATTTTAAGTGTGATATGTTCCAATTGTTTGATAATTGTTCGCCATTCATTGTACTGAGCTTGTTGGACCCTTTTCTAGTAATTTTGAGAACCTGGTAAGGTCCTTCCCTATTTTGACCCAATATCCCTTCATTTGGACTTCGGGTGTAGAGGGAGACCATTCTTAGCAATAAGTCCCCGACGTTAAAATGTCAAAGATTGGAACTTCTTTTGTAGTATCTTTCAACCCGGTGTTTTTAAGAGGCCAATAAATGAGGGAAGCTTCGCGTCTTTCCTCCAACAATTCTGAACTTGTATTTATGGACTCATTATTTGACTCTTCTGTTACGTATTGAAACCTGATATTGTGTTCTTTGACTTCGATCAAGATTAAAGCTTCGGCTCCATAGACTAACGAGAATGGTGTTTCTCTGATATTAGATTCCAGCGTTATGAGCTACGCTCATAGAACCTCAGGAAATATCTCTTTTCCTTTGGCATCAGTCAACCTTTTCTTAAAGTTTCTAATGATGGTTTTGTTGGTCGATTTGGCGTGTCCATTTTTGTTGGGATGCTAAGATATTGATAGTATTCTTTTGATCTTGTGATCCTTGAAAAACTTAGTCGCTTTGATGCTGATGAATTATTTCTGCTATCGCATACGATCTTAGAGGGCATCCCGAATCGATATATGATGTAGTCCCATATGAAGTTTATCACTTCTTTTTCTCTATCTTTCTCGAAATCTTGTCCTTCACTCCACTTAGAAGAATAATCAGTCATAGACAAAAGAAACTGATCTTTGATTGGGACCAACAGAAGGGGGCCGATGATATTCATCCCTCACTTCATGAATGGTTATGGGGATAAGATCGAGTGGAGCTGCTTCCCGGGCTGATGAATCATCGCGCATACCTTTGACAGTTCTACATTTCAGGCAAACTCTTTGGTATCCTTTTCCATATCATCCCAATAGTATCACGCTCTAATAATTTTGTGAACTAGTGATTCGGCACCGGAGTGGTTCCCATTGTGTGCAGAGTTCTCGACTACTTTGGATTCGATGGAAGCTTCCCATTCTTTAAGTACTCTACGTATTTTTTCTCCAATCCCAAGTCAAACTTTTAGAGTTCATTTCGACAGGTCCTTTCTTGATTACTAACCTCGAGAGTTGTACGATAGTCCCCGAGTTGAGTTCGTCATCCTTGATCGATGACCCCAAGTTTGCTAGGGCATCAACCTCGATATTCTGTTTCCTAGGTATGCATTGTAATGTCCATTATTTAAATTAATTCAAAGTTACATGTAACTTGTCCAAGTACCTCTAGATTCGATCTTCTCGAACTTTGAAAGTTCTGTTGACTTGATTTACCACAAATAAGAAATCACATTTGGCCTCGGTGACCTATACTCTCAAACTTTCAGCCAGCTCGAGACCTGTAATCGTGGCCTCGTACTTGGCCTCATATTAGTAAGCTTAGAAGTTTTGATAGATTGTCTAATTACGTTACCAGTGAGTGACTTTAGAACGATACCTAGCCCATACATTTTCATATTCGAAGTGCCATTTGTGAAAAGGTTCCACACCCCCAATGATTTACCCAACTTCAATAATAGTTCCTTTTTGACCTCGGGCAGGAGGTCTGGGGTGAAGTCTGCCACAAAGTCTGCCAAGATTTCATACTTAATGGCCATTCGGAGTCGATATTCGATATCGTACCCACTGATGCCGATGACTCACTTGGCCAGTCGACCCAAAAATTCAGGTTTGTGTAAAATATTGAGAAGGGGATGGGTAGTTACAACACAAATTGAGTGAGACTAGAAGTATGGCTTTAATTTCTTAGAGGCACTTATTAAAGCAAGCGCTAATTTTCAAAGTGAAGGTATCGGGTCTTAGCCGCACCTAAGGTCCGACTAACATAGTAAATAGGGAATTACGTACCTTGCTCTTCTCGAAATACCCCCACTTACCGCTATTTCTGAGATTGCTAAGTATAAGTAGAGTTGCTCGTCAACTTTTAGGGTGTGAAGCAATGGCGGGCGCGAAAGGTATCATTTAAGTTCTTCTTAGGCGGGGTCCATGCAAAATTGTTCTTCTTCCTAAGAAGCAAGACGAATCGATGACACCGATCTGAGGATCCCTAAATTAATCGCCCTAGCGCGGCTATGCGCCCGGTTAGCCTCTGTATGATCTTTACACTATCTATGGCCTTGATATCTTCGATAGCTTTGATTTTATATGGGTTGATCTCCATCCCCAATTTGGATACCATGAAGCCCAGAAACTTCCCCGAGCCGATCCTGAATGCACACTTTTCTAGGTTGAGCTTTATATTGTACTTTCTTAATATGTCGAAAGCCTCCTACAAATGTTTCAATGGTCCTCTGCTCGCAGGAACTTACCAACATGACATCAATATAAACTTCCATTGATTATCCTATTTGTTCTTCGAATATTCGATATAGACGTTGATAAGTTGCACCAACATTTTTTAGTTTGAACGACATTATGTTGTAACAATAGTTGTCATATTTAGTGATAAACACGGTCTTTTCCTGATCCTCCGGGTTCATCTGTATTTGATTGTACCAGAAGTAGGCATCGAGAAATCTGAGAATCTCGTGTCCGATCGTGGTATCAATCATGCGACTAATATTCGGAAAAGTAAAAAAAAATCCTTAGGGCAGGCCTTTCTGAAGTCCTTATAGTCTATGCATAATCTAATTTTATTTCCCTTCTTAGGGACCACCACTACATTTTCTAACCATTTAAGATATTTTACTTCTCGAATGGACCTTATTTTGAGCAGTTTAGTTACCTCGTCCTTGATAAATGCAAGATTAACTTTTGAATAGGGCCTTCTTTTTTGCTTTACTGGATGAAACTTCGGGTCCAAGCTCATACGGTTGGTGGTGACCTCTAGTGGGATCCCTGATATGTCGAGACGGGACCAATCAAAGTAATTTATGTTATTTTTAAGGAAATGAATAAGTTTTTCCCTGAGCTCGGGGGTTAGCCCCGTGCCAGGTATACCTTTCATTCCGGTTGATGTTCGATTAATGTGATTTGTTGTAGCTCTTGGACCATTGATTTGGTTATGTCAGACTCGTCGGGAACTACAAAAGATTAAGATATCCCATAGTTATCATCTGCATCAGTCTCCCACTTCTCTGGTAGGGTTGAGATCGGTGTCTATGGTTGCTATTTAACTTCTCACTTTCCCTTCGAGTCTGAAACCTTTGCCGAAGAAAGTGCTGACACTTGTATTGCCTCATCAATTGCAAATATCTCCTTGGTGGCATGTTATTCCTCGTACATTGTTTTGACTTCTTCAGATGTGGGAAACTTCCGAACTTGATGAAGTGTCGAGGGTACCGCCCTCATGTTATGGATCCAAGTCCTTCCAAGCAGGACGTTGTATCTTATTTTACCCTCAATCACATGGAATTTTATTTCTTGAATGGTCCCAATCAGGTACACTGGCAAAATAATCTTACTTTTGGTGGTTTCGCTCGCCATGTTGAAATCGTTAAGTACTCAGGCTGTGGGCATTTGATCTTGTAGGCCGAGCTATTCTATGACCCTCAATCAAATAATATTGGACGAGCTACCTGGATCAACCAAAAGATATTTAAATTGTGATTCATAAGGACAGATTTTACCGGTGCATCATTATGAGGTTGTTCGATCCCTCCTACATCCTCGTCATTAATAGACAGGTCTCTTCCAATAAGTAGTCTTGTGTCTGTTTTTCCCTTGAGATCGTAACCTTGGTGCATTTAAATACTAGTCCTTGAGGAATATCGATCCCTCTAACGATACGTGTTGTGGCTCATCTTGCTCGTTTTGTCTGTTTGAATCCCCATTTTTAAGTGGTTCTTGGCCCGGTCACTTAATAATTCTCGTGGGTGGCCGTCGTTGAACAATCGGGATACTTCCTCCCTTAGTTGCTTGTCATTTTCTACTTTATGGCCATGGATAACATGGTACTTGCAAATTGGTTTGGATTTCTCTGGGCCGGATCGATTAGCATATGTTGAGGCGACCTAGTATCTTTGAATCTTTGATATGTCAAATAGTTGATACTATGGTGGAAGCATCCGTGTTGAAGTTATATTATTCATGACATCCATATCAAAACCATTTTTATTCATATATCCTCGGGAGCTCTATCCCCTATCATTTCGAACGAGGTTGTGCCTGGGCCAGTTATTTCTTCGATCTCCACTGTATTGCTAATATCGATCGCCCTTCGATTGTGGTTCCTCAATCGACGTCCCTTTAACTCTCTACATAGACCCTGTTAGGATAATCTAACCTATCGGAGCCCCTAGTTGATCATCCTCAACCCTGATCTTCGGCTGATACCTATTATATATATCATCCTAAGTGACAACTGGATATTAAATCAAATTCTGTTTTAATTGCTGTGAAGATACGAAACTTTGAGCATTGAGACTTAGAGTAAAAATTTAAACATCCTAATCATCGGTGATCAGTGGCAAATCCATTAGCTCCATTTGTAATCAAGATACGAACTCCTTGAGCATTTTTGTCTTACCTTGAAGAGATCCGACTTTCTCGTAGCAGCCTTAATTACCCTGGCGTGTGTCTTGACGAAATCATATGTGAGCATATCAAATGAATCAATAGAGTTAGATGGTAAGTTATGGTTCTATATCATAGCACCCTTCGACAAAGTTTTTCCAAACGTTTTCGGCAACATGGACTCGATCTCGTCATATTCCAAATCATTTCCTTTAATGGCGTACATATACGAGGTGACGTGATCATTGGCTGTTGTCCCATTATATTTTGGGATCTTGGACATACAGAACTTCTTGGGGATTGGCTTTGGAGCCGTACTCGGAGGGGGGGTGGTTTTTGGACAAACTTTTTGGAATCAAGTCTTTTCAATACCAGTGGTGCCCGGGGATTTGGCCGACCCTAAAATTATTAGTTTCCACTTTCTTATAGTGTTCCTTAATTTTTTCTCCCCAGTCTCGATCCGTTTCTTTAGTTCCTCAAGCATCTTTATGATAGCAATATTAGTCGTCGGTTCTCTTCCATTCGAACTTTTTGGCGTCGACTCGGTTCTATGAATAATTTCTTGTAATGGCTCGATCTCGATCCTACTTGGTACACGATATTGATTTTAGAGTTGTGCTATTGCATTTTGTTGGGTCTGTAGAATTTTGAATATCATGCGAATGTTAATACCATCTTCTTCACAATCTTGGACATTTTGATCTGCAGTTCAAGAACCTTTGCGAATGCCGTTTTCAAAGTCAACTCCCAAATTCCCATTAATGTCAATATAGGAGCTGACGTCAACTGGGTCCACGATCGGAGCACCGTTGGGATTGACTGGAGGTACTCTGTTTCCATGGGATGGCTATGTTATCGTTCTCGCCATGGAGAATGAGACCATTGTCTGTGTGTGTGGGTGGTACTTGAGAGTTTGACATATTGATCCTGAATCAAAAATACTTAACAAGTATAAAATATGTGTGTTACGAAAATTGTATCAGGAAATCACTATTATCCTTAGCCCCATGATGGTTGCGAAACTGTATACCCTTAAAATTAGATAATAATTAAACTTCTAAGTAATTTTAAGGATATGTGATTTCACTAGGCACAAAATGATAATTATAAGAGTTAATGATAGAAAGTATAATAAAATAAAGAATACCAATATGATGAACAGTTATGACCCTTGAGCTAATTTCCCTTGAACCCTCTGAACAAGCTAGTAAAAGTATGAATTGAACAATAGAGCTTGCAAGGGATAAAAATGTAATCTATTTCTTCAATATACGTGAACATCACATGTTTATGAATGGTTAAGACCCTCTTTATATAGTAGAGGAATCATATATATGGTATGATTCTATTTACAAAAGGATATCCATGATTGGATAAACAATAGCCACTGATTAGATATGTTCTAAGATTTCAGCCACGATCCTCGCCCATCATGAATATCTCGGCTTTCTGTTATTCGACGTAGCATGCCTCCTTCAATCTTGTTCGATCTCTTTATTTCTTTGGTCTGGATCGCGGCTGGCCTCGATCTTCATCGTCCATTGATCCACAAGCTTATCGAACCCCCTTTGTAACATGTTCCGATATAACTGGGATCGGGCCTTGATCTTCTGTCCCGACTTCGGTTAGACATACAAAACTACGCAAGCCCGATTCTGACCATATACAACATCATTATTCTGTATTTCTGCAAGATGTTATTTCTATTACTCGAACGGAGCTCCTGATCACATGACATTAATTTTACCAATTACACAAGGTTCCCCTTCTTGCTTGCACTTAGAATAATTTTGTAGAATACCTACTATCTGTTGTTAGTACCATATTTATTTTAGTAATACTTAATACTTTATTGATTACTAAGGCACACGCTAAAGATGACAATATACCTACACATATCTTATAATTAAAAAATGAGGAGTCATGCGGAAGCTAACAAAGCAAACCTTGAACGATAATAAATCATACAACAAAGAGAAATATACCAAAAAAAATACAAATATATAACGTGGTTCGGTCAACTGACCTACATCCACTGCCGAGATGAGTAATCCACTATATAAAAAGAGGGTATAAAATATCAAGAGAACAACCTCGCGAAGAGGCAAACACAATTGACACACTAACAATATTTTCGTAAAGTTCTCCCCTAACCACGACTCTCCAACTCCATATGGCTACATTGTAGATGCTAATGAATAAGAAGGAATGATCCTTAACTTATAGAAGTGCAAACTTTTTCCTACAAGAAAAAGAACTAGCCAAACATAGAAGAATTATAATTTCTTTCTACAAAAAGAAAAACCCAATTATGGTAAATATGTTATCCTTGGAAAATCAAATATGGAAAGAAAATTAGGACAACGCCTACTAATTCAACCCTTTGGCTTGAATTTTCTGACAAAATAAACTTGATCCATGTTCTTCATATAGCCATCAACAGGTCGTATTTCCAAATCTCCTGCACAAAGTTTGCCTCAACGTGAGTAGCACAGTGGTCAAATTTCTCGGACAAAAATCATGATTATTGTCCAATATATTGTTGTTAGAACTAAACTCACCGAGATGAGCCTGTCTTCAACCTCGCTCTGATATCACTTGCTTCACTTTGAATATCCATTTGTTTGATAAAGCTTTCTTACCTTTCGACAATTTCACTAACTCATATGTGCCATTCCCATAGAGTGACTTCATTTCAACTTTCGTAGCTTCTATCCATTGATCATTGTGAGTATCCTGCATTGCTTCATCATAACTCTCAGGTTCTCCCAAGTCAGTCAAAAGTACATATCATCAGGAGGATAGCACATGAAGTTTTGCTTCTCCCTTGTAGATCTTCTAAGAGAGGTTTTCCGACCAACCAACTTCAAATTACGTTTTCGATTCGTTAACCATTGGATGGACTGAAATTTTGACTGAGTGTTCGTAACCTCTTTGTCTTTTATTTGAAAGGTGAAGATTGGATTTGGAGGCTCGTAGCATCTGATTTCGAACCTCGAACAGTAGCTTTATTTTTGTGGATTCTCCTCTTTTTCAATTGATTAGTTGTTGCTATTGTTGCTCCGTATTTGGAACTTGTTGTGTAGCCAATTTTGAAACCTTTTGTAACCCACTTATTGTATAATGGAGCTTTTTAGATCTTTGTGAACCCGTGATTTTTACCTTCAATTTAAAAGAATTTTCACGTTAAAATTTAATGTTCTTTATCTTTTTTATTTTTGGATTTACTTCTTCCTCGACGTATTTAACATATTCTCTCTTTCTTTCCAAGAGGACAACGATATTAATTAACATGAATCTCAAATCAACGAACCTTGAGGCTGTCAATATGATGTACAATACAAAGAAATGGACCTTACCCAGATTTTAGTTACCAAAAGAAGTCCTTAAACTAACTTTTTCCGAACTTAGAAACATATTTGGTTAGTTAAATTGACAGTCAAATCTGCTTTGGACTTTTAGTTTGAAACTCAATTGAACTTTAAATGAGCAAGCGGACAGTGTAAGATTCATCTGTTTCTACGACTTTTGATGCGTTACACAAACAAACACTTCCAAAGCCAGTAGAGAATGCAAATACGAAATCAAATTTGACAAAAGAAAAGCAACTAATATACAAAAAGGGGAAAGGTTTAATTTTGCCGTTCGTTACCCTCTTGATTTTTTCATGTCCTTGATGTTAACAAATCATTTTGTATTTGCTTTTAGTAATTATGGAACTCTAACAGCTTGCTTGGTTGGTTATCAATCGTAATTTATTGTTATTCCAAAATAAAGTATGTTTCAATTGTTTAGTTAAAATTGTGTTATATTGTATTGTTATACCCATTGTTATGAAACAATAATAAATCTTATTCTTTAAAACAATCGATTTGTTGTGCTGGAATTATTTCCTATTTTACTTTCTATTTATGCCCCATCTTACTACTTTACAATTATATTTTACCCTTACCTTTTTCTTTTAAACTCCAAATCTTCAACCTTTAACCTATTTTATCTTATTTCCAACTCCAACGTCAAAGGTAATAAGAATAGGTTTTGCTTTCTTTTTATTTCGTTTTAATCCTACTTTGATTTTAACTCCAATTCTAATTACTTTAATCTGTTATTAGTTGTATACTATTGGTTATTTTCAAGTGCGCAAGGTATTGCTTATTTATCTTCATTCCTTTGTTCTGCTAACTGCACGGTCTTTGTTAGCTTCTCTATCATTGTTCTGTATTTTTTTTCTAATGGTAGTTAATCTTTGATTTTAGTTTAAAGGGATTTTGTTAAATTAATTTTATGCATAATTCTTGTTAAATTTAATATACAAAATAATTAAGAGTATTTAAGTAAACTTATCAATTACAATACAGTACGATATAGTCAAACCAAACAGCAAAATATTATTTAATAACAACAAACAGCATAATCTATCCAAACGTTATTTTTATGAAATATATAATACTTTACGCTACCATACAATACATTATGAAACGAATGATAATAATAATCCAAACAGAGTGTAGTATGAAATGGGTGGACTGGACGGGTCTATTTTTTTCAATGAGAAACGTCAACTTTACCCCGTAGTTTAAATTTATGCTCAAGTTTAAACTCAATTAGGGTTAAAGGGTAAGACATGATACTCTCTTCTAATCTTGCATGTATAATAAACAAAATACAAAATTACATAATAATGCACTTCATAAGTTAGCCTTGCATTATGTTAGCCCAATTACAAGTTTGCAAATGTGTAGCCAAATATTAATAAGATCTTTTTTTATTCACTCTAATTATAACATTGTTTATTCCTACCTACCCTATTGTAGCTCTCTCCTTATTTTTCACCCATAAATATTTAATTTAATTAATGAAAAAGAATCATATGCAAATAAAATTGAAAAGCAAAATTAGTTTCCCATTCAGTTAACACTAATTCGTGCCTTCTTCCATAACCAATACTTCTCTGTTTTTTTAAAAAAAAAATTTATATCTTCAGGTTTATACATACCCATCACAACTGCAAAATGCAAAAACAGACGCGAGAAACCTAAAATCTCATCTCCTTTAATGCTAATCTTGTTAAATTTCGATTATGATTTTGTGAGAAATTTGGAGTGATATTGTTTGAACTTATTAGAATTAGTCTAAATAGATTGTATACAAAGTTTGAAGTTATTTGTTGGAGATTTTGACTAGTTTTATACAAAAATTGCAAGTGAAAATCGTACAAAAATTTCGTCAGCGATGCTTATGCACTTTTATACAAAGAGGTACAATATATATATAGTTGTATAAAGGTGTATAAAGATGTATAATTACAAAGTGAAAATATTCTTGACACACTATGTATATAGGTCTATAAGAAGAATGAAGAGAAGAAGAAAAAGAGAATGTGAGAAATTCACCAAATACTTGTAAATAATGTATCAATTTGAATATAATAGTGTATAAATTATATTTATACATTATTATATACTATTTATATAATATTATATATTATTATACAAATGAATTATATCAATGGAGCTTCACATGTTCTTCATCTTCTTCCTTAGACATCCTCTAAAATTTAACTCAAATATAGCCTAAAGCTACTCCAAATCACTTGAAATTCAGTTTTAAACTCACTTGATGATTCCAATCAATTGAGACAACACTCGTTCCAAATAACTAACATATCTAGAAATTCAATTTCTGCAATTTAACTCAAATATCCTAAATCTACTCCAAATCACTTGAAATTTAAGTTTTGAACTCATCTTCATGATTCCAATCAATTGAGACAACACCCATTCCAAACAACTAACAAATCGGAAACTCAATTTCTGAAATCTAATCTTCGAACTACCTGTAATGGTGACTTTTATTTTTCAAACCCCAAAATTAACCATGGGAATCCGAAAAAGAATTGAAGGAGAATAACAATAGATAAATTTTATGGTGTAAAGGCTCACTTGGGAAGGAGAAGAAGAAGGTTGGCTAACTGGAACAAAGAAAAAAGGGGAGTGACAAGGGATGTAACTCGAGCGAACAAAAAATAGGGGAACGAAGAAAAAAGGGGCTAACTAGTAAAAAGTAATTTTCAAGTTGTGTACAATTTGGACTATATTGGGTAATAACTTTAAATATGGATCATTTTCTGATCGATTGTTAAGCCAAGTAACAAGGAATGTAATTCTCCCAAAACAAAAAGTTAAACGAAGGACAAAGTCTTTTTAAAAAAAAAAATTAAATTTCATGAATGGGAAAAGGAATTTTACACTACTAATGGAATTTGAATCTTCCACCTCAATTGGGGAAGATAGAGATTTCACCAAGTAAGTTAGCCTTCGACTCAAGGATAAAATTACTCAATTTCAAATCATTTGACGGTTTTTTCTAATTTTTATAATAATTTTTTTTTTAAAAAAAGCAAATGGCCATGTTAAAAGAAAAAATAAGGTAAATGCGAAAAGAAAGAAAAGAAGGTGGGTGGTTTTATTCGGAGGTGGGGGTGAAGTTGGGTGGAATTTGGCTATTTTACGGAAGGGTCAAAGATTTAGAGATAATATGAGGGTCCCGCTTTAATGGATTGGATACCTACAAGGAGTTGAAGATGACAAAGTGGAAAAGATGGGACCTACATTTGAAGATTACGTTACATTGGCAATCTTTTGTATTTTAGTACTGAAATGAAATAGAAATAGAAGCACAAGTACTGTGGGTCGCCGCATGATATACATGTGTCCAATATTTTGCCACATATTGTATCACGGTCCTTTCTATTGACTATATTACCCCTATTTCTATATGTAATGGGATTTTTTGGAAGGAAGTTAGGTTGGACGTGAACTCAATAGTTTGTGTTAATAATATGTATATATATAAAAGTATCATTATATATTTATAAAAATATTTATTATATATTTAAATTATTAATTTAATATTACCTTGAGATCGTTGTAGGATAATTAAAATTTAATCCAGATTTCTCCCTCTAGCTTTCCTCTATATGTGATAATGTGAAGTCTATGTTTATGCTAAAATAAGGGATCGATCGAGAACAGAAAGACTAGTAACTAGGTAATTGGAATGGAACAATAAGATGATAATTGAGAGGCACCAGCTCTAGGCCCAAGACACTTAAAGGCAATGGCTTTAGGGATTTTTATATTTCTATATCGCATACAAAACCTTATTACCTTTAATATTTAAAGTTTGATTTATTTATATTTAGTATATTAAATTATTAATTCTATACCATAATATATTTTAAGGGTACATAATGCATCATATATCCCTAGTTAATTCAAAGTACCGTATATCCCAGTCTTCTCACATTTCTCTCCTAAACCCTCACCCATATTTATATACTGTTATTAAACATAAAAACCTAATTCTCATTCAGTTGTAGATGCTCTGGATACCTGATGGTAAACAACCAACTAGGTGCATTGCATATTAAGTTTTATTTTTCAATTGTCACTGGCCATTTCCGCAGGTTTTGATGGAAACTTTAGCTGTCTCATGAGTTTGGATAAGGATATAAAGAAACCAGTGAAAGTTGCCTAATCCAATTGTTTCTCCACATTTTTTTTTCAATAAAAAAGTACCAGGTTTTCAAGAATTCAATTTGGAATATTAATTTATTATGTATCTACATTCTACAACCATTTGTCCATCATGCACGTACATTTACACGTTCGACAATAATAACGCCTCAATTTCTAGCTAATTTATTAGGATTAGCGATAAACTTTTATTGCTAATTAATATCTATCCATTTTATCTCAACTGTCTAATATTATACCTATCAAAAATATACTTCGACGAAAATGAAAAAGTCTTTCCAACGTTACAAGTTCTCTATATATTTTAATTGGTATTTTCAATATAATTGTATTTTTTGTAAAAGATTTGTAGAAGTTTTAGTTATTTTTTATTTGTGAAAACAGAAAACAAAGCATCTATAATCAGAATACAAATAATTTATAATTTATCTGCAAATTGGGTACATTAAATTTTAATATCCCAATTCTCATTCAATTGTAGCTTAATTAGTATTTTCGACATAATTACGTTTTTTGCAGAAGACTTTGTAGAAGTTTTAGTCGTTTTGGATATGTAAAAACAAAAAATAATGCATCTACAATCAGAATTAATAATCAACAATTTATCTATAAAATATCTACAAATTGGGTATATTAAAATTTAATATACCAATTCCCATTCGATTGTAGTTTAATGGAATTTTCGACATAATTGTATTTTTTGTAGAAGATTTGTAGAAGTTTTAATCGTTTTTTATTTGTGAAAACATAACACAAAGAATCTACAATTAGAATACAAATAATCTAAAATTTATCTACAAATATCTACAAACTGGATACATTGAATTTATATATCTCAATTCTCATTCAATTGTAACATAATTGAGATTTTTGATATAATTGCATTTTTTCAGAAGATTTGTATAAGTTTTAGTCGTTTTTATTTGTGAAAACAGAAAATAAAGCATCTACAATCAAAATACAAATAATCTACAATTTATCTAAAATATTTGCAATATGTCTTCTTCTTCTTCTTCTTCTTCGTCGTCGTCGAGTTTCAATTTGAAATTTAGTCAAAATCAAGTCTAGCCTTCACTAAAACCCCTCAAAATTGAGATATAAACTCCAACCCATAATCCCGATTATTTTCAATAACACTCACTCCAAACAAATACTCCCTCTGTTTCAATTTATGTGAACCTATTTCCTTTTTAGTCCGTGCCAAAAAGAATGACCCCTTTCCCTATTTGGAAATAACTCACCTTTATGTAATGATTTATGGCCACACAAAATATATGTGCTTTATTTAACACCACAAGTTCAAAAGTCTTCTTTCTTTTCTTAAACTCGGTGTCCAGTCAAATGGGTTCACATAAATTGAAACGGAGGGAGTAATAATTTTTAAAAACCCAAATCTGAATTCAAAGCGTTCAAGTTTTTTAATGGCTGTCAATGGTGAAATTGCTGCTCTCTTTTTATTTGCTTTGTATTACTAAAATTTGCGATTGAAAAATAGAGAGATGTAGAGACGAGTCATATATATATATATATATATATGATATTGATAAATATTTGGTGTTTTCTTAGTTAGCGCAATTGGCTTTACTCTTTCCCGAGTACAATTGCTCCAATTGCAAGCCCGACTATTTTCTCCTGAAATTGTTGATCATTATTAGAGAAATCTAGTAGCCACCTTTTTGCAATACAGTGAATAGCTTATTACATATTAGCAGATTGAATCAATTTTGATGTCACTGTGCAAGAGATCATTTTTTAGAGTGGTAGAGGAAAAGGTTATCCTAGTTGATAGAAGTAGAGCCTTGAACGAGTATATAATTAATGGTATAATAATTATAGAAAAACTATAAACATAACGAGTAAATATAAAATTATGCACATTTTTATAATAAGATTTCATATAAGGAATAAAAAGGAAAAAAATCCCCCACATTTATGGGCCCCTTTTTATAAGAGAAGGTTCTAAGGCTAATTTTCTTTAGAAAATATTTAATATTTCACGGTAAAATTACAAGATTTTTATAAAACATAAAAAGAAAACGATTTAGTCATCTGATCGATAACTATGTTGTCAATTAGAAAAGAAATTGGTTAACGATTTATGAATAACTTTGCAATTTTAAAATTAGAAATATAATTTTAAATAAAATATATGTGAACGATGTTAAATTTTTTTAAGGCATCTTAATAAATTGTTCTTTTGGCCACCAACTTGTCAAGCCGTCCCCACAGCAATTCAATTACGAGGTAGCTCATGTAACGAGACTAGGTTAGGTTTTCATAGTATCTAACTCTCTGTAGAATGTTCTATCTTCTCTTTAATGCTTTAAAATGAGCCAGAGAGCTTCTCTTAAACCAGAAAAATAGGAGTATAACAGTTTCATCTATTCAATTTGAATTTGAATGAGTGCTCACACTTCCTTTCCTTCCTACAATACGCCCAAAAAAAAAGTGTAACATATTAAAGAGCGATGGCATAAATTATCAGTGACCTCATATACAACATATGCACGCTTTAAATGGACGATTTGGTAGTCTTTTCAAAGAAAGAATTGACCATATAAAAAATTTACGTAAGATTTTTGAAAACAACAATTGAAGATGATCCCAAAAAAAATGCATTAAGGATCGAGAGAAGACTACATTGCTTAAGCCTACTCTTTCTTCAAGATACGAAATGAGCAACTGAAAATGGTTATTCCCATTGTATTTTAGATGAAGTCAACTACAATGTTTAGAATCTTACCTTTACTTAGAGAGGGGCAACAATACCATGTTCTTCCGCGTTCGGAGGTTGACTCTCCTATGCACTCCTATTAAAGTCTCACAAACGTGCACTTTCCTAATACATCCAACCACTTCACTGATCAGAGTTTGTTTGAGGATAAGCCACTAATAATCGTGACATCACGTGTATATGTTGCGCTATGTTTGAGCTTGCCCTATTTTTTACCATAATTAAAAAAGGTTTTTAGTGGAAAATGTCTATTTCATATTTGACTAATTTTTTATGGAAGGAAAAGTTATTGCACTTCAATAAATTGGTATTTTATTACACAATAACTCAGTAGTATCCACAATGTAGTTGCTTAGATTTTGAGATTTTGTGTATTGGAAAAAATTTTCTCTCAATATCTTTATGCTCTCTTTTTTTTTTTTTATAGTGAATCGTTTAAATCTAGGTCACTTCACCAAACATATTAAAATATTATTCCTATTTAGTATACTTTTTTTGTTGTCTAATTTATTTATTTTGTTATTTTTTGCATGATGCTTGTTATTTCGATCCAATGGAAAAATTATATGAAACAAAAAAGAGAATATGAAATAGAGCGAGAAATGGAATAGGCCTTGAGGGTAATGTTGGAGCCTCTGCCTAACCCACACCAAGGCGAGGCCTACCGATCAATGCCCTTCTTCGTAGTATACCTGACAAAGCGAGAGGTGTAGCCCCGATAGCATCAATTTTTATATTTTTGTAATAATATGCAGTATACTATAACAGTATACTATAATAGTACACAATATACTATAATAGTATACTTATTACCCGTAAATTCACTTGCTTTTTTTCTTTTAATTTGCTTTAAGCTTTTACTCATTGAGGGACAAATTGAAAATACAAAAAAAAAAACAATTATATTATGCTATATAATGTAACAGTATACTCTTACATTAAGATCTTTTTGTGGTTTTTTGAATTTTTATTGATATCTGATATTATTTTAATTTAATAATTGAATTAATTTTTTTCAACTCATTGCGTATGATTGTATACCCTGTTGGTATAACTATATGCTATACTGATATCATATGTTAGTTAATATTCTTTTATTGTACTAGTATTACGGTATGCGCTTTGCACGTGTCGCTATATCAATAAATATATAATTTTTAAAATTGTTTAAATATTATTAAATAATTTATTTGAGTTATTGAATAAATATATAAAAAAAATCTCTCACTTTTAATAGTAACAAAAAATAAAGACATCTCATTAAAACTTATAAGTTGCCTGATAAGAGAATGCATGTAAAACATATTTTCAGGGGAAATTGCGGTTAGGATATACGAGGAAAAGAAACCTAATACTCCTATTTCTATCAAATAATATATACTTTAAAGTGCTTAATATTAGGAATTCTTACATAATTAAATAAAACAATATTTAATAATTAAAATTTTGATTTTAAAGTACTAACTATTAAAAAATAACTACATTACAATTTTATCTAAATTACAACTACTGAAATTTTTTATTTTTCAGTAATATTTTTCTATAATTTATAAATTTGTTGATTGACCTTGCTTTTATGGAAGGAATTACAAGTGTATAATGCACTTCAAAAGTATGTATAACTAGCATTCACATTTTTAAGTTCCTTTATCGTATTTATATTTATGTTAACTTCTCTTTAAATATATACATTATAAAGAGTCTTAGCAAAAAATTCATTGTTATTTGGTAAACCCTTATTTAAATAATAATTGACTTCTTAAAACAAATTTAAAGCGATAATGATGATCTACGTTTATACATAGAAGGAAAGCTGGAAAGGGGTTCAAATATTATTTAAAGGAAATAATTCTAGATCAAAGAAGGAAAAGAAAAAGGACTAAAATTTTTGTTGATTTCAAAATACTATATTTTGGAAGTCCTAAATTTAAGGAAAACAATTAATGACTATTCATAAATATTAGGGAGGTAATAAATCTACATATTAGAAAATTAATTCAATGACTATTTTGTCTAATGCAGACTTTATTTTTAAAGGTGGTATAAAAGGCGAACGACATTTCACTAAGGGCTTTCTTGCTGTTAATATAGTATAGATTAGCTATATTTAATTGGTAAACAATTTAATTTTTCTTCAGTAATTATATTAAAAAAATAAAAATAGTGAAAACAGTATATGAAATTAGATTATGAAGAGAAAAGGAAAATAAAAAAAGACGTTAAATTAGAAAAGGAAAAAGCAAGAAGAAGAAAAGGAGAAAAAAAGCATAGAAAAAAAATTGGAGAATAAAGAAAAATTTTGCACAATAATTATTATGGATAGGAAATGTAATTCGTTTGTGTGTGAAAAAATAAATAAGTAGACAAAAATAAATAATTTTATTTTTATGGGTAACTGTGTCAAAATCTCAAATTAACATGGTATAGTAATTGTGGGCTTAAAAGCTTTGATTGGGCTTCCTTTATTGTGGTAATAACGGGCTCTTTACTAGGGAACCTAAGCCCTAATGCAGAAAGGCTTCGTTCAAAGCATCTATTTTTACTTAGAGATTTATTTAAATCTATTTACCACAACTATACTATAGTAAAAATCTATTTACCACATTTATTTAGGTTCCTTATTAATTATTTTGTATATCGATATTTACAAGTTATACAACACTATTAAAAGGAAAAAATTCAAGATCGCTTAATTTTAGCTTGTCAGTTACAACTCATTTCCAATAACAATTAATTTTTCTCTTTCTTTCTAATCACCCAAAATCTCTATTTCTTATTGATACATGCAACGAAGTTTGAAATATTGCTATGGAGTCAAGTTTTGGGTAAGTTTTGAAACTTTTTTTTTCCTATAATTTTTATTATAAAACTTGTATATGATATATCAATACCTAAAACAATACTCGATACAATATTAATATAATTTTGATATGAGCATATTAATTTTTTTGTGTAGAGTTGTGATTGAAACTTGAATAAAATGAAGATCCTAATTGTATCACAATGTATCGCGATTGTATTATAGTTGTATATGTATCATGATTGTTGTAGGGATTGTATTACAAATGTATACTAATTGTAGATTTATTGTATATTATTACGTGTAGTTGTGAGTTCATGATAAATTTTACGATATGTATCACAAGTACGGTAATTGTATATTAATTTATTCGTATTGTATCAGGTATTATTTTAGGTATTAATGTACCCGATACAAGTTAGATATAATTGTAATACAAGTATGATACAATTATGTATTGGCCATTGATATATCTAATACAATAATGATATATTTATCATACAATTTCTGAATATTATTTAATAATATAAATCTATCGGCAATGGTAGGAAGAGAGAAGATGGAGATTCTTGGTGTAGTTAAGAGATTTTGATGTAAGAAAAAGGAGAGAGAAGAAAGAGGAAAAAAGGAAAGGATGTAATTGAATCCCTTAATTGAAGACATTAATAATGGGGTGAGAGCCTTTTAAGGAGTAATATATGCAATTTATAAGAAAATCCAGATATTTATTAAAAACTACAAAACATAAAGAATATAGGTAAATAAGTTTTAATATAGTATAATTAAGTAAAAATCCTTTTAAGATGTACCCAATATATTCTAATAAAATCTACTCAAAAAAAAATTGATATTTTTTACTACAAATAGCTAATTGACTAATATTAGTAATATTGTATGAATTGATTAATTTTTATAACAAGCTACTTATAAATGAGCATAGCTGGTAATTTCTCAATATTTATCGATATTTATTTAGATTCATAAAGAAGACTACTTTGTGGACGTCAATTAATCGGGGATAAGGGATGGCCCAACTGGTATATATAGCTTGAAAGCCACTACATTTTAAATCCTTCACGCTGCGTTTTAGATAGTTATTATTTGAATAATTGAACTGGGGAAAAGATGTATATTTTAGAGTTATTAGATACTATTGATTCATCAAATGTGCTTCTATTTGACAAGTAGAGTTTGCCTGAAATAATCAAAGGTAATTCCTACCCATAAAGAAACTAGTAAAATATAATTTTTTGAAGACCAATTCCACAGGACTCCTCCTTATAACGGCTATGCAATCAGCAGTCTGTAATTTCATAATCAAGGTAATATGTTATTGTCATTACGTAAGGAAGAACTTGTGCTATCTAACCTTGAATATTTGAGTTTCTTGAAGCAAAATTAGGTCAAAAGCTGAGTTAGATGCCGCCCAAAATATATTGAAAATCTCCAATCTCCAAAAGCTCAGTTAGATGTATTTTAACTAGTGATAATATATAAATTGTCATTTGACTAGATTACTAATTCATGATATATATATAATATGGATGTTACTCTTGCATCTGCGACAAATAAAAGAGAATTGTGACATCGATGCTTCTCCCTTGAAAATCTGCCATCCTTTAATTAATAAATTCCGGAGTACATTGAAAGAAAGTCACGCTTGAGTTTAT
Source organism: Nicotiana noctiflora (assembly GCA_032618575.1). Taxonomy (NCBI): domain Eukaryota; kingdom Viridiplantae; phylum Streptophyta; class Magnoliopsida; order Solanales; family Solanaceae; genus Nicotiana; species Nicotiana noctiflora. Next base: position 94,622 of record JASVEL010000216.1, read on the forward strand.
TTATTTTCATCAGTGGATAATTTATAATATAATGTTTTTGGATTTATGATTACATTGTATAAACATTAGTGCAGAATGTTTTTGGATTTATGATTACATTGTATAAACATTAGTGCAGATGATAGAGAAAGACGACCATGTTAGCTATTTGCCTTAAAAAATTTCTTATCATATTTGATTTTCCTATTCTTCGAAGGACAACATATTTATCATAATTGAGGTTTTCTTTTCCTAGAAGAAAATTATAAATATTCTATATTTGACTAGTCTCTTTTCTTGGAGGAAAATGGTTGGACTTCTATAAATTGAGGATCATTTCTTCATTAATAAAAAAAAGGATCATTTATTCTCATTCAGTAGCATTCATAATATAGTTATAAGGAGGAGAATCATGTTTAGAGGAAATATTTCGGGACAAATGTTAGCTTGTCACTAGTGTTTGCCTCGTTATTAGTTTGTTCTCTTGATATTTCTGTACTCTCTTTTATATAGTGGGTTGCTTATCTCCGCTCGTGGACATAGGTCAATTGATCGAACCACGTTAAATGTTTGTGTCTCTTTGCGTATATTTCTCTTTTGCTGTATGATTTATTATCGTTCAAGATTTACTTTTGGGTACGGGTAGAACCAATGCCATGCCCTTAACAGGGTCAAACCGTCAAACGCGAGCTGTCTCGAGAAAATACTCGGAGGGATGAACAAGCTGCCGTAGAACCGGGTGAATTCAGGCCGGGAGAAACTTCCAAGGTAATGAAGGTTCTTGAAGCATTTATAAAATAGGTAGAGTCAAGCGAGAAAAATATTGAAGCCAACGATAGGAAGGTGGAGACATACAACTCCAGGGTTGATCAGATCTCGGGAGCGCCTACGATATTGAAGAGACCAGACTCCAAAAAGTTTATTCAAAAACCTTTCCCCCCGAGCACGACATTGAAGCTGATCCCGAAGAGGTTTCGAATGCCCAACATTCCTAAGTATAATGGAACCACAGATCCAAATGAGCATGTACTTTCCTATACATGCACAATCAAAGGGAATGACTTGGAAGACAATGAAATTGAGTCGGTGTTGCTGAAAAAAGTTGGGGAAACCTTGTCGAGGGGAGTAATGATATGATAACACAACTTGCCTATAAATTCTATCGAGTCCTTTGTTATTCTTGCAGATGCTTTCATGAAGGCCCTACCAGAGCCATCAAGGTCGAGATCAAGAAGTCAGACCTTTTCAAGGTCAAATAGAGAGATAACGAGATTCTCAAGGAGTTTGTGTCAAGGTTCCAGATGGAACAAATAGATCTTCCACCAGTTGCGGATGATTGGGACGTTTCAGGCATTTACTTAAGGGCTTCACCCCCGAAGTTCTGTGGCTTCCCAACTGCTAAAGTAAAACTCGTGGAGTACTAGCCGATCACCTCGGCTGACATCCACAACAAATACCATTTGAAGATCAATGTCGAAGACGACCAACTTAGGGTCCTTCGGGATTCGTTTACTCCATTTGGAGAGATGATAGGTCCAAGAAAACCATTGATCAGGAGCCGAGGTAGTCTCAGATAGATATCAACCATACAATGCGGATCGAAGGGGAAGCGGATCCGGGTGCCACCCGACGAGGAATGAAAAGAGAAATGATCGAATCGATTGAATTGGGCTTGATGAGGAAGAGCGGATTCGAAAGGTCACTCGAGAACAGGGAGGCACCAATATTATCTAAGTATAATTTTAACGTGGATGCTACAAGCATAATGTTAGCCACACGGTGCCGAGAAGGTGGTTGGATCTATTGAAATATTATCACATCACCATCGTGTATTATCCCGGGAAGGTCAATGTGGTGACCGATGCATTGAGTAGGAAGTCAGCTAGTATGGGCAGCCTTGCATATATTCCAGTCAATGAGAGGACGCTTGCTTTGGATGTTCAGACTTTAACCAATCAGTTCGTAAGGTTGAATATTTCTTAGCCTAGTCGTGTACTAGCTTGTACAGTCGCTCGGTCTTTCTTGTTTGAGTGCATTAAGGAGAGGCAGTATGATGATCCTTATTTGCTTGTCCGCAGGGACACAATGCGACACGGTGATACCAAGCAGGTTACGGTTGGAGATGACAAAGTCTTGAGGATGCAAGGTCGTGTTTGTGTGCCTAATGTGGATGGGATCCGTGAGTTGATTCTAGAGGAGGCTAACAGTTCTCGGTATTCTATTCACCCGGGCACCACTAAGATGTATCAGGACTTACGGCAACATTATTGGTGGAGGAGGATGAAGAAGGATATTATTGCATATGTAGATCGGTGTTTAAATGATTAGCAAGTAAAGTACGAGCATCAAAGACATGGTGTTTGCTTTACAAGATTGAGATTCTTGAGTGGAAGTGGGAGAATATCACTATGGATTTCGCTGTTGGACTCCCACAAATATAGAGGAAGTTCGATGCAGTATGGATTATTGTGGATAGACCGACTGTCACGACCCGGATTTTCACCCAACATCGGGATCGTGATGGCGCCTACTCGTGGTAGCTAGGCAAGCCACTGTATTCATACTATCCTGTTTTTAACACAATTTTAATTAAATAAATGCGGAATACTTTATCGAAATAGAAATAACTAATTACAAAGTGAAAATCATACCGAAATCCTCTACCCAAGACGTGGAGTCAACAACTCACAAACTACTATGGAATACTACACATAAAAGTCTGAAGGAAATATAACATAATTCTGTTTGTCTCGGAACAAAGAGACCACGGCTAATAACATAAATAAAGAGAGAGACGCCGGGCCTGCGGACGTCTGCAAGCTACCTCGGTCTCAAATATGATCAACTCCCACGCAATCGATTTACTGCTGCTGCTCCTGATCGTAACCTGGACCTGTGCAAAAACGCACAGAAGTGTAGTATCAGCACAACCGACCCCATGTGCTGGTAAGTGCCTGGCCTATCCCGGCGAAGTAGTGACAAGCCTAGGACCAGACACCCACATAAACCTGTGCAATTCAATATCTATGTATACCACAGAATAACAAGAAATAACCAGGTAATAACACAATAAGAAATATTTCAAAGAATTCAACAATTAACAACATTAAATAAATTCACAAGGAAAAGCAAAGTATAATGTAAACACAAGTAATATCAATTCAAGAAATAGCAAGCAGTTGCACGGCATCACCCTTCGTGCTTTTACTCTCATCCTCACCAAATAAATAAATAAAGTACACGGCATCACCCTTCGTGCTTTTACTCTCATCCTCACATCCATAGTACGGCATGATCCTTCGTACATGGTTCAATAACAGGGCACGGCATGATCCTTCGTGCATAATCAATAAATAAACATGGCACGGCATTAACCTTCGTGCATAAATAAATAAACATGGCACGGCATCACCCTTCGTGCATTATCACTCTTCCTCACCCAAATAACAATCACGGTTAAGGGCAAAGAAAGAAACAGTAATTCATAAACCGTCCCATCAAGGGCAACCAATAATTATCTTCACAACAAGTCCCAACAAGGGAAAACAATAACATTTCATCCGTAATATATCTCAAAATAATCATTTTTCAACGACTCACGGTCATACTAGACGCCAGTGTATGGATGCTCGTCACCACAACCCATACACCGCACTCGATCACATAACACATAACACATAATCCTATTCCCTCAAGCTAGGATAGAACAAACACTTACCTCGAATGCTTATGAACAATTCAATCCGTGGAAATGTCTTTTTCTTTCAACTTGGCTCCAATCCAACCGTATCTATACACAATTGATTTAATATCATCAATTCTACTCAACAAACTAATTCTTAAGACCAAATACAACTTTTACAACATTCTGCCCGGAATAGTGAATTTCAACCTCGGGCCCACATGGTCGGAACTCGGGGTTAGGACCAAAATCCGGTTACCCATCCCCCCACGATTTCATGTATATAATTTGTTTCAAAATCGGATCTCAATTCGAGGTCCAATTCCCCAATTTATGAAAAACCTATTTTCTAACAAAAACAAGAATTTTACCATGAAAATCTTTGATTTCTTATGAAAAACATGTTTAATGATGTTAGAAATTGAAAGAATTAAGTAAAAAATGACTTACAATCATTTTGATGAAGAAGAAATCCTTGAAGAATCGCAAATGGGTGTTTTGGTTTTGTAAAAAGTGAAGAAATGACCGAAATTCGTGTTTTTCAGGTCTCTGTGTTCGCATTTGCGAACATGGGTTCGCAATTGCGAACCCCGACCAATTTCTGGAGTTTGAAAAATAAGCTAAGGTCGGGAAGTTCGCATTTGCGAACATTTGTTCGCATTTGCGATCACTGGCAGACAAAGGGGTGTTCGCATTTGCGAACTAATGTTCGCATTTGCGAACACATGCTGTATAAGGCAGTGTTCGCATTTGCGAACAATGGTTCGCATTTGCGAACCAAGGCAATATGGGGAATGTTCGCATTTGCGAACTTTTGTTCGCATTTGCGAACATAGGCTGGCACTGGGGACCTTCGCAAATGCGAACAATTGTTCGCATTTGCGAACAAGGCTGGGCCAAAGGGGGCTTCGCATTTGCGATAAAGGTTCGCATTTGCGAGCTTGTCCCCTTCGCAATTGCGAGAAATACTTCGCAATTGCGAAGCCAACAAGCTGGGTGAAAAACCAGCAGTTCAAAAATTCAGAATTTCATCCAACGGCCTATCAAATCTTTACCCGAGCCCCCCGGGCTCCAAACCAAACATGTACATAACCTCAAAAACACATTATGGACTTGTTCGTGCAATCACATCGCCAATATCACTTCGTTTTAATCAAATCAAGCCTCAAACTCATGATTTTCATACTTTTGATTTTTCAAAACTTCTTAACTTGAACTCAAGGTCCAAAACATCTCAAACGACATCCAAATGTCACCAAACTTTATAGAAATCACATATATAATATTTAAGACTTGTACCGGGCGTCGGAACCAAAATACGAGCCCGATACCAAGGTCAATTAATTTATTTCCTTTAATAATTACATCAAAAACAATTTCACATAAAAATTCATAACTTGGGCTCTAGGCCTCGGAATTCGACTCCGGACGCATGTCCAAGTCCCATATTTTTCTACGGACCTCTCGGGACCATCCAATCTCGGGTCCGGATCCGTTTACCAAAAATGTTGACCGAAGTCAACCATATCAATATTAATATCATTTTTCTCCAAATTTCTCATAGAATTCATATTTTCTATCACAAAATCTTTCCGGCTACATGCTCGGATCGTGCACGTAAATCGAGGCAACATAGAATGAGGTTTTCAAGGCCTCGGAAGTGCGGAACAAGTGAGGAAAATAGGTGATGACCCTTTGGGTCGTCACACATCCTCCACCTCTAGAACAACCATTCGTCCTCGAACGGACGAGAGAAGGAAGTACCTGAGTTGGGGAACAAATGAGGGTAGCGGCTCCGCATATCGGACTCGGACTCCCGGGTCGATGCCTCAGGAGGCTGACCTCTCCACTGAACACGCACAAAAGTATAACTCTTCGACCTTAACTGTCGAACCTGCCGGTTTAGAATGGCCACCGGCTCCTCCTCATAGGATAGATCATTGTCCAATTGGACAGTACTGAAGTCTAACACATGTGTGGGATCGCCGTGGTATCTCCGAAGCATAGATACATGAAAAACTGGATGCACGTCTAATAAGTTAGGCGGCAAAGCTAATCTGTAAGCCACCCCTCCCACTCTGTCTAAAATCTCAAATGGACCAATATACCTAGGGCCGAGCTTGCCCTTCTTTCCGAACCTCATCACGCCCTTCATAGGCGATACTCGGAGCAATACTCGTTCACCAACCATGAAATCTACATCTCGAACCTTACGATCCGCATAAGTCTTCTGCCTGGACCGAGCTGAACGCAATCTCTCCTGAATAGTCTTGACCTTATCCAAGGCCTCCTGAACTAAGTCTGTACCCAACAACCGAGCCTCTCCCGGTTCAAACCATCCGACCGGTGATCGACATCGCCTACCATACAACGCCTCATACGGAGCCATCTGGATGCTAGATTGGTAACTATTATTGTAGGCGAACTCTGCTAATGGTAGAAACTGGTCCCACGAGCCTCCGAAATCAATAACACAGGCTCGAAGCATGTCCTCGAGAATCTGAATAGTCCTCTCGGACTGGCCATCCGTCTGAGGATGAAATGATGTACTCAACTGAACCTGGGTGCCTAACTCCTGCTGGACTGCTCTCCAGAACCGCGAGGTAAACTGTGTACCTCGATCAGAGATAATAGATACTGGCACCCCATGAAGACGAACAATCTCCCTAATGTAAACCTCCGCTAACCTCTCCGACGAGTAGGAGACAGACATTGGAATAAAGTGTGCTGATTTGGTCAGCCTATCAACAATGACCCAAATAGCATCAAATTTCCTCCGAGTCAAAGGAAGTCCAGTAACGAAGTCCATAGTGATCCGCTCCCATTTCCACTCGGGAATTTCAATCCTCTGGAATACACCACCAGGTCTCTGGTGCTCATATTTCACCTGCCGACAATTTAGACACCGAGCAACATACGCAACGATATCTTTCTTCATTCCGCGCCACCAATAGTGCTGACGTAAGTCCTGGTACATCTTCGCGGCGCCTGGGTGAATAGAATACCGCGAACTGTGGGCCTCTGCTAAGATTAACTCTCGAATCCCTTCGACATTGGGCACACAAACTCGACCCTGCAATTTCAATACCCCATCATCATCTAGATTTACCCGTGTGGCACCTCCCCGCTGTACTGTATCTCTCAACTCACGCAAATGAGGATCATCAAATTGCCTCTCACGGATACGCTCTAATAAAGAAGAACGAGCGACCGTGCATGCTAACACTCTGCTAGGCTCAGAAATGTCTAATCTCACGAACCGGTTGGCTAAGGCCTGGACATCTAGAGCTAATGGTCTCTGATTGACCGGAATATATGCAAGACTACCCATGCTGGCATACTTTCTACTCAATGCATCGGCCACCACATTGGCCTTACCTGGGTGATATAATATAGTAACATCATAGTCTTTTAGCAACTCTAACCATCTCCGCTGTCGTAGATTCAACTCCTTCTGTTTGAACAAGTATTGTAGGCTTTTGTGATCAGTGCACACCTCACATGTCACACCATATAGGTAATGCCTCCAGATCTTTAAGGCATGAACCACTGCTGCTAACTCAAGATCATGAACCGGATAATTCTTCTCATGTATCTTTAATTGCCTCGAAGCATAAGCGATAACCTTACCATCCCGCATCAATACCGGCTCCAAGCCCTATATGAGATGCGTCACGATAAACCGTATAAGGCCCTATACCGTAGGTAGTACCAACACCGGTGCGGTGGTCGAGGCCGTCTTGCTTTTCGAAGCTCGCCTCACACTCCTCTCGACCACCGAAACTGGACACCCTTCCGGGTCAACCCGGTCATCGGGGCCGCAATGAAGAAAACCCTCTACAAAACGACGGTAGTAACTCGCTAATCCCAAGAAACTCCGGATCTCAGTCACTGAAGCTGGTCGAGGCCAATCTTGGACCTGCCTCAATCTTCTTTGGGTCTACCCGAATACCTTCCACCGATACAATGTGACCCAGAAATGCTACCGAACTCAGCCAGAACTCACATTTAGAAAATTTGGCATATAGTCGGTTATCTTTCAGAGTCTGAAGAACCACTCTGAGGTGCTGCTCGTGCTCTTCCTGGCCGCGGGAGTACACCAGGATGTCATCTATGAAGACTATCACGAACAGATCTAAGTAAGGCCTGAATACCCGATTCATCAACTCCATGAATGCTGCTGGGGCATTGGTCAACCCGAAGGACATGACCAAGAACTCATAATGCCCGTATCTAGAGCGAAAGGCTGTCTTAGGAATGTCAGCCGCCCTGATCTTCAGCTGATGGTAGCCTGATCTCAAGTCTATCTTAGAGAATACCTTCGCTCCCTGGAGTTGGTCAAACAAATCATCAATCCTCGGCAGTGGATATTTATTTTTGATAGTCACCTTGTTTAACTGCCGGTAATCAATACACATCCGCATCGAGCCATCCTTCTTCTTTACGAATAATACAGGTGCTCCCCAGGGGGAAACACTGGGCCTGATAAAGCCCTTCTCAAGAAGATCCTGCAACTGATCTTTCAACTCTTTTAGTTCCGGCGGGGCCATACGATAGGGTGGAATAGAGATGGGCCGAGTACCCGGTGCCAGATCAATACAGAAATCAATATCCCTGTCGGGTGGCATGCCCGGCAGGTCTGAAGGAAAAACCTCCGGAAACTCCCGTGCAATATGGAAGGAACTTCTGCGCTGGAATCACGAACATAAGCCAAATAAGCTAGACACCCCTTCTCGACCATACGTCGAGCCTTAACATAGGAAATAACGGTGCGAACGGAGTGGCTTGAGGTACCTTTCCACTCTAGTCGGGGTGATTCTGGCAAGGCTAAGGTCATCGTCTTAGCATGGCAATCAAGAATAGCATGGTATGGGGACAACCAGTCCATCCCCAATATGACATCAAAATCTACCATATCCAAAAGCAACAGATCAACACGGGTCTCAAGACCCCCAAATATAACTACGCACGAACGATGCACCCGATCGACTACAATGGAGTCACCCACCGGTGTAGCCACATAAACTGGAATATCCATAGCATAGCTGGGCACAGCCAAATACGGTGCGAAGTAGGAAGACACATAGGAATATGTAGATCCAGGGTCAAATAATACCGAAGCACCTCTGCCACACACAAGAATAGTACCTGTAATCACAGCATCTGATGCCTCTGCCTCTGGCCTGGCTGGTAAAGCATAGAATCGGGGATCTGCACCTCCCCTCTGAGCTGCGTCTCTAGGACGACCATCAACTGGCTGACCTCTACCTCTCGCCGGACGGTCTCCACCTCTACGGTCTCGACCTCCACCTCTATAATCTCTACCCCCGCCTCCGGCTGGCTGGGCAGGCTGAGGTCAGCTGGGGCCTGAATCATAGGACGAGGACCTCGCTGCTGAGAGTTGCCCGCTGCTAGAGGGCAATTTCTGATAAAATGACCTGGGTCACCACAACCGTAGCAACTCTTAGACTGATAGGGCTGCTGGCCCTGACGACCCGAATGGCCTCCACGAACACTCTGAAGAGGCTGAGCATTAATAGGAGACTGGTCTGAATAATGTCCCCGAAAACCACGATCACCTGATCCACCCTGTGAAGCCTGAAGGGCGGAATGAAAAGGCCTGGAGGACTGGCCTCTATCAAAGGATTCTCTGCTACCAGAGGAAGAACCACCAAACCTGCCTGAATGACGAGGCCTCTTATCTGAAGAATAACCGCCTCCCCTAGCAAGAGCCATCTCAACTCTGCGTGCTGCATTGGCTGCCTCCTGAAATGATATGTCACTCCCCACACCCATAGCCATCCGGAGTCTAATCGGCTGATTGAGCCCATCTATAAATCTGCGGACCCTCTCCCGCTCAGTGGGAAGTATCACCACTGCATGACGAGCCAAGTCGATAAATCTCGTCTCATACTGTGTAACTGTCATAGTGCCTTGATGGAGGCGCTCAAGCCGCCTCCGAAGTACATCCCTCCGAGTAGAAGGGAGAAACTTCTCCATAAATAGTTCCGCAAGCCGGTCCCATGATAAAGCTGGGGACCCTGCTGGTCGAGTCGAGCAATAATCTCTCCACCAAGTCTTGGCGGATCCTGTAAGTCTGAAGGTACATAAATCAACTCCGTTTGTCTCCACGATCCCCATAGTCTTGAGAATCTCACGGCAACTGAATAAAAAGTCCTGAGGATCCTCTGATGCGGCTCCACCGAATGTAGTGGTAAATAGCTTGGAGAACCGATCAAGCCTCCATAATGAATCGAAGTCATGGCCGCTCCATCACCGGCATGAGCCGTGGTACTAGACTGAGTGGCCACGGCTGGCTGGATTACTGGTGCCTGAGGCCGAGGAGCTACCGGCTCCGGAGTATGAGCGATAGAGTCCGGGCCCCTCCTCCAACCCGAGAAGTGGCCGGGGCAACCGATAATAAACCCGCTCCGGCAATGCCGTCCATGAATCCCGCTATCCCGACCAAAGCATCCCGAGATCCGGGTAATTAAAGCCTCTCCCGGGACCTCAGCTGGGCCCACCGGAGCCGCCGGAACCGAACCTCCTCGTCGATCTCAATATGAGGCTCCACCTCTGGGGTAGCTGCCGGGGGCTGAGTTCTACCCCTACCACGGCCTCCGATACGGCCTTGGCCCCCGCCCCTCACGGGAGCTGCCCGGGGCTCGGGCTGCTGGTCAGAGCGGACGAAGAAGCGCGTGTCCTTACCATCCGCGAAAGGACAGAATAGAAATTCAATCGGTAATTGAGGAACAAGTCGCACGACAAGAAAGAACAAATGAGAGACTCTTTCCTAACTCAATAGACTCTGGAGGACAAGTACGGACGTCTCCGTACCTACCTCTCAAACTCTACTAAGCTTGTTCGTGAGTGGTGAGACCTATGTAACCTAGAGCTCTGATACCAACTTGTCACGACCCGGATTTTCCCCCAACATCGGGATCGTGATGGCGCCTACTCGTGGTAGCTAGGCAAGCCACCGTATTCATACTATCCTGTTTTTAACACAATTTTAATTAAATAAATGCGGAATACTTTATCGAAATAGAAATAACTAATTACAAAGTGAAAATCATACTGAAATCCTCTACCCAAGACGTGGAGTCACCAACTCACGAACTACTATGGAATACTACACATAAAAGTCCGAAGGAAATATAACATAATTCTGTTTGTCTCGGAACAAAGAGACTACAGCTAATAACATAAATAAAGAGAGAGACGCCGGGCCTGCGGACGTCGGCAAGCTACCTCGGTCTCAATATTCTCAGCTCCCACGCAAAAGATCTACTGCTGCTGCTCCTTTTCGAAACCTGGACCTGTGCAAAAACGCAAAGAAGTGCAGTATCAGCACAATCCGACCCCATGTGTCGGTAAGTGCCTGGCCTATCCCGGCGAAGTAGTGACAAGCATAGGACCAGATACCCACATAAACCTGTGCAATTCAATATCTATGTATACCACAGAATAACAAGAAATAACCAGGTAATAACACAATAAGAAATATTTCAAAGAATTCAACAATTAACAACATTAAATAAATCACAAGGAAAAGCAAAGTATAATGTAAACACAAGTAATATCAATTCAAGAAATAGCAAGCAGTTGCACGGCATCACCCTTCGTGCTTTTACTCTCATCCTCACCAAATAAACAAATAAAGTACACGGCATCACCCTTCGTGCTTTTACTCTCATCCTCACATCCATAGTACGGCATGATCCTTCGTACATGGTTCAATAACAGGGCACGGCATGATCCTTCGTGCATAATCAATAAATAAACATGGTACGGCATTAACCTTCGTGCATAAATAAATAAACATGGCACGGCATCACACTTCGTGCATTATCACTCTTCCTCACCCAAATAACAATCACAGTTAAGGGCAAAGAAAGAAACAGTAATTCTTAAACCGTCCCATCAAGGGCAACCAATAATTATCTTCACAACAAGTCCCAACAAGGGAAAACAATAACATTTCATCCGTAATATATCTCAAAATAATCATTTTTCAACGACTCACGGTCATACTAGACGCCAGTGTATGGATGCTCGTCACCACGACCCATACACCGCACTCGATCACATAACACATAACACATAATCCTATTCCCTCAAGCTAGGATAGAACAAACACTTACCTTGAATGCTTATGAACAATTCAATCCGTGGAAATGTCTTTTTCTTTCAACTTTGCTCCAATCCAACCGTATCTATACACAATTGATTTAATATCATCAATTCTACTCAACAAACTAATTCTTAAGACCAAATACAACTTTTACAATATTCTGCCCGGAATAGTGAATTTCAACCCCGGGCCCACATGGTCGGAACTCGGGGTTAGGACCAAAATCCGGTTACCCATCCCCCCATGAGTTCATGTATATAATTTGTTTCAAAATCGGACCTCAATTCGAGGTCCAATTCCCAATTTATGAAAAACCTATTTTCTAACAAAAACAAGAATTTTACCATGAAAATCTTTGATTTCTTATGAAAAACATGTTTAATGATGTTAGGAATTGAAAGAATTAAGTAAAAAGTGACTTACAATCGTTTTGATGAAGAAGAAATCCTTGAAGAATCCCAAATGGGTGTTTTGGTTTTGTAAAAAGTGAAGAAATGACTGAAATTCGTGTTTTTCAGGTCTCTGTGTTCGCATTTGCGAATATGGGTTCGCAATTGCGAACCCCGACCAATTTCTGGAGTTTGAAAAATAAGCTAAGGGTGGGAAGTTCGCATTTGCGAACATTTGTTCGCATTTGCGAACATCTCGCATTTGCGAACTAATGTTCGCATTTGCGAACTAATGTTCGCATTTGCGAACACATGCTGTATAAGGCAGTGTTCGCATTTGCGAACAATGGTTCGCATTTGCGAACCAAGGCAGTCACTGGGACGTTCGCATTTGCAAACAATGGTTCGCATTTGCGAACATAGGCAGGCACTGGGGACCTTCGCAAATGCGAACAATTGTTCGCATTTGCGAACAAGGCTGGCTTCGCATTTGCGATCAAGGTTCGCATTTGCGAGCCTTGCCTTACACTGTCCCCTTCGCAATTGCGAGAAATTCTTCGCAATTGCGAAGCCAACAGCTGGGTGAAAAACCAGCGGTTCAAAAATTCAGAATTTCATCCAACGGCCTATCAAATCTTTACCCGAGCCCCCGGGCTCCAAACCAAACATGTACATAACCTCAAAAACACATTATGGACTTGTTCGTGCGATCACATCGCCAATATCACTTCGTTTTAATCAAATCAAGCCTCAAACTCATGATTTTCATACTTTTGATTTTTCAAAACTTCTTAACTTGGAACTCAAGGTCCAAAACATCTCAAACGACATCCAAATGTCACCAAACTTTACGGAAACCACATATATAATATTTAAGACTTGTACCGGGCGTCGGAACCAAAATACGAGCCCGATACCAAGGTCAATTAATTTATTTCCTTTAATAATTACATCAAAAACAATTTCACATAAAAATTCATAACTTGGGCTCTAGGCCTCGGAATTCGACTCCGGACGCATGTCCAAGTCCCATATTTTTCTACGGACCTCTCGGGACCATCCAATCTCGGGTCCGGATCCGTTTACCAAAAATGTTGACCGAAGTCAACCATATCAATATTAATATCATTTTTCTCCAAATTTCTCATAGAATTCATATTTTCTATCACAAAATCTTTCCGGCTACATGCTCGGATCGTGCACGTAAATCGAGGCAACATAGAATGAGGTTTTCAAGGCCTCAGAAGCTCGAAATGATTAATTAAATAAGTGATGACCCTTTGGGTCGTCACACCGACCAAGTTAGCGTATTTCATTTCTGTGGCAGTTTCTTACTCTCCAGAGCGGTTGGTACAGATTTATATTCTTGGTGTGCCCGTGTCTATTATTTATTATCAAGGTACATAGTTTACATCACATTTCTAGAGGACAATGCAACCTGAGTTAGGTATGCGGGTCGAGTTGAGCACAAAATTTTATCCCTAGACGGATAAACAGTTCGAGCGTACTATTCAAATCTTGGAGGATATGCTCTGCGCCTGTGTTATTGACTTTGGATGTTCTTGAGATTAATTCTACCGCTAGCGTAGTTTTCCTACAACAACAGTTATCAATCGACCATCCAGATGTCTCCATATGAGGCATTATATGGTAGATGGTATCGATCGTCGATTGGGTGATTTGAGCCCGAGGAAGCTCGGCCATTGGTTACAGATTTAATGCAGATGCCTTGGACAAGTTTAAGGTCATTCAGGATAGGTTTCGTATAGCTCGGTCCAGGAAAAAGAGTTATACGGACCGTAAGGTTCAGGATATAGCATCCATGGTCGGAGAGAGAGTGTTGCTTCGGGTATCAACCATAAAGGGTGTGATGAGATTTGGGAAGAACAGCAAGTTAAGCCCTAGGTTTATCGGGCCTTTTGAGATTGATCGAGTGGGAGAGGTGGACTAAAGACTTGCGTTTGCACCAAGATTATTAGCGGTACATCTAGTGTTTCATGTGTCCATGCTTCGGAAGCATCACGATGATCTGTCCCACGTGTTAGATTTCAGCACTCTCTAGTTGGACAAGGATTTGATCTATGACGAGGAGCCGGTAGCTATTCTAGACTAGCAGGTTCATCAACTGACATCGAAGAGTTATTCTTCGGTGTTAGTAGAGAGGTCATTGTATTAAGGGAGCTACCCGGAAGTCCGAGTCCGATATGTAGAGCAGATATCCCCATATTTTCCCTAGCTTAGTTACTTTTCTATGTCCGTTCGAGGATGAACAGTTATTTTAGAAATGGAGAATGGGATGACCCGAAAGGTCATCTTGTAAGAGGTCTTTAGGCCCTATTTTTATTTCTCCTCGATATATGTGTGCATTCCGGAAACGTTTCCAAAAAGCCTATGGAAATTGAGAAAATAATAATATTTGGCTTAAAAAATTGATTTTAGTTCACTTCGATCAATGTTTTGAGTAAATGGACCAGAACTCATATTTTGACAATCCCAGTGGATCCGTAGAAAAATATAGGACTTGGGCATATTCCCGGAATTGAATTCCGGGATCCCTAGATCGGGAAATGAATTTTTGAAGAAAATTGAAAAGGCTAAAAATGTAACAATTTAAAGAATTTGATATGTTGGTATCGAGCTCTTATTTTGATTCTGAAACTCGATACAGGTCTGTTATGATATTTATAACTTATATGTAAAATTTGGTGAGAAACGGGACAGATTTGAGAATGATTCGGACCTTTGGTTGAAAAGTTAGAAGTTCTAAAACTCTATTGAAGATTTCATGAAATTTGGTGTTAAATTCGTAGTTCTAGGTGTTATTTACGATTTGATCGTTCGAGCAAGTTCATATGATGTGCTAACTTGTGTGCATATTCGATTTAGAGTCGCAAGGTCTCGGGTAAGTTTCGGATAGGCTAACGATTGTTTAGACTTGGAAAAATTGGTGTTGGATAGTTACAAAGTTGCAGCTATTGGATATTGGAAGTGCGGCCGCGGTGGGAAATTCGCGGACCGCGGTAGAGGAACGCGGCCATGGTGGGAAATTTGCGGACCATGGTGGGATTTCGCGAACCTCGTAATGAGGATCAGAGAGTGCTATATAAGCAGGACTTTTCACTCATTCTTTAATTTTTCAAACCCTAAAACATAAGAGGTGGTTTGGAAAATACTTTTTCTTCCCCAAATCATAAGTAAGTGATTCTTAACTTATTCATTTCACTCTTTTACTTCTTTTTACAAGATTTTATCCTAGAATCTAGGGTTTTCATGGTGGAATTAAGGATTTTAGGGTAGAAATTAGAAATTTCAAAAATTGGGGATTTAGACTTCAAATAGAGGTCGGATTTCAAAACTAATTGTATATTCGGGCTCGGGGGTGAATGACTAATCGATTTTTGGTCCGAATTTTGGGTTTGGACCAACCAGGCCCTGGTGTTGACTTTTGTTCATTTTTTCAAAAATGACTTAAATTGAATTCCTTGCTATTATGGGTAGGTCCTAAGGGTTAAATTGAATCATTTGGTTGGTAATTTGCTAGATTTATGGTCCGGAGTCTTATTTGAAGGGAAAAATTGTGATTGAGCTTTGACTCACGCAGAGGCAAGGTTAGTATTAGGTCTAACCCTGACTCGAGAGATTAGGTATTACTTGCCTATTTGCTACGTGTTTTGATATTGAGTACAACGTATAGGTAAGGTGACTAGTACCAATGCATTGTTGTCAAGTCATCGCATGCGAGTTAGTCTTATTCTTGTAACTGTTATACTATTTGATCATATATTTCATGTTTACACTCGTTATTCCATGTGTTGAGCAACTCTTATCATACTTGATGAAATTCGGTATTGATTGAGTATTAACTCAGAGTTGAGGCTGATATTGTGGAATTAAATGTTAAAGTAAGACTGGTTCTTGAAAATTCTATCTCCTTGCTGTTATTGTTCATTGTCTTGGTGAGGGAGAGTATTAAAGCATGAAGGATAATACCGTGAAATATTTTGTGAGTGAGTGATAATATAATGCACGAAGAGTGATGTCGTGCCATGTTATGAGAGAGTTAATGCACGAAGGATGATGTCGTGCCATATTATGAGAGATTAATGCACGAATGGTGAAACTGTGCCGTTTCTATTGTTTCTTATGGCGAGGACGTGAGTAAAAGCACGAAGGGTGATGTCGTGTAGTTATTTGCTATGTTATTACTTTCATTGGTGAAAATCATGTTATTTACTGCGTTTCTTTACTGTACTATTTTCAGGATTTGATAATTCCCTCGGCATGTTTTTTCCCTTCCCATTATTTTCTGCTTAATTTTCAATTGTTGTTATTTTCTCGTATATGATTTAATTGCACAGGTTCATGTTAATTGTCATGTCCTAGCCTCGTCACTGCTTAGTCGAGGTTAGGCTGGGAATTTACCAGTACATAGGGTCGGTTGTACCCATACTGCACTCTGCACTTTCTGTGCAGATTTCGATACTGGACTGTGTTGACCCGAGTGGAGTTGCTGTCTTCAGTCCAACAGGAGACCCGAGAGATCTGCCGGCTTCGCAAACCTTGGAGTCCCTTTCCCGTTATTCCAGTTTACTGTGTTTACTTAAATTTAAAGACAATTGTATTTTTCTTTCGGCCGGTGTTTATAGTGACTCTTAAAAGTTCGTGAACTGTGACATCGAATATTGAGTAGTCGTATATTAGTACTTGGATTATTATGAGTTTCTGCACTCCTTTAATTTATCTTGGTTTAAATTTACTGCTATTTATTGAATTGGTTAGTGTTAGCTTATTTAAATCTCTATCTATTGGCTTGCCTATCATTTTGAAAGGTTAGGCGCTATCACGATCCCGAAGATAGAAAATTCGGATAGTGACAACTTGAACCAGAGAACTATAGGTAGGAATGATAAATGGAATAAGCAAAAAAGAATTGGCCAGCAGCGTGGTTAATGAATGATCTCTATGAATAGTATATATATATACAAAGCAAAAAGCCTCTTGTACACAAATCAAAATACATCAGAGCATCATTTGAATTTCCATGGAAAGCACTGAAGATTGGAGCAAGAACCAGTCCAAGTAGCACTACACACATCTTGCTTTCTTCCTTCTGTAGAATCTTCACCATCACAGCACTTGCAAACCATTCCAAGAGTCTTAAATATCTTCAAATACTCTACTGAAGAAGAAAACTTACTATTCTGGGATAGTATAGAAAGTGGTCTTGCAGCATCAGCAAGTCCAAATCTTGATTTTTCTTGGAATGAGAAATTGATAATCAAAAGTGATAGCAAGAGCAAATAAACCTTAAATGATGACATCTTATGTTTTTTTTTTTTTTTTTTTTGGTTTCAGACTTTGGGAAACACAGCCTATTATATGCTAATGATTGTAAAAGCAGAAGACAAATTGTATATATGCAGGTTCTTAGATGTTCCTTGTGTAGAATTTAAAGGAAAGTGAGTTTAAATAAAGCAATGGATAAAAGTCATTTTAAAATCTAGATCTAGCTGTTTTCCTCTAGTTTGATTGAAACTTGAAAGGTACATGAAAGGTAGAATGTGGGGTTCTAGAGCATGAGAGATTGTAGAATACGACAGAAAATCCCGACCCACACGTTTCGAAAAGGTCCAATGTTCATACGTTAATTATTTGTTTATTAAATTAGAAGGAAACTTCCTTTTCTTATAGTAGTTGGTTTTCTAGATCAAACCGCCCTTCTAGACCCCCCAGTGCCTTGTACTAATACACATACCTACAAATAAATAGAACTTTTATACTCCACTTGATTATAATTTCGTTTCCCTTGCAAATTAATTAGCTAAAGCTCTTATGTTCTGTGTAAAGTCTTTTCCCTGGGAACCCCAAAAGAATTAGTAATAAAAATATTAATAATCTCTATTGATTTCTCAATTTATTATAGTCATCTAACGTAAGTTATCAACAATCAATTCATCATATCTGATTGATCATTTTCACATACACTCCAATGACGGGAAATTAAATTTTCTTTATGCTCCAATTAGTACAGTGAATATATATTGGAATGACTAAGAAAAAAGGTGTGTTAGGTATTTGCCATAATTTTCTTATCATATTTGGTTTTTTTATCTCTTGAAGAAAAGGGGTAATATAGTTACCTAAGTTGGGTTTTCCTTTTTGTATAAGGAAATTGTAAACTCTTCCATATTTGGCTAGTCACTTTTCTCGTAGGAAAAGGTTTGGACTTCTATAAAGTGAGGATCCTTCCTTCTCATTCAGTAGCATTCACAATGTAGCCATGGTGGGCTTGAGAGTAGTGTTTGGGGGGAGAACTTTTCGGGACAAGTGTTAGTATGTCACTTGTGTTTGCCTCTTCGTGAGGTTGTTCTCTCGATATTTTATTCTCTGTTTTATTATAATGGATTGCTCATCTCCGTTGTGGACGTAGGTCAGTTGACCGAACCACGTTAAATGTTTGTGTCTCTTTTGATAGATTTCTCTCTATTGTATAATTTATCGTCGTTGAAGATTTGATTTGCTATCTTCCGCATGACACCTGATTTTTCGGTCCTAACATGAAATGTGCAGTAAATTCAGAATGATGACAACAAATAATTTAATCCAAGAAATAAATAAATAAATAGTATATAAAATTGGACAAAAACCAGCGCGGGCAGAGCCCACATGATTTCTAGTCATGCCCGATAATCACTGCTGGAACGCCCACAAGCTGCTCTGCGGTTGGTTTATTTTCATTTTCTATTGATTTTGCCGAAATTGCATAAACAAGTGATAGCCCAAAATTGCTAAAGCTTCCCATCAGGATGGTATTAAACATATTTAATATTATTCATATCTTTTCTACGCCGTTTGTCGTTTTGTTTTCCTCAGATCAACGAAGTCTTCTCTTTAAACATGTTAGTTTTTTTTTTTTTTTTAAAAACATGTTAGTTTTAGTGCCCGTTCTCTTTCTTACTTCTGAAGGAGAACTGCATACAAAGTCAAATAAGAGCTTCCACACAAAAATACTAATTATTGTAGGAATGGATGCCAGTTCAATTTCTTATTAATTCCCAACCAGCTTTGAGAAGACGACTCCCTGTGATCTTTTTCCATATCCCTCTGTCATTGGCCGAAACAGCCAAGTCCACTACTACCAATTCCTCTTGGCAATTTAGTTGAAGTTGTCTGCAAATGCAGTATCCTCAATCAATAATTCGCAGAAAAAGCTTATAGAATTACACCAAGAGTTCAATGAGGAGAGTAGAGTACTAGACGTAAGATTTCTCAAGTTAAGAGAGAGCTACTTCCCTTCTTGATAGCATATCTAAATGAATTTTGCTTAGACCAATGAATGGAGCGATAAGCCACTAGAAGACAGCATATTGACAAAAAGGATGTCACAACACCATGCAAAGCAGTGAGAATATGAACAAAACCAAGTAACAAGAATCCTGGCCAACGAAATTGTATCGTATATATATATTTAAGGCTGCCAAGACATATATACACCTCGTTAACCAACCAGGCACCCAATCCGCAATATACAAGACTAGGAGAACAAAACAGTGAGAAAGGAGGGAAAAAAAAGAACACAAAAGTGAATGCATCTAACTTGTCTTTCACAACACAAAAGTCACAACTCCTATATAAAGTCAGAATCTCCACCAAAATGCGGCAGATCTGGATGAGGCCTTCCACCTCCCGGCCTCCTCGGGTCCCTGCATGTAATTATAAAATGAACTTAGTAAAGAGGAACAAAGAAACAGAAGTCGCAGAGCTAAAATAACATGTCTTTTTCCAGAAGCAACTTGCAAAGCTGGATTATTTTCACTCAACAAAATAATTTGCAAACAACAGATTTTTACGTCGTCGTGTTTACCCAATAGAAGAACACTTGATTTTTCAAGGACAAAGGCATAAGGCACCAAAATAGAGATTTAGAGATTTCCCTCTTGCTAGTTAAGCCTTGCTATATCAATTTTGTGTTAACATCTAACAAGTAAACACTAGATGGGAAGAAGAGAATTTCACCTATAACTAACCGACGGGAGTATGCATCAAAGTACCTGATAAAGCGACCTGGCTCAAAGCCAGGAACATCTGGTGGTCCATACGGATCAAAACGAGCACCTGGTGGAACACCCCTGTTTGAAAAGACCAAATAAAATCAATCTTACAATATGCACTTCCCATCTTTGAAATGAGAGAGAAAGAGAAGACTTACGGCAGTCCTCCAGGTAAACGAGGATCCCCACCCATCCCACCAAAAAAGCGAGGGTCATTAGGCCCTGCATCATAAAACATAAAGAGCTCAGTTGGCAAAAGACAAAATTAGGACTTCCTTATCTGAACTAGGACAAAACTAGTCACACACCTACAAGCATGCTCCCACCTCCTGGGCCGCCTCTACAATGACAGAAAAGGGATGGTGGAATGACAAGATTAGCATGTATACAAATCAGAATACACCAACAGGCAAGTGCCATTCAACATGAGGGGGGAAAATACAAAAAAGATATCAAACCTGGTTGGGTAAACTCCAGCACCAGGCCCAGGGAAAAGATCACTGCCACCAGAGCCAGGAATGGGAGGAACCACATATCTGTATAATCCATGTAATGTAGGAAGTAAAAATTCTGTGCCATTTAGCAGATGATATCAGAGCTTGAAACTCTTAACAAAATTTTGCGATGGGCAAGTTATAACGCCTGTGTGTGTGCACGTGCGTGCGGGGGATGTCAACAACCAACCACAACAACAACAACCCAGTATATTCCCACAAGGTGAGGTGGGGAGGGTAATATGTAGACAGGCCTTACCTCTACCCGAGAGGGCAGAGAGGCTGTTTCCAATCGACCCTCGGCGCATGGAAAAAAAAGGCAAATAAAAACAAAAATAAAAACAAAAACAAAAACAAAAACAAAAACCGCATTAGTTACTCCAGCATACATCTCATAAAAATTATCTAAACATAAGATGCATATGTACCATAAATAAACAGACATGCAAAGATATCAAAACAGTAACTACCGGAAATGACTACCAAAAGAGAACACAAACTAATCATCTGTGGGCGGCCCTACCACGCCTCACACCCCGGGAAAGGAGTATGACAAATCTAGAAGCCCCTATCCTACAACCCTGCTACTAGACCTTCAGACTTTCCTATCAAAGGTCATGTCCTCGGAAATCCGCATCCTGGCCATGTCCTGTCTAATTACCTCTTCCCAGTATCTCTTGGGCCTCCCTCTGCCTCGCCTCACACCGACAACCGCTAGCCGCTCACAACTCCTCACCGGGGCGTCGGGGCTTCTCCTCCGCACATGCCCGAACCACCGAAGTCTTGCCTTTCGCATCTTCTCAACCACTGGGGCCACCCCCACCTTCTCCCGAATAACTTCGTTCCTAATCTTATCTTACCTGGTGAGCCCGCACATCCACCTAAGCATCCTCATCTCCGCAACCATCATCCTCTGAACGTGAGATTTCTTCACCGGCCAACACTCCGTCCCATACAGCATGGAAGGTCTAACCACAACTCTATAAAACTTCCCCTTGAGTTTCTGTGGCACTTTCTTATCACACAAGACTCCTGATGCAAGCCTCCACTTCGACCACCCCGCCGCTATACGGTGAGTGACATCCCCGTCTATCTCTCCGTCCCCCTGGATCACCGATCCAAGGTATCTGAAACTATCCTTCTTGGCTATGGCCTGAGATCCAATCATCACGCTCCCTCCCACTTCGCTCGACTCAGCGCTAAACTTGCACTCCAGGTATTCTGTCTTAGACCTGCTTAGTTTAAACCCCTTAGACTCGAGAGTCCGTCTCCATTCCTCTAGCCTCTCGTTAACACCGACCCTCGTCTCGTCTACCAGGACTATGTCATCAGCAAGTAGCATACACCAAGGCACATCCCCTTGAATATGCCGCGTCAAAGCATCCGTCACCAAGGCGAACAAGAGAGGGCTAAGCGCATATCCTTGATGGAGCCCCATAACTTCCGGAAAATGGTCTGAGTCACCACCCATTGTCCTGACCCTAGATTTAGCTCCATCGTACATGTCCTTGATTACTCTGATGTAGGCTTCCGGCACGCTCTTAGCCTCCAGGCACCTCCATAGTACCTCCCTAGGGACCTTGTCATACGCCTTCTCCAAGTCGATGAACACCATGTGCAGGTCCTTCTTCATATCCCTGAACCTGTTCCACCAATCTCCTGACAAGGTGGATAGCTTCTGTAGTGGACCGGCCCGGCATAAAACCGAACCGGTTCACGGAAATAGATGTCGACTCCCTTACTCTGGCCTCGATCATCCGCTCCCAAACCTTCATGGTGTGGCTTATTAATTTGATGCCCCTATAGTTGTCGCAACACTGGATATCCCCTTTGTTCTTATACAAGGGCACCACTGTACTCCACCTCCACTCCTCCGGCATCCTTTTGGACCTGAAGATCGCATTGAACAACCTGGTGAGCCACTCCACTCCTAGCTTACCCATGCATTTCCAGAACTCCACCGGGATTTCGTCTAGCCCGGTCGCTCGACCTCCACTCATCCTACGCAAAGCCCCCACGACCTCTTCCACCCTAATGCGCCTGCAGTACCCTAAGTCTCTATAACGCTCCGAATGCCCCGGTTCCCCTAGTTTTATGGTTTGGTCCCCTCCTCGTTGAGAAGGTCTCGGAAGTACGCCTGCCATCTCTGTTTGACTTGAGACTTCCCCACCAGGACTCTACCATCTTCATCCTTGATGCACCTAACCTGGTCCAGGTCGCGCGCCTTCCTTTCCCTTACTTTGGCTAATTGAATAACTTCCTGTCCCCGCCTTTCTCCCCCAATTCCTTGTACATGTGACCGAAAGCCGCGTTTTTAGCCTCTGTGATAGCCAATTTCGCTTCCTTCCTTGCCACCTTATAGCTCTCTCTGTTCACCCGCCTTTCTTCCTCGCTTGTGCTCCCTGCGAACTTCCAAAAAGAATAATCTATTTATATTATCGTTGTATAAAAGGTAAACTGGCCCTATAAGTAGGACATATCATAGGTTTCGTTAGATGACAAATCTAATAAACACAAGTTCCTTGAATATGGCACTGAATGAGAATGGTTCCACTGAACTTCTCCAAGCTCACACTCAAACATGGAACCATATCTACAACTTCGTAAGCTCTTCCGCAGCAAAATGCGCAGTTCAACTTCGCGGTTGGCCCCGAGCACCCCTCTGCTTCTTCTTCACCCAGATTCCGACATCCATCACTAGGAGTCTATGAAGGGTTGAAAGGGACTCTCCCGGAATAACCTTGCAGTCCCTGCACAGACCTCTATCGCTCCTTCTAAGAAGGAGGTAATCGATTTGAGTCCTCGCCGTCGAACTTTTGAAGGTGACCAAATGCTCCTCCCTCTTCTGAAATGTCGAGTTAGCAATCAGAAGCTCGGAAGCCCTAGCGAACTCCAACAGCACAGAGCCTCCTCTGTTCCTAACCCCAAGGCCAAAGCCACCGTGCACCTCACCATAACCACTAGCATCTGCCCCAATATGGCCGTTAAAGTCCCCTCCGATGACCAACTTCTCAGATTGGGGAATACTACGCACCAACCCATCCATGTCATCCCAAAAATGCCTCTTGACCTCTTCATCTAAGCCCGCATACGGTGCGTAGGAGCTGATGACGTTCAGGACGCAACCCCCAGTAACCAACTTAATAGAAATCAACCTATCGTTCGCTCGCCTAACCTCCCCCACGGACTCCCTAAGGTCCTTATCCACCAGGATGCCCACTCCATTCTTACCCCTCACGACCCCAGAGTACCACAACTTAAACCCGTCAACATCCCGCGCTTTCGTCCCTTTCCACCTAGTCTCCTGAACACAGGCTATGTTGATCCTCCTCTTCTGAAGAATCTTCGCCAACTCAACGGACTTACCCGTGAGAGTACTTATGTTCCACGACCCGATCCTTAACCTATGTGCGTCCGCTACCCTCTTCCCACCCTTACCTCCCGCCCTACCCGCAGAACCGCTCCCTTGCCCCCTACTCACCCCTGCCACCGCCCCCACCCCCCGAGGACATGACCTTGCACTTACATCCCTCGCTGCGGCCACTATCCCTCCAACCGACTATGGAGAATAATGACGCACCCACGCACAAAAGGGAGATACAAAAAGGATGCACTAGATAACAACAGAGTAAACCTCACAAGAAATGATAGCAAGAATACGAAAAATGTGTACAGGTTAAACGAGAGGCGGGAGGTACCAACTCCCGGTGAAAAACCTGAAGGTAGGCTTTGGTGCGCCCGAGGTCAAGTGTTGCTTCCCCTTGCACGTCCTGGCCGGTGTTGCTTAGCTCTTCACTCCCAACGCCGCAAAGTCGCCTTGTCGCCTGTCCTGAGATTTATCGGGACGGGTAATTTTATTGCGTCCCGTCGAAAACCCGCACAAACACAAAGCCAACCACACAAAAAGGCGGGGGAACGGGTGTGGGGGCTGCCGGCGACTCACTGGAGTTAGGGAGAGCGATGGGGAGAGGTGGGCGGGGGGGGGGGGGGGAAGAGAGGCGGGGGGAGAAAAGAGAGGGAGAGAGATAAGAGGTGAGGCGGGGAGGGGGCTGGTCGGGGGCTGGGGGCTGGGGTGGGAGGGGTGGGGGAGAGAAGAGAGAGAGAAGAGGGGTGGATGTCAACAACCAATACTACACATATTTTTGGTGACTTTAGAACATGCTACCTAGAATTCGAGAACAATCTGTCCCACCATAAGGGACCTCTCCTACCGCAACCTAACTACCGAGTATAAATTACCCTCCTCTCAGAAAAAAAAAATAGAGATATCGCATATTTATCTGTCTGCCTGCTCCTCCATCCCTTGATCCCTAATCTGATTTTCATCAAGAAAATTATCCACGCAACTTGTACTAAGAGCCTGCTTTCTTTTCGGTTCTTCTCAATTTTTCCACCTATTTCCAATAAAATCTACTGACAACTGCAACAGCTGACCATTAACAGTTCAGCACCAAATCACATACTTAAGCCCACAAATGAACTAAATCTGAACACTTAGCAAAATGGCAGAACCATCAAATAACCCTTGTGGGTTTCATTTTATTTGGTTCTCAGAAAGAGGGGTAAAAGAAGTGGTTAAAAGAGTGGAAGAGAAGAAGATCACTGCAATTGCTTAAGAGGAGTGGAAGTCTTATGTAAGGACTTTGTATGAGAAAATACAGTAGGAAAACAGTGCTTTGAGCTTGACTTGGAAGTGTTTGAAAAGCCTGCCAGTCTGACAGGGGAGCGAATATATCCCAACTTTGAACAGAAACATCCTTGAGCGACAAAAATTATTTTCTAAGATGCAGGATGAAAGGCTTTTTATACAACAACCCCGTAAAATCGCACAAATGGGGTCCAGGGAGAGTAGTGTGTACAAGCGCAGACCTTACTCTACCCCAAAGGGGTAGAGAGGCTGTTTCCGAAAGACCCTCGGCTCAAGATAATAAAAAGACAAAAGGAGAGAATATCAGATTCACCACGGAGATCATAGAAAAAATAAGAACATAAAATGCAGGAAAAAAAAATGCAAAGCCTGGTTAAAAAAATGCAAAGCCTGGTTAAAAAAATGCAAAGCCTGGTTAAAAAAATGCAAAGCCTGGTTAAAAAAATGCAAAGCCTGGCTTTTTACGAGGAAATTTAATCCTACCACCACCACAGTACCTATGGGACGAACCTGCAATATAGGTTGCGAAAGTAGTAGGGTGCGGGAGGGGGTGTTTGGGAGTGACTCCTCAAATGATAAAAGTATAACTTCCATATAAAGAAGAAAAATGGGTGGGGATCTCTTACAGAAAGGATAATCAAAAGCTCTCCTCTTCAGAGACTCAAGCTAAGACAAAAGCCAAATGACTAGGAAGAGGATAACCGCTTGGCTAGCCGAGCCAGAAGAAGAGGAAAAGGTGGGGAAAAATAGAAAGAGCAAGTCAGCACTGCTATAGCTCCAACAGCAGTCATGAGGGGTATTGTTCAAGGATCTAGCTGAGCAATCTCCCTCGAGGATCAACATAGAGATGACAGAGGTGAGTAAGGCATCAAGGAATACCAAAATACTGAAAGTGTAAGGTTGACATCCCAACTGATTAAGCTAGTTGTATGTAAAGGATATAGGTCTTGATAAGAGAAAGATGAGAGACTATTCCGAGATGGAATTAACATGTCAGCTCCAGAAATTTTATTAAGTGGGAAGACGACAACAGATAACACCCAAGTAGATTCATGCCACATGTGGCCTGTTGATGGAACATGAGGGGAAACAGTTATATTCCCTCCACAGGGGCCCCTACTTCGAGTTAGATTTTGAGCAGTAACGGTCGATCTGATTAGGTGTTGACTGCAGTTAAAATATGAATTTCAACTCCTAGAGCTTAAAAAGGTATACTGCAAGAATTCTCATAGAAAAAAAAAAGGTATACTGCAGAATTCGAAGGAGACTTGTCCCGTGGTGATACGCAGATTCTCGAGGGCCCGAGCTTCCCGTCCCGTCCAATCTCCTTCCAGATCAAGGCCAGGCATGACCTTGAGAATATCAACCTTGACCTCGAATAGGTCTTCGGTTTCAATTCGGTTCTGTTGTATGATGTATGACCTCAGCAGAAAGAGGGTTGTTCTCCTCAAAGCTATTTGTTGGATGCTTTTTAAACTGTCACCCCCTATGATCTCATCTTTTTGACATGGCAAGGGACAACAGGGGCAGGGAAGCTACTTCATTTGGGGCAGGCGCCGGTCGTGCTCTTTCTTGGTATATAATTGATCTAATTGCCTTTCATCTATTCCAGTTTTGTTGACATCGGGTGAGAAAGTAAAACCACTTTCAAGTTCTTCCAACATTGATGATTCACTTCAACATTTTGATTCTTATATTCTGTGGCATGTCCATTGCCTCTTTTTTCCTAATGGAATCTCCATATTTACAAGTTGAATTAAAGTAAGTGTGCCACATTGTAGTCCTTCGAGCCCTTCTGTTGTTGGATCTTGAAATTCTAGATCTCTCTAGTCCTTGAAATTAGGAGCGTCCATGAAGGAACAATCATGCGGGGAAAGAATGGCCTGCTTGGAAGATTCAAAAAAACCAAGCCTTTTTCACATCACAAAGTCCGGGAACAAGGAAAGCCCGGAGTGCATGCTAGTGTCGGTGTAGCTCAAATAGCTAAAGGAATAACTATTATGAGAAATTCAAAAGGAGGCATTGCCAGCTAGGTATAGAGCCAAGGTATGGCCACTTGAAACGCGTACCTTGAGGTGAATAGTATCTAGGGCTAGCAGGCTAGGTTGTCTTCTCCCAATCAGTTCACCCCTCCCGAGACCTAAAGGAAAGGGAAGAAAGTACATAATCCAAGGTCATACAGATGGAGCCAGTACAGGGATTCGAGAGGAGGCGAGGAGGAGAGTGGCAGCTCTCCATCTTTCACCTCTAAAAAAACCTATAACTTGGAATCCTTCCATTTGCTTATCTTTCTCAAGGTACATGCATCTCAAATGGAAAATGCCAAGGTAGAGGAGCATTATACAATCATACCTCACATAATATGATGATGCAATTCATATAAAGTGAGATCCTGAAAATGTGTTTTCTTATGAATTGAGGATCTACTGCATGTATGTAGGTATGAACAACCAATAAGCTACATGTCAAGGTATATATCAATAATTATTGACAGGAATAAGAACAAATCTCTTTTATTTGCATTACCCTGAGGGAAAAGCACTTCCAGGCTGATACGGGTAATCAGATCTGCGCTCAGCACTAGGCTGGTCTTCGAGTCCTCCTTTTCCAGAACTGCATACAGGGAACTGTAACTTATGAATTCAATTTGTCACATCTCCAAAGTCCAAATTACAGTTGAAAAACAAACCAACGGCACGTACCTTGAAGTCTGAGTAGACGAATTCGCCACAGAAGAACCACTATATTTGCTAAGGACTTCTTTGTTTAGTTCACCTACCAGCTTACCCAAATTCTTGTACTGGGCATTGTAATTTGTTCCCCCGTCTTTGACAATGTAGTCCTCGACGCTGCAAATTAGCAAGATGGACCAATTAGAACACTCAGAACGTTACAAATCAAAAAAAAAAACGGAACACTCAGAACATATTCCCTTTCTCAACTACCATCGAAAAGGAAAAAAGGTACTTTCTCCTTGCACTGGTTTAGGGGTCATAATGCAGAGCTGGAGGGTTGTTGATGTAACAAAAGAAAGGAACTTACCTTAGCTCAAGATGAAGAGGCTCATTATCGCCATCCCTGAGTGTATCTATAAGCAGCTTATTGTTCATTGCAAGGCACTTCACCAACACCTTTTTGGAGCTCTTCTCAGGCTTTGAATAAACAAAGGCATAACTATCCTCAAATTCATTCCAATGATCAATCCCTACCTCATCTACTCAAAAGAAAGAGACACAATCATTGCAAATACATATGATGCATCCTAATCATTCCTAATTACACAGAAATAACCTGAAAATTTCAAAAACAGACTACAAAAGAAAAGGTGGAAGCGAAAATAATTGCATATCAACAGAAACTGAAGTTTCCAATAATCATTGACACCCACACAGATGTACAAAGGAAAAGGACTTTAAAAGGCAGATACTCCACTTCTTTCTGTTTTAACTAGATAAGGACAGACTAAAATGCAGTAATCTCTTCTAGTGCTTGTTTCTCTACTAAGTTCCTCTATTCATCTTTATCAAATAGTGAAGTTTCTCAATTCTAGTCTTTAGGAATAAGAAATAAGTAAAGCACGGCTCAAAACTCGTGGATAAATGGGTCTGCCTCTCTATCCTTCTCCACTTAAATACCAGGCTTTTATATACAACTGGATCCGAATTGTGACGTGTACCTAACCCCCACACATCATGTGTTGCATTCTTACCACTAGACCAAAGGCCTGGGACAAAATAGCCTTTCTCTTTTTAATAATATTCATTATTGACCAAAACCATAAACTTCTAAATAGGAATCAGCACTCAAATTTTCAAGTTTGATACTATGGCTCAAGAAATATACAAAATAAATAGTCACAATTCTAAAGTTGCAGTTAACCAAGTTGAAGAACTATCAAAAGGAGGGAAAAAGACATAAAGCACAAACTTTCATTCTAAAAACTCCAATTAAATTCATTCATAGCTGGAATATCAAAAACCCAATACCAAAAATTCAAATAATACTAACACCCTAAAATCAAAAGGAAAAATGGGAAAGCTGAAAACTTAAAATACGACAAAAACATACCAGTGGAGGAGGAAGAGAGAGCGTCATCGGTAGAGGCGGAAGGCCCAGTGGCGTGGAGAACAAACCCAGAAGCTAGGAAAGCAGCGTGAACCGCGAAAGCTACCTTATCGTGGGCCTGGCGGAAATTGGGCCTTGAGGCCCGTATTACTGCCATAACCGACTGTTCCGTCGCCATTGTTGTCCGAATGGTGTGAGAAGAAGAGAGTAGTGTTTATGCGATTTCGGACGAGTGGAACAACTTCTAGTGCTTTGTAGTCTTGTAGAAGAAGAAATGACCAAATGAAAAGAAAGCCTGGGTTATTCTAGTACTAGTAGCCAATATGTATCCCGCACCGACTTGAGTCTTCGTTTCTCGAATTTTGCACAGAATATAATTCAATTAGGTCCTCGGACTATCAAATTTGACAATTACTCTGTTTCATTTTTTTTTATTTGCACCGGATGTCCGAGTCTCTAAGAGCTCCAACTAATTCGGAAGGTGCATAAGCCCGCAGGGTAAGAAGTTTTTTCACAAGTGAACTACGATTAATTCAGGTTTTATCCAGTCCGATAAACCTCAGAAATTGTTTGCACCGAGTGGATTTCGAACTTAAGGCCTTAAAAGGAAGCAAACCCAAGGCTCAAGTCTATTGCCACCAGGCCAATCCTGAGTATTTGCTCTTTTTCATTTTATATTGTGGCATTTGACTGAAAATTAAGTTTAAAAGTCTAATTGAGTAATATGTATATATTTTAATCACCAGTTCAAATTGTAATGTTGCTCTTCTTCCCTACATTGTTTACTGTGCTAGTTGTATAATTGGGTAAGTTTGTATATCGATAAAATAGGGGCAGAGTTTTCTTCGATTCTCTGGTTCAGGAACAAAGGGGAAGCATGGCTCGACATGGTTATAATTGAGGTCCGGGAGACCCTCGTATTGAAACATGGAAGAACGAACGGTGTAGCTAAGATTGGGCACAGTGAAATAACGAATCCGGACCAAGTGTAACTTTTGGACTTGGGGAAATGCGGAGAAGGTTTACGCATGACGAATAAGGGGCTGTAAGATTCGCCTTCAGGCGAATATTACGATGCGAATGCCGTTCAGTATCAACCATAGATTGGGGAAGGTTTTCTTCATTCTGTAAAAGAAGATTTTTGCCTTATATAGACCGTACCAGAATTGAAATTCCCTTGTTATATAAGGGGAAGGTTTTCTTCATTCTGACATATAGTTACATGCAAATCTAAGTAATAAAAGTTTACTTTTGTCTTCTGGCTATTGTTCAAAGGATTACTCATTTGTTCTTTTCTTCGCCCGCAACCGAACTTGTACCGGGGGTCCAATTGAGGACAAATTCCATTGTTCAATCTAAGATTAGGCTTTGTTACTAAATTGCGATTAGTTTGATCATTTATTTTGTCTTTAACTCATTTAACTATTATTCTTGATTATTTATATCGAATTAAATCACATATCCTTTAAACCGCATACAAATTTTATTGTTACTCATTCCAGGGGTAAACAACTTGGTGCCCGCCATAGGGCTAAGGAATAGTGGTGAGTTGATACAAATTTCCATAACACACCCTATTTTACGCTTGTTCTTTAAAATTTTAATTACAGGTTAGCCTAAAGATGTCAAACTCTCAGTCTGCTCACTTTAATGCTCACGGTGAATCAGGCCATCACGGCAAAAATAATAATGTAGTGCCTATAGTAATGATATGGATCCTGCCGATCCCAATGGTGTCCTAGTCGTAGACCCAATCGATGCAAGTAGCCATCAACATCAATTTGGCAACTGATCCCGAAAATAGTATTCGCGGGGGACTCCGGCCAACGGCTCGAGAAGTGTCCGAAGGTGAAGGTGATAGGGTAAGCCTACATCTAATTTTTGAAATGTTGCAGGCTCAACAAGCGGAAATAGCATAGCTACATAACCAAAGTCACGCCTCTTACAGGGTCGAACCCAAATAATCTCGGAAAAATACTCGGAGGGATGAGCAAGTTGTCACGAAACCGGACGAAGCCAAGCCCAGAGAAACTTTTAAGGTGATGAAGATGCTCGAGATGTTAACAAAATGGGTGGAAAACAATCCCCTTTAATGCTCGAGATGTTAACAAAATGAGATGTTAACAAAATGCTCGAGATATCACTAAGAAGAATAGAAGAAGATCCTTCGGATCTCCGGACGTAGCAAATCATACCTCGAGTCTCCTGAAAATGCTCCTAAGTGACCTATAGTGCGTCTGATCAGATGTACCTATATCTGCACAACAAAAGTGTGCAGAAGAGTAGCATGAGTACACCACGGCGGTACTTAGTAAGTGCCAAGCCTAACCTCGATGGAGTAGTGACGAGGAAGGTCATGGCCCTACCGAGAAATAATAAAGATAATGATAACAATAATATCGAACAGCTCAACATAAGATCAAGTCTGAAATAACAGCAAATGAGACAAATGCTACAAACCATCTACAATTAAGCTAACGAAGAGAAATCAACACAGCAAGTACAAATCAACAATCTAGGATCTCCGGGAATTGAACCTGCAGTCCTTCTATTCTCAGCAACTTGGGATCTCCGGGAATCAAACCCGCAGTCCATATATCAGTATCACAGGATCTCCGGGAATTGAACCCGCAGTCCGTATATCGGTATCTCAAGATCTCCGGGAATTGAACTCGCAGTCTGTATATCAGTATCTCATGGATCTCTGAGAATTGAACCTGCAGTCCATATATCAGTATCACAGGATCTTTGGGAATTGAACCCGCAGTTCGTATATCATAGTAGCATCGGATCTCCGGTAATTGAACCTGCAGTCCACAGAACACAAACACAATCAATAAGAGGAAAACAGAGAGAAATATGAAGTACACAGCTACAATTTACACCAAATCCAGTCTCAACAAGTTCCGGGGAGTTTAATTAAAACAAGTAGGCACTTAGACAGATAATCCTATCTAATGATGCTTCCTTAGCTATCACTAGATATATCTTGCAATTAAATCAATTAAGTAACCAAGATAACACGAATTAAGCAGTTCAAGTAAGGTGGTTTTCAACAATCTGCGCAAGTACACGCCCGTCACCTCGCGTACAAGGTATTTAAATCAATACATATATATCCTAGGGAGAAAATTCCCCCACGCAAGGTTAGACAAGTCACTTACCTCAATCCCACTACAAAAGCGCTAAGAAATGACTTACTTGCCACGAGTATCCGACTCCAAGTGGCCCAAATCTAGTCACCAATTACACATTGTAAATAACATCGCAAGTAACTAACTACAGTGATAAAATTAAAGCTACGGCGCAAAAATGGATAAAATGGCCAAAATACCCCTATAGACATCGGCTCGAAATCAAAATATTTTTACGTTTTCAGAACCCTTGTACTCTCACGGGTCTAACCATAAAAATTTATCAAAATTGGACTCTGTTTGCCTATTCAAATCAATGATTTTCAATAACCAAGGCTTGGAGCAAAAATCCTCCATTAACACACCTTCAATCATCTATTTTCAGAGGTTTAATCCGTGTTTTAACAGTATATTAACATAAATTTAGTTCATGAGTGATTACCTGATGATTCCCCTTGATTTCCTCCTCAAAATCGCTAAAATCTTCTCCTAGTTCGAAGCCTCCAATGTTTTTTATGTTCTAAAATTCGAACCCTTACTCCCATTAATCACAGGTCGATTTTCGCTTCTGCGATCCCAGGCCCGCTTCCGCGATCCGATTTTGCGGAAAACTGGTCGCTTCCGTGACCCCGGCCAAAAACTGAGATTCTGCTTTTGCGGTCTCTAGGTCGCTCCTGCGACTTCGCGTATACGGACGAATTTCCACTTCTGCGGAAGATCCCAAACGCCAACACTCGCTTATGCGGAAAACAATCCGCTTCTGCGGGATCGCTTCAGCGATCAATAGTCCGCTTTTGCGGACCTAGCTGGCTTCCCAAAATCTCGCACCTGCGCACCTCCCTCCGCTTCTGCGGTCCAAGCTCCGCAGAAGCGGAAACAACAGAAGACAGAAGAGACTCTGCTGCAACTTCAAATTTTTCTTCGTTTCGCCTTCCAAAAACATCCAGAGGCCCGGGACCTCAACCAAAAATATACATCCACTCTAAATCACGATATGAACTTTTTCCAATCACAAAAACGTATCATTACACACAAAAATCATCCAATTATGGCGGATTCAAGCCTAAGTTCCAACCAAAACTTCTGAAACCTACATGCTATCAAAAACCTAACCCAACGATATCCGAATAACCTGAAATTTTGTAGACATATCCAAAATCACCTAACGAAGCTAGTGCAACTATCGAAATTCCATTCCGACTCCCGCATCAAAATCTCACCTATCGATCGGATTTCCAAAAATTCCAAACTTCGGGATTTCAAGCCTAATTGAGCTACAGACCTCCAAAATACATTGCGAACGCGCTCCCAACCCCAAAATATAACGGAGCTAACGGAACCATCAGATTTTCGTTCCGAGGTCGTCTTAACACTGTTCTGAATATGGGCTATTTTTTTCAACTATAAGGCTCTTATTTAGGGACTAAGTATCCCAAAACACTCCAAATTCTAAAATCAAACATCCCGGCAAACCACAATAGCAGAAATGAACTTAGGGGGAACAGTTAATTGGGGATCGGAGTGTAAATTTCAAAAACGATCGGCGGGTTGTTACAATTAAACAGTCCATTATAACTGAAAATTTGACTAACGATGAAACTGAGTATGAAGTTATGATTGCATGTCTAGAACTGGCTAAGAGCTTAAGGGCCGAAGTAATGGAAGCCAAATATGACTCCCTCCTCATCTTAATTCAAGTCAACGGATCGTTCAAAGTAAAAGAGGAACAAATACAAAGTTATTTTGACAAATTGCAGGTGACCCTACACCAATTCGAGTAATGGACTCTGCAGCATGTACCTCATGATCAAAATAGTAAGGCCGAAGCACTGGCCAATTTCGGGTCATTTGCCGACTCTGATGAAGTCAACTCAAGCATAGTGGTACAGTTAATGAATTCGATAGTTGAAGAAGGTCATGCCGAGGTGAACTCGACAAGTTTGACTTGGGATTGGAGAAACAAATACATAGACTACTTGAAGATAGGAAAATTGCCATCGGATCACAAGGAATCAAAAGCCATACGCACCAAAATTGTCAGGCTTAGCTTAGTTCAAGGGAAATTATTCAGAATATTTTTCTTCGGCCCACTAGCTAGGTGCTTGGGTTCGGGAGTAACCGAATAATCCATGAGAGAGGTCCACGAGGGGACTTGCAGGAACCACGAGGGGATAGAATCCCTGGTTCAGAAGTTAATTAGAGTCAGTTACTACCAGAATGAAATGGAAAAGGATGTGAAAGACTTCGTACGGAAATGCAACGAGTGTTAAAGTCACGCCCCAATGATTCATCGACTTGAAGAGATGTTTCACCCAATCTTGTTGCCATGGCCATTTATGAAATGGGGAACAGACATTGCTGGTCCCCTGCCATGGACGCCCGGTAAAGCCCAATACATACTACTCATGACCGATTATTTTTCCTAGTGGGTCAAGGCTCAGTGTTCGAGAAGGTCCTGGAGAAAGAGGTTATCAACTTCATCTGGCATCACATAATATGTCGATTGGAATACCGAATGAGATCATTTGCGACAACGAAAAATAATTCATCGGTAGCAAGGTAAGCAAGTTTTTTAAGACCACAAAATCAAAAAAATATTATCATAGCCTTCCACATTGGGAATGAGAAAGTGGAATCGACCAGCAAACTATACTTCAAAACTTGAAAAAAGACATTGATCGATTCAAAATGAACGTCGAAGGAAATTTGTCCTGAAGTCTTGTGGGCAACCGTACGACTTTGAAGTTGAGTACCAGAGTGACTCTGTTCTCTCTAGTCTATGGAGTGGAAGCCTTAATAATGGTTGAGGTAGGGGAACAAATCCTCGGTTCCAGTATGCTACCAAAAGGTCAAACGGCGAGGCCATGACCACTGGCCTGAAATTATTGAATGAAAGGCGGGAAGCCTCCCTGGTCTGATTGGCCGCCCAGAAGCACAGAGTCGGGATGTACTACAATCGAATAGACAACCTTTGGCATTTTCAAGTCGGGTACTTGGTGTTGAAAAAAGTAAGCTACACACCGGAAACCCAAATGACGGGAAATTGGACCCGAATTGGAAAGGACTATATAGAGTTGCCGGAATAACCGGGAAAGGCTCGTATAAACTTGAGTTGGGAAACAGTGTACAACTACCGAGTTGTTACTTGATATTCTGATTTGGCCTTATTTGGTGCGGTACGCCACAAAACTTGACACATTGTAGTATCACATAAAATTGTCTTTAAATAAATTTCAAAAAGCAAAAGTTAAAAATACATTTCTACTTTAGAAATTACTTCCAAGATTAAATGTCTCCTTCGTCGGACCAAAATCTTTGATTGCGCAGATCTCCTGGTTTCCATGTGGGTATCGTGCTTCTCCTTGAGTTTGTTCTCGCTCCCAAAAGAAGTTATCCAGCATTTTGTTTCTTTTTGTGATCTTGGAATAATTATGGGTTAGAGTTTAGACGACAACAATATGTCGTAATTCCAAACGAGTTGGGTAGCTATATAAATTCATATTGATAATCGCTCCAATTATATTCACCTCAAACCAAAGTAAACATACACTAAAACATCTAATTGGTATGCCAGGTAGATAGGCGTAGAAATGATAGACTATAAAGAGAGTAAAACATTTATATTTTTATTTCATTTTTATACAATAAAAATGACAAAATCAGAATTGACTTATGGTGTCTTTACAATTTTCTATCCGAGGGGTTGGGGGGGGGGGGGGGTTAATCTCTAATATCAACCATCTCATGTGTACAAAATCTACTGAATCATGCTGCTGAGGAAGAAGCACTAGGGGAACTAGGCTCAACATGTTTCCTTCTAGTTGCTCTAATATAACAAAAGATTGCCACAAAGAATGTTGTTGCTAAGCCTCCAAGAATAATTCCACCTCCAAAAATTGACTTATCAACTAAATGATGATGCTTAATCTTGATTTCATGAGCTTCATCAACATCATTAATCTCTTGTTGATGTGGAGAACCAACTTCTTTAGACAACTGTCCCTTCTCTTCTTCTTCTTGATGGTGTTTTCCGAGTTTTCGAGTCGAAGATGATGGACTAGAAGCAGGAGAATTTGCAAAATTTGTTGCATTTTCAGCCATGGCTAGATACACAAATGTTTCTGTTAGGATTAAGAAAAGAACAAGAAACTTAGCCATGGTTGTGTGTTATTCTTGATATGTTGATGAGTTTTGGCTTGTTCTTTGAGGTAATGTTACTTAGGACAGTGTATTGATAATCTTATATATAGAGGTTTTCAATGAATGATTTCATAACCATGTGGTAGGATGGAAAGTTCCATTTGTCTTATTAATTATTCTCTGCGGTCCATTTTAATTAAATTTTTAATTTCTTTTGGTCCATAATATTTTATTATTTCAAATATGAAGAGAAATTAATTTTTTTTTCAAAGTTGTCCTTGGAGTAAAGAGTCTAGGAGTACTTGTTATATTTTCAATGAATAAATTAAAATTAATATGATCAATTTTAGTACTCTGGTTCATAATAAGTTTCTAATTTTGTTTTTATTTTGGTTCAAAATAAGTGTCGAGTTATGTAATCAAGAAAGAATTCAATTTCTTTTTACAAAAATAACCCAAATGTACATATCCTTAAAAAAAACTAACTCCTCATATTAAATATTTAATTAGGGGTAGTTTAGTTATAATAGGTATTTTTGTATAGAATTAGTATTTTTTAATGGGCGTGCTAAAAGCAAATGGACACTTATTATGAACCGGATGGAGTATTAATTAATACTAAAGGATGGATTCCTTAGTACTCCCTCCGGTCCAAAATTAGTGATTTTTTTGGGTGTTTTCACACAGATTAATAAATTCACATGTTAGCATTAATTAGCGATGGAATTGACCATATTAATCTTTACTATCTCACATAAACACTCCTAACATATATTCCAACCATATTTACTTCATGGACAATGTTGAAAAAAATTAATTAATTCATTCTTGAAATCCGAAAGAATTACTTATTTTAGACAACAAAAAATGTCAAATTATTTATTTTGGACGGGAGAAAATATGTGTAAGGAAGAAGTAGACCGTTTATTGAAGAATAATTTTATTATTGTCGTTGAATTGTCTGCAAAGTGGGGGAAATCAAAGAAGATGCACGTGGAACCGATAGAATATTTGGAATACCTACTGAATTAACGAAGGAACGTGATGTTTCATTGTAATGTTTGTGATGCATTTACGTTGAAAATTTACTCTAAATTTGATTAGAATAATGGAAGGTACAGATCTCAATAAATGTAAAGTTGAATATTTTGTTGGGGCTGTGGCCTTCCCTGGCTTAGTTTACTATTAGAATCTCAAAAAGCTGTGTCT
This sequence comes from Nicotiana noctiflora, assembly GCA_032618575.1. Lineage (NCBI taxonomy): Eukaryota > Viridiplantae > Streptophyta > Magnoliopsida > Solanales > Solanaceae > Nicotiana > Nicotiana noctiflora. The sequence continues at coordinate 132,547 of JASVEL010000216.1, forward strand.
AATGTAGTTAAAATTAATTTGACAGTTGTAATCTAGCAAAATGCACAAAGAAACCCAGATGAAGTTTCTATATTAAACAATAATGAATCGTGTTGTACTATCCTTAACCTAGGGGTTCCTGTTCCTAAGTAAAGAAATTTTGAACTTCAGCTTTTAGCAAGCATTAGTCACGGCGCCGAGTCAAGATTTCAACTTTATGGTTTCTGAATTTTTGAATCAACTTCTAATTTATTGGGTTCTAAATTTAATATTTATATATATTTAATAAATTTATTAACACAAATACATTATTTAAACAAAAGTGATTGAGTTCTGTCAAAATGGCATGCGGGCTTTTAGCTCCGCCTTTGTGTGTGCATGTAAACAAACACTTGGTTTAGATACGTGTTTTACAAAGGAAAATTAATCACCACTTAGTGAGATTCTCGAGATAATTTTATCCATGATCATTAAATTTTTGTGTCTATAATAAGGGAACAATGCCCAAATATGTTTATTGAACTTAGTATTAAGAGCAAAAACAGGTTTGTAAATTTTTCTTTCAACAACAAATTCCAATATGAAATTTCAGAAGTTGCGTGACTTTACAATAATTGAACCAATAATCTACGAATACCTGAAATTTTTTCCTCGACCAAAACCATAAATTATAAACATGTTTTATGCGAAACATTGCAAAGTGTACACGAATATACCAACATGGAAAATTTCACGAAAATGAGACTGAAAATCTAATTGATTACAAAATTTCCACTATCAATGTGCTACTGTCCCATATATATGATGCAGCCAAAACATACAATTTTGCATATGATCATTCGTTTTTTATAATGTGATAGCTTAAAAAAGACATTTCACAAATTCGATTGTTGTCTTGTTAGTGTTGCAACTCTGTATCAAAGAAATCCAGGGTGTGGTGGGAAAAAAAATGAAATTCCCCTTGTAAGGAACACCTCACGAACGGACATAATTAGTGGCGCAGGGATGTTGTAAAGATAGGGATCACCGACACCAGAAAAGTTTGGCAAAAATTTTATCTATACAAAATATGTGTTTAAAAAAATAGTGATATATTAGTACTAGCGACCTACATAAAATATAGATTTTAATTGAATGAAAAATGTAACTACGACCTTCAAATTCTGGATCCGACTCGCAATTTATAACATTACTAGTCAAGGAAAGCATTTACAGAACCCTTTTTTGATGGATTTGAATAACTATGATGACCAGCAAATGGGAAACAACCGATGTCTAAAATAAAGGCAAATTTGGACCAAAGATACCATAATAATTCCATAATATTAATTATTAGCTGAATGTCAGCTCACTGTCTCATTTTCCATTATGAAAAACTTATTGCATCCATTTTCAAACAGAGATATTTGCTGTCAATTCGATGGCCATCGCCCTGGGGCGATGCGTTTGTTAGTTGCACGTGCACACCGGTCTGGTGCTGATGTTTTCAATAAGGTAGCAGTGGGGCAGAAGGCCACATGTTCTTAAAAATGCTGAGAGCAGAATTTTGGGTGAAATTAAAAAATAGCTAGATTCATGACTTAAAAAATAGTCACAGTTTTAAAAGTAATCGATAATCATTTGTCATATAAAGATAAAATCTGAATAAAAAATTCAAAAATATTCCAACATAATATGTTGGAGTTTGAAAATACATATGAGCTTCCGGTATAATATGCTAGAATTTTATAATGTGCTAGAGTTCCATCATAATATGCTGGAAGTATATGTGCAGGAGCTCCATAATCCACATATTATGTTGGAACTTTTCGTGTCTTGGAGCTCCAATTTAAGATGCTTGAAGTTTATATGCAGGAACTCCATAATCCCGCATATTATGCTGGAACTTTTCGTGTTTCAGCAAAACAATGGCTATTTTATAATAACTTCGCAAATGATGGCTATTTTTCGATTACAAGTCCGAAAAATAGCAAGCCCATGCTAATTTGACCAGAATTTTGCAATACTTATTAGTATTTGTTGACGAGTGGATTATGCAAAGAATAACAACAACTATTTACATACCTAGTGTAATTTTACAAGTAAAATCTGAGAAGGTAGTGTGTATGCAGACGTTACTTCTACCTTAAGAAAGTGAAAAAGCTGTTTCCAATACACCATTGACTCAAGGACGGCGACTGGATTATGCACGTAACCAAAATGGTGAACTTGGACAGCATTAATAATTCATTTTATGATAACCATGATTTTAAAATCGTTGGGACCATGTATACCAAAACTTGATGAATGAACTGAGCCTAAAATTGGGATTAAATGATTAATAGGTTGAGCTGATCATTCAGAAGCTACCAGCTAACAAAATTATATCGAAGAGAAAACAAAGAGGATCCTTCCTAGCACCAACCAAATCATCGGCATGTGCGATTCTTAAGACCTCAAAATTTTCACTAGAAAACAACTGCTTAATTGAAGTAAATTAGAGAGATTACCCTCAACGAGAAACCATGATTTTCACTAGTCCAATACAAAAATAATGCATCTTTCTACGTTTAGTAGTAAACTTTTAATTCCATATTTCCATTTTACTCCTAATAAAAACATAATGTTATAAGACAATTCAATTTCCCACCTATGATTATGGACTTTGATAAAAAAAATTAACTCCGACTAGAAATGAGCAAATCATTCAACCAAATGCTTCAAAGGAGATGTGGAACAAAATGATCAGCGCAAAATCAGGATTACATTAAACATAGATAAATGATATAATAAAACTCAGGTTTAACTATAATGTAAACCTGATTTCAAATTTTCATGCGTCTACGGGTACTATTATAACATTAATCATAAAATCCAGGAACAAAAAAGAAAGAAACAAGGATTAAAAAAAGTGCCAACAGGACAACTACTTCAGTCCAAGCCTCAAAAAGGCCCATCATGCTGCAAAGGCTCAACATTTAGATGAGGAGCTTTTCAATGGCATCCTGCATAATGGGAGATACAATGATTTTAATAGTATTACACAAGGGAAGGAGGTTTATATGTAGAAGAATAAACATATAAATAGACAAGAAAACCCTTTGGAATACTACCTTTAATTGTTGTATTTGAGATTTCAACTGGCTACCCTCATTGCTTGTCACTGAACAAGCAATTACAGGTCGGGTAACACCACACGCCCGACCAAGAGCTTGCTTTGAAGGGACAAAGACATAGGGCACATTCTGAAAGTACGAGAAAAGATGAAAGGACAAAGTTAGAAATCGCTATTTAAAACCAACTTGCCTATTATCTCAAATATTATTTGAATAATAGCTAATTTAGCACCAATAAAATGATATAGTAGTCCAGGTAAGAGAGCAAAAACTGAAATATATGAATAATATATGCATACTAAGATCATTGTTAGAAGACTACACATCAAAATTCTGGGTATAACTATCACTGAGACCATGTAGATACACAAAAGAACAGTTTAAAATCATAGAAGACTATATAAAGCAATAACAAATAAATATATTTGTCTACAAGCAGGCCCGTTTAGCCCTTTATGCTGATAATAACATCCTTCACAACTGTGTAGCTCCAATAAGAATTATCCTTTTTAGCTGTCAAAGCTTTTTGCACATAATGATTCAGATAAAATCAGAAGTTCAGTGCATTTACTTTTTAGTTCAAAAAAAGTATAGTACATTTAAATCATTGATAATGACATTCATATTCCAATTTTAATACACTCACACTAAATCAGTTAATAAGTTATGTTATCCAACTCTCTTTGTTTATCAGCGGCGTAGCAATCCCTTATTAAGGATAAGCCACATCAATACCTTGTAGATAAAAAAAATTTACCCCCAGGGCTTGCTTTGATTCAATGGAAAAGGTACACTGGATGTGATTTATAATAGGCGCAGGTCATGAGTTCATATCCTAGCTTGTTAACCACGTATACCATTTATTAAGTGGAGAATGGTAGAGAAGTGAGCCCGATGTCTCGGTCATTAAGGAAAACACTCATTCAGTTGGGGAAAATTTTCAACTTACTTTTATCTAAAATCAGAATGCCAAATAGAGTGGAGGAAACAAAATGATTTTCAAAATTATGGAGGGGCATTACAAGGGTATGGTGTATGCGTAAGAGAGACAAATATAACATCTCTTTTGGCAATATATGGCCTTGGAAACGGCCTCTCTGCCTTCACTAGGCAGGGGTAAGGTCTTCGTACACATTACCCTCCCCAAACCACACATGTGGGAATATACTGGGTTGTTGTTATAGCCTAACACCTGCCTCCCACCGGAGGGTGGGGGTTATGCTTTTTTTTTTTTTTTTGATGACCAAGAAATCAGTCTGGGGACGATCCTTCGAATCAACCGCAGCCTTCGAAACTCGGTGGACAATGGACCTGCCCCTCTACCCTTCTCCACTTAAATGCCAGGCTTCGCTTTGCATGGTGTGGGGGCTTGAACCTGTGACCTAAGTCACAAATCCACCACCCTTTGCCACTTGAGCTAGGCCCGGGGGGCAAGGGCGGAGGGTATGCTGATCTTAAAATATGCAAGGATTGTTGGATATCCCAAGGGAAGGCAGAAAGAAAGAACTTTAGCAGTATCAAAATCATATTCATAGGAAGTTGCTAAACTAATACAAATGCTATCATCTTGGAAGGGGAAATAAGAGCCAAGAGATGGCTGAGAAAGTGAAAGAATTCCAAAGTCACCTTAGAGTATTGCTCGCATAAATTTCTGTAGTTATTGCCACAAAACAACCTGAACATGTATAACATACAATCTGGCTCGTCTTTTTAGTTTTATTTTCAAGACAATTAAAACATTACACGTCAAAACATAGAAAAACACAGGAAACAGCTACACGAATCTTGTTTAATATAACAACAACCACAACCACAACAAGAAACCCATTTTCGATTATGTATAGCATACACATAGTTTGGGGAAGAATCTTGTTTAATACAAACTCTTCAAAATAACGAGCCTATAAACTGGATTATGTATAGCATACACATAGTTTCGATAGATTCTGATATCAAAACAACATAACATCGCACAATGTATCAGAAAAGAGTTACAGACATAACTCTGAAAAGTCCAACAACTAAAACCCCAAAAAAGGGTCAAGTTCTAATGTTGACCCAGCCAGAGTTGGTCCATTACTAGATAAAAAAGGCACAACCCCAAAAAAGGGTGAAAAGATAACACATTTTGAGGGGGGGAAAAGGCAAAAAGCAAACAATAAATCACCTTATCTTCAGCAAGGAGCGGAAGGTGAAGAAGGATTTCAAGGGGCTCAGTATCTGCTGCCATTACAACAAATTCTGAAATTCCTCTGTTTAGTGTCTTTGTGGCTAAAACAGAACAAAAACACCCAGAATTCCCTATCTTCAGTTAAGCAGTAAACATACAACTCATGAGCAACACATTCACATCACAAATTGAAAGAAGAAAATCATATCTTTAAGTCTCAACATTATAACATTCTTAGTGGCGGAAACAAAACCTAACTCAGTTTTCCCAATCTTTAGTTAAAGACTAAGCATAAGCACAGCTTATTCAGCAAAAGACCATATAATAAAATTTCAAAATAATATACCCTTTGTCCCAATTAATGTGATGGTTTTTTTAGCCGGTTCCAAAAAGAACGATACATTACTATATCCAGAAACGATTTAACTTTGAACTATCCATTATACCTTAGTGAAAAAATTTATAGCCATAGAAATGTCTGGATTATTTTAGTTCAAAAGTTTTCATTTCTTTTCTTAAACTATGTGTCCAAACAAACACCGTCAAATACAATAGGACAGAGGGAGTAGCATTAATGAAACCAAACCCAGTTTTCTCTATTTCTAGTAAAGCACTAAACATAAGATTAACTTATTCACCAAAAGACCATATCATAATGTTAAAAGATATACGTTATTTGTGCCTATATCCCCCAAAAAAAGATTATTCTTTTTGGGGGCTGAAAAGAAACTAATCCAGTTTTCTGTATCTTTAGTTAAGTTAAGCAGTAAAATACAAAAATAATAAAAGCGGCATAACAATAATTAAAAGACCGAATAAAAATATATATGACCTTCGTTAGCACCCTTTTTAAGCTGCTTATAGTTAGCAGCTTGTTGAACCAAATCCATTATGGTCGTTGTAAGCTGCGAATCAGCAAGTGGGTATGCTTTTGGGTTCACAATTTCTGTTGCCTGCAATTAATCAATTACAAAAACAAAACAAAAAATTTAATTGTGTATTAGAACAAGCAATAAAAGGAATGAGTTTCAATAAAGTACAGCAAAACAGCACAAAATTAGAAAGAGCAAATATGAGAGAGAGAGAGAGAGAGAGAGAGAGAGAGAGAGAGAGAGAGAGAGAGAGAGAGAGAGAGAGAGAACCATGGTAGCCGCGAGTTGAGAGAACTGTTGGTAGAAAGAAAAATTTAGGGTTTATGGAAAATGCTAAGGTTTAAAGGAAACGAAAGGGGCTCTGTTCGGTTATTGCCGTACAGTCTATAAATTAGGTTATTTTGCGGAGCTACTGTCTATTGTCAAAACCAAAGTATCTCAATTACTTTTCCCTATTCTTTTTTCTTTCACGTTTATTTTTTATTTATTTTCATTTGTTTCTTTGCTTTTAGCCTTTTACCAAGGATGAAAAAACTTATTTTGTTATAAAACAATAAAAGAAGGAGAATAGTATTGCATAGAAAAGTAGAAGAGAGATTTGTTATTAATTTTGAGATGATTTACAATGAAATAGAACCTTCTATTTATAAGGAGATTGTGACTTAATCACCAAGTAATAAAACTTAGAATCTCTCTAAATATAGACATTCAACATTAATAGAATTCTATTTATAATACTCCCCCTTGAATGTCTATTCAACAAATAATGTGCCTCGTTAAAATCTTAATTAAAATAAAACCCAACAGAAAAATATTCTAGAAAAGGAAAAAGAGTACACATATCTAATAATACGTCTTTTGGTTGCCTCATTAAAAACCTTGCAAGGAAAACTTAGTGGGACAAAATCTTGTAAGGAAAAAAGTGTACAAAGCGTATTAACTCTCCCTGATGAGAGCATCAGTTCATATCCTTGAGCATTTGCATTCCAATCTTGTGCACCATCTTCAAAAGATCTTTGGTAGAGATTTGATGGGGAAAAAAATTCAATATTAACTTGAATGAATATGTTGAACCTTGAAATCATCATTCTTGATAGATATATAATATCTTCATATAATGTCGTAGAGTGGCTCTTCAATATCTCCATAGTGATTCACGCTATCATATTATCATGCTTATAATTATAGCAAGATACATATATATGCACAAATTGCACTAAGGATGTGGTACTTCAAGATCAAGAATTGCATATGCTCCAATCAATTTAACTCCTTCAGGGATTGTCATATAAGACATATAATAGACTTTAGATGCATATCAAATTTTCATGTCATGCTAGACATATAAGATATTGAAAACTGGTTGCACAAATAATTGACTTTATACTTTCAAGTGTTTGAACTACACGTCTTTCATATGAAACCAATTCTATTCGAATTATTTCTCTGGACTTAAGATCCTCATATATATATTTAGCGCTACAATCAATGTCGTCGACAAACATTTTATATCAGTTCCAACCTCCTTGTTTTCATATGGACATAACATGGAGATGTCTTCATTCATATATTCAGGTACCTGAATCTCTCATGAGATTTTATGAGGTGTTATGTCATATGATCTTCTAGATCACTTGCCTCCTTTATTATGATCATTTTGATCATTTTATCATCTTCTTTATCAAGAAGTTTATTTTAAACTGGTTTGTCTCAGTGCTTTAAGCGTAGCATAGACTTTATCCTTCTAGGACTTATTCTAATATGAGCATTTGTAGTGAGAATATATTTACATTCTTTAGGTCAGCAAATGCGTCTGGAATGCTTTGCAATATATTGCAATTGAATTATCCTTTTATAAACTTCATGTTCCTATTATCTTATTGAGGATCTAGATGTAGAAACGATAATTCATTCCTCGTAACTTTTTCTCAATTGTTTTTCATGTCTCCCCCTCATGTTAGAAAAACTAACTTGTTTTCTCAACTTGGAGAACCTATCTTTGTGCATTATGGTGTTAATCAAAATATACATCGCACATCAATAATAATAAGATGAAATTATTTGGTTTCAGACCCTGAACCACTATGAGGGGAGAATATAATATATTTTCGTATATAATGTATATCAAAGTGATATATATATATATATATATATATATATATATATATATATATATATATATATATATATATATATATATATATATATATATATATATATATATATATATATATATATATATAACTTTGTTCTCATAAGCAATAATTTAGCTATTAAGTGGAGGCACTCAATAAATTATTTTGCTAAACCAACTGTGATGTAAACCAACTTATCAAGATAAACTATCTTGAATAAAAAATCTAGAAATTATGCTCTAAATCAAATTATTAAGCAAGTTACCTCGCAAACACCATATTGCGGGTTAATTATAATCGCACATGTAACGATCTCATAGATGCATCTTATATGGTATACATGGCAGGTGAATATGCTCATATTCACCTTGGATATTTCCAGCATTCATGGGATTCAATTCCAATTTTAGTTGATCTATTAATTAATGAGAATAAGCAATATAAGAGAATTCGCAAAGAACTTTCCAGTTCTTTAATATCTATCCATGTGAATTTTCTATTATTTTGGCATATCATACTTAAATTGTTATGGCTAAACCAATTATGTCAACTGAATAAATTATTAATATTGATAAACTTCAGATTTACACCATGACATGTGCAATTATCAATAAACTCCAGGTTTATTATGATATGAGTTTTTATATCAATAGACATTTACTTTATTTTGGTATTCTTTTAGTTGTGTAGTACAAACTAGAAAATAAAGCGGGTAGCTTTTCACATACATATTACCCCGCTACAAGTTGTAGTAATAGAAGATATTAAGTCTTTCCTTTATTTATAGTCTCAATATAATCAATCGCTTTCACGTATACTTTGAAAACCGAATAAGCTTCTTTGAGACTTACTACAACACAATACCTTATTTGTAATCAATTGTGTTTCTCCAAAATAGTAATAACTGTCTCTTCCAGAGCTCTCAATTAATTTGGGACTACCACATATTCATCAACATCCATATGGTGAATATCTTTTTTAAAGAGAAACTTATACCATTATGGTTATAGTCAAAATTATATGCAAGATCTATTTATTGCATTACTATTGTCTTTTAATAATCACAATGCCAAAATATTTTGGCATATAATAAGTACGTGACCAATGACCATTCATGCCATAATAATGACATTATTTTCTTACATCATCTCAAACATCTTTCTAGAGGTGAGTGTGGTATATTCACTACCACTAACACATTCATATTCTTCCAAGAATGAATATGTATTCATAAATAAGATGTTGTCACATTCACATCATGAATGAACCATATGTGCTTTGTAAAATCTCATCTCAAATCGATGACACATATTATTTTCACAAAGTGAAGGAGAATTTTGAGAATTCTTATTGTTCTTATTACCACAATGATGACGATTATAATTTTGTCTATTTCCACGTCCACATCCATTGATACATTCACGATAATAATTTTGTCTATTGCCGCGTCCGGGTATATGTGCTTTTCTTGTGCCCATAATCATACAAAAATTTGATCATGAGTCCTAGTTTACCCGGACAATAGCATAATAGTAGCTATGCACGGACCCTTGTCACGTCGTGCGTACGTAGCCTCCACACATAGGACCACATAACCAATTAGCTCACCTAAGGGGACAATTCCCTCTTACAATATTAGAAAGGAGACTCACCTCGCTCTGAACCGCACCTTCAATATCAAGAATAAGCCCAAACCCTCAATTCGTTGCCGAACAAGCACAAACTAATTAAATAAAGCAAGAACTAGTCAATAACATCGTACAAGGTTGAATTCTAACTACTTAAGTGATTTCCCAACCTTTCCCACATCCTAATTTTGACCCCGGGCCCACATGCCCGGAGTAATATTTTTTGAAGGAAGTTGTTCTCTATCACCTAAGGATCACAAATATATAATTTTTAGTTCATTACATAACAAATTCCATGCTTAAATCTTAATTTTACTAAAACCCTAGGTCTACCTCTAACCCTTGATTTTTCACCAAATTTTAGTGTTTAATCTACCTAATGTTCATATAATTTAACTCATAATGGTGGAAGATTGCTTACCTTGCAATAATATGTGGAAACCCTCTCTTTGAAACCACCAAAATTGCCCAAGTGTGGAATGAGAAATGATAAAAATAGTTTTGGGTTCGAATTAAACGAACCTTGCTGCCCAGCTATTTCCGCTTATGCGAAAAAGGGCCACTTTTGTGGAAATGAACAAATAATCCTTGACCGCTTCTGTGGTCAGGTTCCCGCTTCTGCGAGTCCACTTCTGCGAGTCCACTTCTGCATAAGCCCAACCGCTTCTATGGTACTGCGCCTAGGGAAGGTGGACCACTTCTGCGTTCTGGGGTCCGCTTACGATTTCCCCTGAGCCTGGACCCTTCCTCTTTTGCGATGAGCAGGCCACATCTGCGGTACCGCTTTTGCGGTCCAAGAACCGCAAATGCGGTTATGATAGAAGTAGCAAACTTCAGTCTATTTTCAAGTTTCAACTTCACTCGAGCCTCGCTCGTTTGACACTCGGGGCTCCCGTACCCCACCCAAACATACCAACAAGTCTGAAATCACGAGATGGAACTACTCAAACCCTCAAATCACTCAAAACAACATTAAATCTAGGAATCACATCCTAAAACCAAATTAATCAATCTATTGAACTCTAAGTTCTTAACTTCCTTCTAATAGGTCAAAATACCCTTAAACTACTCGGATTGACATCAAACCTTACGGGTAAGTCTTAACTGATATTTCGGTCCTGTACCAAGTTTCGGAATCAAAATCCGAGCTTGATACCTAGGAAAATAATGATTTCTTAGTTTAGTTAAATCTTTTAAACTTTAATTTAACAATTTCACATAAAAATTCATTACTCGGGTTAGGGACCTCAAAATTCAATTTCGGGCATACGCTCAGGTCCCATATTTTTCCACGGACCCTTCAGGATTGTCAAATCACGAATCCGGGTCCTTTTCTAAAGAAAGTTGATCAAAGTCAAATTTGACCTTTTTAGAGAAACTTAAAGAAATAATTTGACTTAGTCTTACTCAAAACTCTTCCAACTTCTGAACCACATGTCCCCGCAAGTCATAAATTAGTTAAAGTAAGTGTGGGAAGTTTTATTTAAGAGAATGTGGTTCTAAAACGCAAAACTACCAGTCGGGTCACTACACCTACTACCGCAACCTTAAACATAGCTTCATGGCGGGGCGTAAGAGAAGGACCTCCGCGAACAAACACGATTAAAATATCTTGGGCACTCGCTATAGTAGTAGGACACATGAAAACAGGAGCTGACGACTTCTTCCTGGAAAGCCCTTAATCTATTACCATAAGATCACAGTTAGTCAAGGTTGACTAATCGACGAAGCGAAATCAAAAGTTTACCTGTAGGAACTTGAGGGTCGTAGTGTTGCATGAAAGCGGGCTAGGTCCGGGTTTCCTCCACATGAGGTAGTAGGCCAGCGACCCAGCTCATCAGTCTGTTAACGGGCTGGGTGGGTGTGCCATGGCTGTAATATAAAAGTTAGAACCATGACAACAACATGCAATAAAGAACTTGATGAACTACGACACTTACGTGTGTTGTTCCACCTTACCGTAGGGTTGGAAACCAGATGCTCGATCCTAACGAAGAAGTACTTGTGCCAGAATTTACGACTCAGTCGATCGTCGATCCCAACCACTAATCCCTTCGTACCATGCATCCCCAAGTGCATTATAGTCCCCTTAAGGAAATCCGTTGTGAATAAATGCAAAAGATGATGGACGGAGATGCCACTTCTGGCCAATGCTGCATATTTATTCAATAACAACAATACTTTAAGTGTATATGGAGTGAGTTGAGCCATGCAGATATGGTAGAACCTGCAGAACTCCTCCTCCAAGAGAAAGAGAGAAAGGCCATAGCCTATCACGAAGTGGTACTCATAAAAGGCACAGTAGCCCAGCATATGAACATCGATGTTGTCCTCCCACGCCGAAACCATATTTATGTGGTCTGGGATGCTGTACTTCGCACGGAGGTCCTCCAAGTAGTTGAGTCTTGTCTCTGAACTCACCGGAGCTGGAACCGTAGAATTTTTGTTAAAATCACATTGAGGCAAAGAATGTCTCGGTAATAGAGCTTCCACCGTAAGAGAACTGAGATCCTCTTCCGCCTCCACCTCTCCCTCATCAGAGGAGGGTGGTGCATTCGACTGATCAAACTCAGGAACCTTTTTGGTACGGCGTGATTTGGGCTTGTTTTTGTTTGAAAAAGATTACCAAAGAGAAATAAAGAAGAAGAACACCTCTGATCAAGAACGAAGAGTATAGGAACACTAAAATCAATTGAAGAGGGCTGGTAAGTTCTTGTGAGTGACTGGAAGTTCTTCAACAAAATTGAAACCGTTCCATATTCATAGTATTGGGTAGCACCATAATCGAAGCGTCAGGTTTCAAATCGATGCGGGAAACCAAGCACCGAAACGTCAGTTCTTTTCACCTCGAGAATATGCGTTATGACGACACATGAGAACACTGACATCATCTAACGCAAAACGCTCTACTTCAACATTTCCAATAAAAATAATCATTGTTTCACACATATCATGTCGCGTCAAGTCAACAGAGTCAAACTCTCTATGGCGAACACGTTGATTCTGTCCATTGAGGACGCATTCTGTTGCGACCCCAACGAGCGGAAGTACTAACTTTATGGGGTCGAATTTGACTAACCACGCCCCACCATCCGCGTAACTAACCGTCGAATGTCTACGACTCGACATAGGGGAACGACCCTGGGGTGAGGTGGGGGATAACCTCGAACTATTAATGGCTCAACTGTAAATAATATCGACGTCATCACTCTTAGGATTTAACTCAGATCCCTCTATCATATAAAGGGGGTCCGAATATTATAATGGGCAGATAACTTGTAACAAAGGAACCGATTCTCTCTCTAATATTTATCTCTTTGATCTTTCTTTCTCTCTCTCTCTCTCTCTCTCTCTCTTTATTATTTATACATTGCTGTTATTATTTCGATTAGTGAAACGATTCTGGGGATTATTATCTCCGACTATGATTTACCCTTTTATTTTTGTGATTGATTTGCTTAAAATGATCTTAACATCTTTTGAGTCAAACACTTTTGTTGTTATTTTCTATTATATTCATTATCATTTTCTAGCCCAATCAAAATACAAAAATTTGAAAAATAGTAATCAAAAATGAAAAAGAAATGGTAAATAAGAATCAACAAAGACAATAATAACAATAATAATAGCTGCATCATTTTATAGGAACTAGGCAGTGATAACTTGTGCCAACACGAGCCCATATTATAAAAGTCAAAACTATCTCTTTTATCAAACTTGCTTTGAGGTGAAATAACAGATATTAATAGCTGATGCATGTAAACATTAAATAGATCTCTGCAAGTAATATTAAGTCATTAATATTATATAAATAATAACACAGCTTAAACATCAAGGCATTAGTAAAAATATTCAAATTGTCTCCTATTTAATTGCTAATGTATGATTTGTTCCCAAGAATCTTGATTTCACAAACCCGGACCCTAAGACCTTGACATGAAACACTTCTACCTAGATGCTACTTGGTTCGCATATCTCTCTTGGTCCAATTTTTTCATGTGGATTCTTTATCTCGAGAAAGCAAACGAAACTTGATTTGAAATTATCATGTCATCTTTATCTATCCAAAGAAACACTAAAAACCTTCATTTTCGCAGCTTCACTGGCTATCATCATTTAAGCTCGTCCTTTCTCCTCAGAAGACGTGTTTCTACAAATGGCAAACTTTATAACTTAGTAGTAAATCATAATTTTTATTTATTGATTATATAATGTAGTAAAGATCATTTAGAACATACTCATAAATCATAATCATTCTATGAAGAACATTATGGCATCTTACAAAAAATAAATTTATCACATGTTGTATATATTACACATACTTGAATGTCATACCATCTTACTTATTGGCATTTCCTTCATCCACATAATATATTTTTCGTTCTTAGGAACCTGTAATTCTGCATGCTGGAAGTATGCTTACTTTGCTAACCAGAAAGTACAACATAATCCCCAAAAGAATAAAAATAATAAGAAAAATAAAATAGTAAATCGTTTAGGGGCTATAAAGTAATTATAAAATCTATGAAAACTGTGGAACATGAGATGTCATGAAACAAACTAAAGAAATATTCTTTAGAATTGAGAAGCCATAAGCTTTTCTTTGATAACTTTCTCTCCTCTTAATTATTCAAGATACTATACATATTAACATATTTCGGAATCTAATGAGTTGCCTGCCATCTATTTCATCGGCCATGATTTTAGGATCTTGGAGGGCAAACATGGATGTCAATGCTTTCCTTAAGGAAAAGGTTAAAATTTTTGCCTCCATATTATGATCAACTTTATTCTTTGTTTTTTTTCTCAAAGATTTTATCTTTGGAACTGATTGATTTACCATGTTTTAAGTGTGGTTTAGACTCATTTGCTTTAAAAGATTGTCCTACCAGGATATTAACTCGAATTGGAATATTTGCAGCCGAAATATGAGATTTAGTAACCATTGGTAGGTTAGTAAATGCATATGCTGATTTATAATTTTTTGCAAAATAAATTAATTTTTTAAACCTCCAGTTCATATTTATTTGTACGAGGATCTAAATAAGATAGTGATAATGTATCAAAATCCATCTTCTTCTTTTTTCAGCTGCTTATTCTCTCCCCCAAATATTGAAAAAACTAATTCATCAAAATGGCATATGAAGCCGATGGTCGATTGGAAACAGCCTCTCTACCCTTTTGGGTAGGGGTAAGGCCTGTCTACATATTACCCTCCCCATAACCCACCTTGTGGGACTATACTGGGTAGTTGTTGTTGGCATATGAAAATCTTGCCACAAATAATTATTTATTTATGGGTTCGAGATACTTAATAAAGAAGGAGTCCCGGATCCAACATATATTCTCAATCTTCTTTGGGTACCCATCTTTATACGTTGCGGTGGAGCAATTAAAACATCCTAAGATGAGAAATATTTAGCTCTTTACCATAAGTCAATTGTAATTGAGAGATTTTATGATAATTCGTTGGCCTGATGCGTACAAGCACTGTTGTATGCATAATAACATGACCCCATATCGAAATAGAAAAGTTTATTCTCATAAGCAATGGTTTAGAAATTAACTGGAGACATATGATAAATGATTCTGCCAAATCATTTTGAGTATGAATATGAGTAACATGATATTCAACTATTATTCCAGTTGACATACAATAATTATTAAAGGTTTGGGATGTAAATCCACTAGCATTATCAAGACAAATTGTGTTAATTGTATAATTTAGAAATTATGCTCTTAATCTTATTAATTAAGCTAAAAACCTCGAAAATGCCTAAATGTGACCATCTTGTAGATGTACCTATTAAAATCACATGATATTTAAATGGTCCACATAATGGGTGAATATGTCCACATATATCATACATTTCAGAAATGCTAGAGATTCAGACCCAGCTTTAGTTGTTGATGGTCTAGTAATTACCCCGAGAACATGAAACACAAGAGAATTCTTTAAATTGAAGAATCTTCTGGTTCTTCAATGAATGTCCATGTGAATTCTCAATTAATTTGTGCATCATGCTTGAACCAGGATGACTCAATCGGTCAAACCAAATAACAAAATTATTTGGATTTGTAAACTTCTGGTTTACTATAGCATGTGTTTCAACCATGCCAATATTTGTGTAGTACAAGCCAGAGAAAAAAACGGGTAACTTTTCAAGCATATATTTCTTACCCGACTTTATTGTAGTAATATAAAAATATTCAGTCTTTTTATCATTTGTGTCTCAATGTGAGATCCATTTTGACGGATATCCTTAAAACTCAGTAAGTTTCTTTGAGACTTACTACAATATAATGCTTCGTTAATAAGCAAATTTGTTCTTTTGGATAGTAATAAATTAGCTCTTTCAGAGCTTTCAATTAATTTTATACTACCAAATATTGTATTAACATTGGCGTCTTTCATCTCTAAATAAGAAAAATATCTCTTAACTCTTAAAATAGTATGTGTTTTGGCACTATCCAAAAGATATATATCATTTTTATTGATCTTGTATCCAACTGAAGATTGAGAAATTTTCATATTCTGAAAGAGGATATGAAAATAAATTTCAAAGTGGTAGTAAAATTTATCAGAGTCTTTGTGCTGATAACGTGTTATAAAATAATATAAAATAAAGCAAAACAAGAGGAATTTAGAGGGAGATAATTAATAAACTTTTCTTGATGATATTCTTCAAGTGTTTGGGCTTTATTTATAGGCACTTTTGTATAAAAGGATTTGGCCACTTCTCCAAAGTCTTGACACTTGTTAATTAAAGAGAAAAATACACGACTAATCATCTTATAAAAACTATTTAAGAAAATGATATTATTTCTTGTTTATTCCATAAATAGCAATTTTTTTTACTGTATTAGAATATTGCTAAAATTATGCACCCAATTAATGAGTTAACAGAATGAACAAATCATGGGATCCATATTTATCTTTTCACTTTCTCCTTTTATTTGCTACTCTAAATCTCAAAATGTTCGCAACAGATTTAAGAAACAAGAAAGCTATGGTTTCCTTTCAGTAACAAGCCTCGCAAAAGAGAGAAGAAAACTAAATGAAAAAGAAGTCTTGGTTCTCAAAAATTCAAACAACCAGAAGGATGCATGCATGCGAGCACCAAAATGACCCCAATCATTTTTCAATTCCTTTGAAGATTTTGTTCAAAATTTTGCTTCGGTTGTATAAATTTTTCTATGAATATTTGATGTAGTTGAATTATAATCTTATGTATTAATGCTTTTATTAACCAAAAAGTAGGTTTTGAAACTATCTTGTATATTTTAATTGTCTACCACTACATATATGTGTTTTGGTAACAAATAAAATTATTTATACTAGTATTAAAAAAATTGTTGGCCTTTATTTTTAATATGCTCATATAACAATATTATTCATCATGTATACTAAATATACGTCAAACAAAACTATAAAATTTAATATACTTCGAACATATTTGAAATATTTGTATAATATGGATATGCCATTTATAACGATGTACTTATACTAATATACTATATATTTATAAATATATACTGTATAAATTAATATGATATGTAAATAATATGTGTGTATCACGTGAGCACACACTTGCTTTAAGCCACGATTATTTATTATTAAAAAACAATTATTTATTAGGTTATGAAACAACGATAATATGATAATTGAAGTATAAGTATTTGACTGTAGTCCGTGTCTGTATTGTAGAAGAAAGGCGTATAGAAGGAATGGATGGGCTATAAATTTTGATAATGCATTATGGATTCTTGGTAAAATAATTCTTGATTTTTATATGGTATGCCTTGTCATCATTACACTTAGCCGTTATGGGAGATGATATGATATTATGAGTGTTAATTTAGGAATTGAATCGGTGTAGCTTTAAATGTTTCGGACAGAAATATAAATAATTAGCTGCCGTATTTGTTAATAGCATATTACTGCTAGGATTTTATAAAATTTTCTTAGATAGTGTCTAGTTATGTTTTCTTCTCTTAATTAAAAGTCTTGACATTTGTTGAAGAAGCTTTGCCACTTTTTGAAAATCTTAACATTTGTTGAAAGGCCTTGCCGAAGGCCATGCCACTTGGCCATAAGTCTTCATAAAGAAGACACCATATTATTTGTCTTTTTACTTAAATTAATCATTTGAAATATTTTATTATTATAATAGACTAGTTTATGACCAACTATTTTGCTCCCACGTAATTTCATAATACATGGACGTTCACTCTTAACATTATTTATAACAAAATTATTTTTATTTTTAATTTCCTTTTTACTATAAATGAGTAACAAAAAGGAAGAATTAGCTTTAATATTTTGCAAAAGGATAAATTTATTTATTTTCAAATTTTCTTACTTCAAACTGATTAACGAAAAGAAAACATTAGCTTCAAATATTTGGCGAAAGAATGTTTTATTAAAACCAAAATATTAGGTTTATTGAGTGTGTAGCCTTTGTGACTTCTTTTAAGATAGGGGTAAATAATAGAGGGTTGCGTACACACATGATAGTGTGGAACGTATAAGCAAAAACGTGGGATGCACCAGCCGGGAATCGAACCCGGGTTTCTGTACCGTGGCAGGGTACTATTCTACCACTAGACCACTGGTGCTATTTGAAATATGAGGCAGAAACTATTTATTTGACTAGTGATTTTAGTGACATCGAATCTGCAATTTGAGAAGTCCAGCGGCCCATATGGCCATATCAGTCCGTAAGGGAGAGACAGATGAATGAACAGTAGCTCCTACCGGCGACGGACAGCTATCGAACGGAGAATAAAAGCGCTATCTTTTCAATTATCAGCTCTTTTGAGCTTTTTTTTTCCAAGTGAGCTTAATTTCTCCCATTCTTTGCTTCATTTTCTTATATTTTTCTGGCATTTGATTTCTCTTGCATATGCTTTGTTCTTTACTTGCTTTTGTAATTTTCCCCTCTCTGTTTGATAGAATCACAATTTTGATTATCTCTTTCCATGGAAAATTTCACAATTTTATCTATTTTTTATATTTCTAAGCTGCCGTTTCTATTTTGTTTAAATTAGTGTCTGGTTAGAAGAACATTGAAGATTATACTTTTAAAAAAAATAAAAATTTACACTTACAATAGGTCAGCTGTTTTCCAGGAGCTTTAGTTCTAATTAGGTATTTGTATGTGAGCGTGCCATAAGTGTGCAATTTAGAGAATTGTAGTTCCAGAGAACCCTTAGTTTGCTTTAGGGGAGAGATTTAGTACTGGAATGAAATGAGTCTGAATAGAGAAAAATGGGTATCGACAATTCGTATAGCAAATAACAACTAGTTTAAGATCAAAAAATAGTTGATTGATTGATCAATTAATGATAGCAGTGACGTAGCCAGATAGAGTGAAGGGTGGTCGAACACCCATCCTAGGAAAATTATTATGTGTGTATAGGTCAAAAATTAAGTACTTTTTATACATCTATTCTATGTTAAATCTTGAGCACCTTTAGCGAAATTCTTGGTTTCGCCATGGGATGATAGTGTATAAATCCTATTTCTTTACCCGGTGAAAAGTCGAGGTGCTCGCAGGCTGGCTTTGATACCACCGTCACAAAAAAAGGAGTGATCAGAGGGGTGGAAAATTGTCTTCCTATATGATTACTAGAATGGTCATGTGCCAAAATAACTGTATAATGTCTCCTGGAGGTGAGGCAGTTAGTTGAGAATCCTTAATTAATGATATAGAAGTTTGGTGGTTATAAACTATTTTTTTACATATAGTTTTTTTTTTCAAGTTTTAGTTTTAGATGGTGTGCCATAGCCATGTTGATTCATGAAGTTTCTGATTTGTTTTCTCCCATGTGCTTGCAACATAAATCCCAACTCAAAATCTTTTTTTTACAGGAGAAAGATGTCTCTTCTCCACTCACCTTTCGTAGTTGGACCCGGGCAGAGTCTGTCTTCATCCAAAACAATTTCAGAGGCATCCCAACTCTTCCTCTTCACCAAATTCTCTTCTCTTAGTCTAACCACCACCACAATCACCAATGTTCCTTACAAGACCTCAACAATTAGGATGGGCGGTGGTCCAAGAACCTATCCAGGAGGCGTCTCAAAGTGGCAGTGGAAGCGAATGCAAGCAAAGAAAGCGAAGCAGCTTCTTAAGGCTCGATTGGCTCGGGAACGCCAAATCTATGAGATGAGGAAGCGGGCCGAGCTCAAAGCTGCTGTCTCTGAGCTCGAGAGGCCTTGGGAAGTGGTTCAAAAGGCACCTACATTGTTCTCTGTGAGTGCTGATGAGCAATTGAGCGTCTTGGCTGATCGGTTTCAAAAGCCTGGAGGGTTTGATATGTGGTCTGACAAAGATGGGCCAGAACTGTTCAAGCCCGAAGATGGATTACCCTCAGCAAGGTTTTTCCCTAAGGGAGTTGTTCATAGCATTAAACCCTATGGAAAAATTGAGAATGCTATTGGTGGTTTTGAGGACTCTTCAAATTTGGGTTCAGATTCTCAAAGTGAAAGTGATAGGAAGGTGCGAATGAAGAGTAATAGGCGTGAGCGAAATTCAAGAACACTAAGAACTGGATCCGATAGAGAAGGAAAAGAGGGTTATTTGAATATGGAAGATTCCGATAAAGTGTCAATAGATGGCAACAATCGCAAGGGCATGCAAAATAAGTTCAGCAAGAACACAAATCGCAGGAAGATGTTTGGTCACCCTGAAAAATTTAGTTCAGCGGAAACTGGGATGTCTAGAATAAAGAATAAGAGTCGTAGACCAGCTGACAGTGATGGAGAGGATGGAAGGTTTAATGTGGTAGACAAGTTGGGTGATTCAGATTCTCCGGTGTTTGAATTGAATTTGCAAGATGATGGGAGCTATCAACTTTAAACCAGAAAATTAAGAGTTGTGATAAGTAGAAAAGCTCAAAATTTGGTAGATAGCATGTGTAAATCATCCTTGTTCATGTGTATACTTTTGCATATTTAACTATTCACTGATTAAATCTAGATTGAAAACGAATACGATCTGTGAGTTCAGCACGTAAAGTGTGAACTGTGGGTGGAACCTTTTGTAGAATTCAAAATGATATACAATTTATAATTAAGTTGATCTTACAATTGTACCTGCAGAATCCCTGATTACTTTCTCCTCCGGCTCCGGGGAGGAGAGGAAATGAGAGTTAGCTATTTTAGTTTCCAGCAATTTGAGCTTGTGGAACCTCCATTTAGTTTAGGTAAGTCTATAAGTATGTAGAAGTTTATTGTAAGAAGAGTTGATGTTTTTCTCAGCTTCAAGTTCTCCACTTTGTTTGGTTGAGTGCAGAAATGATTATTTACTCCAAACATATTAATTAGTCCACAGAATTTGGACACAAGTATGCTAGAAGCAGCTTCTTAAAAATACAAACAGGAGCATATGTTTTGAACTTCAAATAGATGCAAACATGCCTTCCTGTAAATAGGATTTGATTTCACTAAATTGTGGTGTGAGAGTCGAGAATGCATTGTTTGAAGACACACACACACACAGAGAATATAAAAGGAAAAAAGAGAGGAAAGAAAAAATATCTGAATAAATTGAGAAAGACTGATACTAGCATCAACGAGCCTTTTTCTCGAAGAATTTGGACACATGACGTCCGCCCATTTCATGCTAGAGCACAGCTAATGATGTGGATTACGAGACAATTGGCTAACAGTAAAGATATGAAACTATAAATAAACCAAAAGTTTAACAACGGATAAAATCAAATAGTTCTTATTAGTACACGATAAAATCTGAACTATTTCCGTGTGCGTAAAGAAAATATCAAATCATGTAAAATTCTCATTTTTCGACTAAGATGATAATCTATTGGGTAACCATCCTTTTTTTTTTCTTTTCCTTCCTGTTATGTGTTAGATATTCTGATATTTGGGCGATACTTTTCCTCCTTATATGAGGGTGTTTGGATTGGGTTTTAAGCGAGTCAAATCAATTTTTAAGCTTTTTTAGTATTTGTCAAAATAAAAAAAGTGCTTAAAATAATTTAAAAATTACTTAAAACAAGCCAAAAGTAAGAAGCTAGGCAATCCCAACTTATTATTTTTTAGCTTAAAAGCTATTTCTGGTGAAAGTTACTTTTTTAAGCCAATCCAAACGGGCTCTATATCTCGTATTCCTTAGTCTAGTTGGATTATTAGCAAGTAATAGCATAAGTACATGTTTTGAAGGCTATGGTCAGTGTTTAATCTAAGAGATTAGTATTAGCACCGAAAAAAGTCAGGTGTGATGCGGAAACTAGCAACGTAAACCTTGAACGACGATAAATCATACAACACAGAGAAATATACCAAAAAGACACAAACATTTAACGTGGTTCGGTACCTATGTTCTGAGCAATCCACTATAATAAAATAGAGTAAAAAATATCGAGAGAACAACCTCACTCACGAATAGGCAAAACAAGTGACACACTAGCACTTGTCCCTAAAGTTCTCCCCCTAAACACGACTCTCAAACCCCATATGGCTACATTATGGATGCTACTAAATGAGAATGACGGATCTTCAATTTATAGAACTCCAAACCTTTTCCTATAAGAAAAGGGACTAGCCAAATATGGAAAAATTATATTTTCCTTCTAGAAAAAAATCCAATTATCGTAAATATATTGGCCTTTCCTTCATGAGTAAGGAAAACCAATTATGCTAAAAAAAACTGGACAAACACCTAACAATTATCCCACTTTGACTGAATTTTCTGATAAGACAAACTTGATCCACCTTCTTCACATAATATTCAATAGGCCCGCATCTCCAAATCTTCGCCACAAAGTTTGTCTCAACGTGCATAGCACTCCGGTCAAATTTCTCAGACAAATATCATGATTAGTGTCAAATAGGTTGCAGCTAGAACTGAACCCATCAAAATGAACCTGTCTTGAACCTTGCTCTGATACCATTTGTTAGGACCGAAAATAGTCAATTGTCATGCGGAAGCTAGCAAAGCAAACCTTGAACGACGATAAATCATACAACAAAGAGAAATATACCAAAAAGAGACACAAATATTTAACGTTGTTCGGTCAACTGACCTATGTCCATGACAGAGATGAGCAATTCACTAATAAAAGAGTGTACAAAATATCAAAAGAATAACCTTACGAAGAGGAAAATACAAGTGACACACTAACACTTGTCCCGTAAATTTCTCCCCCTAAACACGACTCTCAACCCCATATGACTACAATGTGGATGCTACTGAATGAGAAGGAAAGATCTTCAATTTATAGAACTCCAAATATTTTCCTTCAAGAAAAAGGACTATCCAAATATGGAAGAATTATTTTTCCTTATAGGAAAAGAAAAATCCAATAATAGTAAATATGTTGTCCTGCTAATCTTCCCCATGAGCTCACATCGACGGGAATGTTTGGCACCTCGATGTCGGCTCTTCGCCACTTGGGGATGTACTATGTTCCAAGGGTTTGGCTATTCGCTCATTAAAGGGAAGGGTTAAAGATTTACTAGGTGTGAGACATCACATTATTTGAGGAACCCTATATGCTGTCGGAGTAAAGGATCATCAACAAGGACGTTCTTGTGCGTTGTAGAATCTTATCCAAGGCTTTTCCTTCTTTGATTTGATTCTTTCAATAGATATTGAGCCTAATTCTTCCGAAATTTTCTATTCCAATCAACAGTCTCTTACCAGGTGATACTAAGGAGGGTCGACTTTGACAACTATTCCTATGTTAGCTACTACTTTGAGAGAGGCTAATTTTCCTCTATCTTGCAGGAATGGAGTAGAAGAAGAAGTCCTAGAATGGATAAAATCGGATCTGGTAGTAGCATGTATGGAGGATAATATCGGAAGCCAGCTTAGAAATTGTGTATAGTTCTTGTCGAAAGAGGGTGAGTACATGACTTGTTGGTCTGATAAGTGGTTACAAGTTTCTTCGTGTTTCTTTCATCATAGGCAGTATACGAAGATTTTAGAATGAAGTTTTGTTTGATATGAGGTTCATTACCAGTACCAGATTTGTTTTTTTTTTTTAAAGAAATTCATTGATATGAGTATTTGAGTTATGTGGTATATCATGTGATTGTTTCTTGGGTTACAGTTAAGGCCCGATGTAGTTTATTCGTAGTTATACAGTGTATTGATGCGAGATTTGGGTCTTATAGGAAATTACGGATGTTGGAAAATTGGATTCCAAGGTTTAAGGGCTAAGGTTGAATTACAGATCTTCAATTAGGTTGTGTCATCAGGCTTATATGAATTAGGGTGACGTGAGGCCACCCCGAGAATGTGCACGGTAAGGTTACACACCGATTTGATGGCTTTGGAACGACTCTTGGCACGTTGGATGAATGTATGGTTAAGTGGGGGAGAATGTAACGACCCCACTAATCATTTTGAGCATTTGTACTTCACTCGATAGTTTACGGGCATGAGTAGCTCCGTATGATGTATTATGACTTGTGTGAATCATCGATTTTTGTTTTCAGGTTACTCGGAATTGATTTTGAAAAATGATTCTCAACTAGGAAGCTTTAACCAAGTTTGACTTTTTATTTGACGTTGGATTGGAGTTTTGATGGTTGCGTTAGGTCTGGATGGTAATTTTGGACTCGGGCGTATGCCCAGATTTGCATTTGAATATTTCTTGAAGGTTTCGGCACAAATAGGCAAAAATTTGAAATTTAAAGGTTTGGAAAGTTCATTAATTTAATCAAGAGTTGACTTTGTAGATATCGAATTTGGATTGTGGTTTTTGGGATCGAAATAACTTTGTTATGTCCTTTGGGACTTATGTGCAAAATTTTGGTTCATTCCGGGTTGGTTTACTATGTTTTGGCACAAGTTATGGAAATTTAAAAGTTCAAAGTTCTTCAAGTTTGAATTGAGGTTCATTCGTCATTTTGATATTGTTATGCGTGATTTGAGGCCTCGAGTAGGTCCGTGTTATGTTATGGGACTTGTTGGGATATTTGTATGTGGTACCGAGGGGCTCAGGCGTGCTTCAAATTATTTTCGGACAATTTTCATTCATTTTCGAAATTTTTTGTTCTGCTGAGTTCTGGGCATCTGGTTTACTTAATTGCGATCGCGGAGTATTGATCGTGATCGCATAGAGTTGTTTGAAGGCAGGGAGAAAATATTCATCGCTTTCGTGAGTCCTCAGACGCGTTCGCGTAGGTTACTGCAATTTGAGCTTGCGTTCGGGTAAGCCTGCACGCGTTCGTGTAGTATGTTTGACTAAGCTGGGCAGTGACTGCTTCTTCTTCACGTTCGCTGTTTTTGTTACGCAATCGCATAGAGTAATTCTGGTGGCAGTATATTTTGTTCATCGCGAACACAATGGAATTCAAGTACATTATTTCGGGAGTTTTAGTCATTTTTACATTTCAGGAGCTATGTAGCTTGGATTGAGGCGATTCTTAAAGCAATTTTCACCATGTGGGCTGGGGTTAGTGTTCTCTATTCATTTTAGATTTAATATCATGAATCTATCTTCATTTTTAGCATTTGATTGAGGGTTCCAAAAGAGAAATTAGGGGTTTTAGCCTAAAGTTTCATAATATAATGTTTTGAGTTTTGAACATCGATTTAAAGTCAGATTTGAGTGAAACTAGTATGGTTGGACTCATAATTGAATGGATTCTCGAAATTTGTACGTTTTGCCGGGTTCCAAGGAGCAGGACCGGGTGTGACTTTTGGCTGGTTTTGGGTTTTGCTTAAGGATTCGACCTTTGTCATTTGGAATTGTTTTCTTGGGCTTTATTTGATGTATGTAAGTTTCTTTTGGCTAGTTTCGAGCCGTTCAGAGGTCGGTGCACGCGGAATGGCATCTTTGGAGCATCGTTTGGCATGCTCGGTATTTGATTTGGCTTGTTCGAGGTAAGTAACACTTTTTAACTTGGTGTTGAGGGTATGAAATATATTATGTGTTGAGGTGATGCATATGCTACATGACGGGTGTGTGTGCATGGACCGTGTAAGTTGTGATTCCGTTATATAATTGGTACTATGTTGTTACGTGATCTTATTTATAACCATGAAATCTCTACATACTAAAGTAATTGGGTTGTCAATCATGCTAGAGATTTTGTTTACGCTATATGCTGGTACTATTGGGACCCACAATGGCCGCTTCTTCGTGTTGACTTGTTGATTTCATTTACATTTTGTACTAAGTCATATTCATTTATTAATTATCATATCTCAGTCTCTGTTGTTATTTATTGATACATCATATCTTCATTTTCAGGCTAGTTTCATGGCATTGTGAGCCCGTGAGAGAGAGAGAGAGAGACTGGAGAGCTTTGATGATTGAGTGAGGCCGAGGGCCTGATTATGAGTGACATTTATGGAATTGGGCTGCACCCCGCATCGAATTTCACAGATTTATGATAGCGCTTGGGCTAAAGCAGCCCATCCGGAGTCTACACACACCCTAGTGAGCTATATATATATATATATATATATATATATATCTGTGTGTGTGTGTGTGTGTGTGTGTGTGTGTGTGTGTGTGTGTGTGTGTGTGCGCGTGTGTGTGTGTGTGCGGGGATCAGGCTGCACATCGCAACGAGCCTTATGGCTATATATATGTTGATCGAGTTTCACGCTGCAACAAGCCTTATGGCTATATATATGTGGATCGGGTTGCACGCTGCAACATGCCTTATGGATATATGTGGATCGGATTGCACGCCGCAGTGTGTATGGATCGGGTTACACGCCGCAGTGTGTATGGATCGGGTTGCACGCCGCAACGAGCCTTATGGCTATATATAAGTGGATCGGGTTTTACATCGCAACAAGAGTTTTGGCTATTATATGTGAATCGGGTTGCACGCCGCAACGAGCCTTATGGCTATATGTGGATCAGATTGCACATCGCAGTAGGTATTGTACAATGTTGAGTGATTGAGTATGTTGGGTATTGAGCATGGCGAGAGAGCGAGACTGTGAGATTGAGTAATCTTAGAGTGTGAGTGCATCAGTTCATCACTGAGGCATTTGACATACGTACTTGAGATACATGCATAGAGATGCATTTTCTTCTGCTACCCGATTTTGGTGACATTTATGATTTTACCTGTATCTTGACATATAGGCATAGAGATCTACTTTCTTCATGCTATCTGAAAATGAAACATTTACCTATTGAAAGTTTTTTTGCGAAAAATTTATAGATGTCAAACTTACTCATGCTTTTGGCGATTTCAGTAAAAGATTTAGATTTTCACTGGTCTACTTGAAAAGCATACCTATTTTTTGAAACTGTGAACAAGACGAGCATTTTATCTCTGAGTACTTCTTTATTGCTTTCATTATGTGGTTATGAACTGTTGTTGGCTATTGGATGTTGGACCCGACCTATGTTCCCGCTCGTCATTACTTTCAACCTAAGGTTAGGTTTGTTACTTATTGTATATATGAGGTCGGTTGTACTCATACTATACTTATGCACCTTGCGTGCATATGTTGGATGCTGATGCTGCTGAGATCGGCGGGAGCTGGAATCGAAGACATACATGCGCTCCAGTTGTAGCTGTCTCTTGTTCATGGTAACCTTACATTCTTGAAAATCTGTTTATGTACAATTCGAACAGATAATGTATTCATTTCCTACCAGCTTTGTAAATTCTAATCTTAGAAACTCATGATTTGTACTACTCGTACTTGAGAAATGTATAAGATTCAAATATTTTCTTTTGCTTATTTGTCTTATTAAACTTCATTGGAAATTAGATAGTCTTTTGGGTCGTGACACTCACTCTATACTCATCTAGCAGATGGGGAAAGACCTAAAGACATCACACTAAGAGAGGTCTTCCTAAATGATGAGTGGCCGGCGAGAAGACAACACTGAGATGCAATGGTCTGAATCAATAAAGAAGGTGTTGCATGAGGTGGAACTTAAATAGTGTGATGATAAACATGATAAACCAATATATAAGCTGGATATCATAGAGACTTTCACAATTTCTTCAGCTTGGGGCATTCTAAGATAGAAAAGAGGGCAATATACGATTGATTTGAATATCTGACAAAAATTAATAGCTTTCAAAATGACATTCCTCACCTAGACGGCAGAACATGATAGAACTCCACTAGATGAAAAGAGTGTCAAGTATGGGGATTCAGCTAGTGGAAACATTGTTATTGCTGCGAGACACCTTCTATTGAAACCACTGAGCATGTATTTTTCTTGGGTGATTTTGCAAAGGAAGTTTGGACTAATTTTGGTGGACTTTTTGGTATTTCTTGCAGGAATGTACATTTGATCCAATTTCTATACTTATGGAGGAATTAGAAAGTCAAGAATACAGTGGTAGCGTTTATAACCAAAGTGTTACCTCCAATAGTAATGTGAGAATTGTGAAGATCAAGATTTGCGAGCAAATATGGGTCGGAGCTCCCTTCTATCCAAAGGTCTGCGACATTGTTCCTTCTAAACCTTTAGTAGATTGTTAAGCCAAAGAAGACTTGGGAAGAGGTGATCAGGTGGGACATGATAGTATATCTTGAGCTAACCGAGGACATAACTCTTGATAGGAGGGTGTGGAGGTTGAGAATTATGGTAGAACGTTAGTAGGTAGTTGAGCGTTTCCATTTGCCTTCCTTAGTTCAAAGTATTAGTATTAGTATGATATATCTTTTATCCTTAGCTTGTTGTTACCACATATTTTGTACTGTTATTACTTGCCATCAGTACTCTCTTAGTTTAGCTTGTACTATTATTACTTGTTATCGGTACTTCTTTTATATTTTTGGATTTAGTTTTTTAAATATCTAATATTCTTCCATCTTTCTTTAGCTGAGGATCTATCGAAAATAATCTCTGCCCTTCTAGGGTGGAAGTAAGGTTGTGTACGTCCTACCCTCCCCAGAAGCTAGTTATGGGATTACACTAGATTGTTGTTGTTGTTGTATAATATCCCTTTGACATCACAATTATCACAAAATAATTTTTAACAATAAACGATAAATTAAGAGAAGAATTTAATTCCCTCACCCACTTGAGGAAAATGTTAGGCATCTAGATGAGTCTTATCTTAGACTAATGCAGACAATTAAGTAATAGTATTTCATTATTTAGACATGGAGTAAACATTTAATTCTAGAACTTCACCAAGAAAAGAGAAGAATAAAAGCACATGATTTATACGCGCATTGCCCTACAAATAAATACTACTACGTATAAAGTAAGGCTGGACATCACATCTAGTCACATCATAGGAAGAAATATAAGCAGACCCAAAATGTCCACTAAGCAACTTAAGACATTTTCTAATTTAGTAAAGTTAGTGATGATTCTATTAATTTTAAAACTGCTGGTGATAATGAATTAATGATACATAGAAGTTTATTGAAAACACATAAATCGATTCTAAAATATCTTATTAGTTTTATACGGGTGAAGATTATTTACACTCTCAAATTTCGCCTCAAAAATCAAACTTGCCCCTCAACTTTGAACAATAGATTATATGTGTAATAATAAATTTGAAATAACTAATCCTATAGTTTGTTTGGTTCGATTTTTTTCTGATTAAAATCAAAACCAAACCAAATTTGATCGATTTTTGAAATTCAAAACCAAACCAAACCAAACAAAAAAATATCAGTTTTTTGGTCGATTTAGTTCAGTTTTCGATTTGGTTAGGTTTTTCGAGTTTTTATGAACACCCCTAACAATAGTCATTCTTAACCTTTTTATCCTACACTATACATTTTCACCTTGAATTTTCAATTTCCTCCTTTGTGTAACACTTTTTTATTATATGATATTTTATATGGTTTTAGCTATAATTTTTTCACGACCTGAATTTTCTACCGCTAGGACTGTGATGGCACCTAAAGTTGAACCCGCTAGACAAGCCGACGTTACTGATTATTTTACCTTTTCGCTTTTATTTTTCAGCAATTTACAAGATAAAATAACATAAGCAACGAAATAAAATGCAGAAGAATAGAAGTCAACGGTTTAATATAATACTAGTACGAAATCCAAAATAGAAATCCACCGAGAACTAGTGTCAAAATATCACGAACTATCTAAGAATACTACAAGTAGTGGTCTGAACAAGAAAAAAAATACAAGTCTGTCTCAGAAAATGATAAAAACAGAATGGCAATATGATAGAAGGGGACACCTGCAGGACTACCTCGGGTCTCCACTGGACAGAAGGCAACAACCTCAATCTATGGTCCGTAGGGTCCAGTACCAGAATCTACACAAAAGAGTTTAGATTGTAGCATCAGTATAATCGGCCTCATGTACTGGTAAGTGTCGAGCCTAACCTCGACAAAGTGGTGACGAGAATAGGGCACAAGAAACAAATAACCTTGCAATTAAATCATGTACCGAAAGCAATAATAACAAGAATAAACAAAATAACAGGGAAAAATGGGGAAACACGCTGAGAGTGGTGTCAAGTTATAACAATAATAAAGCAAGGCGACAAAGTAAATATCAAGCTTGAAGGAACGGAATTAATAACACAATAACAAGTGCACGACATCACCTTTCATACTTTTACTTTCTTCCTCACAATAAAAATCAACATAAACGACATGGCATCATCTTTCGTGATTTTACCCTCTCATAATCATGACACGACATCACCTTTTGTGATTTTAATATCATTAATATGACACGACATCATCCTGTGATGACCTAACCCGTCGTCTCATGATGTACCGCTTCGTTTCCCCTATTTTGTGATTCTTCATGTTTCGTTATCGGTATGTGGTATATAAGAGTTGATTTGGATTGGCTTTGATAAGAAATGAGACACTTAGTCTCTTTAAGAAAGGCTTAAGTTGGCAAAGTCAATCGGATATTGACTTATGAGTTATAGGACTCGTATGTGATTTTCGGTAATTCGGTTAGCTTCGGGGAATGATTTGTGACTTAGGAGTGCGATCAGAATCAATTTTGGAGGTCCGGTGTAGAATTAGGCTTGAATTGGCGAAGTTAGTATTTTGGCGAATTCCGGTTGATAGACGAGATTTTGATCCGAGGGTCGGAATGAAATTCCGAGAGTTGTTGAAGCTTCGATATGTGATTTGTGATATGTGTGCAAATGTTCAGGTTATTTGGACGTTGTTTGGTTGGGTATTTGATCGAAAGTGCATTTCGAAAGGTTTTGAATAACTTAGGCTTGAATCCGATATGATTTGATGGTTTTAGCATTATTTGATGTGTTTTGAGGGTTGGAACAAGTTTGAATAAGGTTTTAGGGTGTGTTGATATTTTTGATTGAGGTCCTGGGGGCCTCGGGGTGAATTTGAGTGGTTAAATGAGGGTTTTGAAGTTTTGCTTCAGGTCTAATTTTGCTGTCATCTGGTATTTCCGCTTATGCAGAAATGGACCGCACAAACGGTTCCGCAGAAGCGGGTGAGGGATTGTGAAATCGTCTTGAGGTGTGGCTGAGTAGTTTCGCAGAAGCGGACCCCTTTTCGCAGAAGCGGACCCCTTTTCGCATTAGCGAGTATTTCAGTGTAGAAGCGGAACCTGGACCGCTTAAGCAGAAGTTGATCTTTTTAATAATTACCGCCGAAGCGGGATTTGGGCCGCAGAAGCGGCAATCGCTGTTGGCAGTTTAAAGGGTTTTATTTCATGTGCGAGTTCCATCATTTTTCCTCCATTATTGAGTAGCATTGAGAGCTTTTGGCGAGGTCTACAGAAGGATTTTGAAGGGAATTGATTGGAGGTACGTTCCTTGGCCTAAATACACGAGATTATATTAAATTTAACATGAAAATTGATTGAAATTTATTTAAAAGGGGTAAAGCTAGGACTTGAGTTTTGATATTTCAAATTGGGATTGATAGGTCATTTGAGCTCGCATTTGGGAGTTCTTAGTATGTATGGACTCGTGGTGAGACGAGGAATTCGATAATGTGAGTTTTATAATTTTTCGAGAAGCGAGTCTGGAGCTCAGGTTTTGCTAGTTTCGAGATTTTTGCTATATTTTGATTAATAATTCTAAAAGGAGGTGAATTGTGTTAGTTGGATGGCCTTCTCTTCACGAGAGGAGCCATCACGGCCATTGTGGGTTTGGGTTGTGACACACCCTTCGTGCATTAATCCTTCCAATATCGGTACGGCATAACCCTTCGTGCATTAACACTCTCTCACAATTTCATGCACGACATCACCCTTCATGACTTACACTCTTCCTCACCCAAATAAATACAATGATAACATCCCGGCAAGGAAATTCGCAATAGAAACATCAAATAGAAATAATACCGCCCCGGCAAGGGAGTCAACAACAGAAAAAATATCAACCCGTAGCCTATCCGGAACTCACCCGAGCCCTCGGTGCTCCAAACCAAATATGTATCCCAACCTGAAAATATCATACGGACTTACTCGTGCGATCAAATCACCAAAATAACACCTAGAAATACGAAGTTAGCATCAAAATTTTAAAAAAGATATCAAGAACTCTTAAAGTTTCCATTCCACAACCAAGGGTCCAATCACGTCATATGAATTTTATTTCTTACCGAATTTCACAGGCACAACTTAAATACCATAATAAATCTGTACCAAGCTCTAGAACCAAAATACGGGTCGGATACCATCAAATTCAAACATCTTTAAACTTCCATAAACTCTTATATTTTTAGTTAAACAATTTCCTCCAATATTCATTTCCGGAGCTAGGGACCTCGGAATCAGATTTCGAGCATACTCCCAAGTCCCATATTTTCCTATGGGCCCTTCGGGACCGTCAAATCATGGGTTTGAGTCTGTTTACACAAAATATTGATCGAAGTCAATTTAAATTTAATTTTAAAGGCAAAAATTAGCATTTTATCAAAAGATTTCACATAAGAGCTATATGGATATACGCCCGAACTGGGCACGCAGATCAAGATAGAATAAAAGGAGGTTTTTAAAACCTCGAAACACAGATTTAACTTTCAAAACAAGAGATAACTTTTTGAGTCATCACAAATTTAAATTATATTATACCTACTATAAATTATAATTTAAGTTTATTAAAATTATAAGCAGATAATCTTTTGATAAATGTTATAGATTTACTGTTACCTTTATGATTGTTATTTAAATCTTATGCGTATTAACTATATATTTAAGTTATATTGTTTTAGTGATGGAACCAGAAATTCATATAAGAGGATGAAAAAAATACCTAAACTATCATATTTAGGATCTCAACTTGTGATCTAAGATAACTTTTGAACATCTATACCATTTTAATATCATCTTCATATGTAAAAGGGATTTAAATGTTTATATATAACTAAAAAGTTTATAACTTTTGTCCTATCTTCACAGTCTAATTTTCCGGCGAGAGGATTCAATTAAATCCTCTTACCTCCTCCACCCATTAATTTTCTCTCTCATTAATTTTCTCTCTCATTCTCTATTATTCATACTCCCTCTCAAATAGCTTAAATTTTAACTTTTTGGATTTTGATTTCCATAAATGAACTAATTTCTAAATTTATATTTTAAAATTCATTTGTTATAATGCATAACATAGTTTAAATTAAAGATAAAATCATAAAAAAATATCATAGTATAAAAGTATTAATAGAGGAGGGAATTGAGAATTCAAGAAGAAAATAAGCATTTTGTAGGATATAAGAAGGAAAGCGACTATTGTTCAAAGTTGAGGGGGAATTTGATTTTTAGAGCAAAATTACGTGTGTAAAATAATTTCCACCTGTTTTATACTAATACATTATGAAACTTCAAGACAACATCCCAATATTAAGAATTTTTTCACTATAAACAATCAAAGAAATTAGTAAGAACCAATATTACAAATAATAGACCAAATTAAAAAAGAACGAATTTTTTTTTATGGAGAAACGCATCAAGTGGTGCATGGGTAAGCCAGGAGTGGAGTGGCTCACCAGGTTGTTCAATGCGATCTTCAGGTCCAAAAGAATGCCGGAGGAGTGGAGGTGGAGTACAGTGGTGCCCTTGTATAAAAACAAAGGGGATATCCAGTGTTGCAACAACTACAGGGGCATCAAATTAATAAGCCACACCATGAAGGTCTGGGAGCGGGTGATCGAGGCCAGGGTGAGGGAGTCGACATCTATTTCCGAGAACCAGTTCGGTTTCATGCCGGGTCGGTCCACTACAGAAGCTATCCACCTTGTCAGGAGATTGGTGGAACAGTTCAGGGATATGAAGAAGGACCCGCACATGGTGTTTATCGACTTGGAGAAGGCGTATGACAAGGTCCCTAGGGAGGTACTATGGAGGTGCCTGGAGGCTAAGGGCGTGCCGGAAGCCTACATCAGAGTAATCAAGAACATGTACGATGGAGCTAAGTCCAGGGTCAGGACAGTGGGTGGCGACTCAGATCATTTCCCGGTGGTTATGGGGCTCCATCAAGGATCTGCGCTTAGCCCCCTCTTGTTTGCCTTGGTGATGGATGGTTTGACGCGGCATATACAAGGGGATGTACCTTGGTGTATGCTATTTGCTGACGACATAGTCCTGATAGATGAGACGAGGGTCGGCGTTAACGAGAGGCTAGAGGTATGGAGACAGACTCTCGAGTCTAAGGGGTTCAAACTAAGCAGGTCTAAGACAGAATATTTGGAGTGCAAGTTTAGCGCTGAGCCGAGCGAAGTGGGAGGGAGCGTGATGATTGGGTCTCAGGCCATAGCCAAGAAGGATAGTTTCAAATACCTTGGATCGGTGATCCAGGGGGACGGGGAGATAGACGGGGATGTCACCCACCGTATAGCGGCGGGGTGGTCGAAGTGGCGGCTTGCATCAGGAGTGTTGTGTGATAAAAAAGTGCCACAAAAACTCAAGGGGAAGTTTTATAGAGCTGTGGTTAGACCTGCCATGCTGTATGGGACGGAGTGTTGGCCGGTGAAGAAATCTCATGTTCAGAGGATGATGGTTGCAGAGATGAGGATGCTTAGGTGGATGTGCGGGCTCACCGAGTTAGATAAGATTAGGAACAAAGTTATTTGAGAGAAGGTGGGGTGGCCCCAGTGGATGAGAAGATGCGAGAGGCGAGACTTCGGTGGTTCGGAGCATGTGCGGAGGAGAAGCCCCGATGCCCTGGTGAGGAGCTGTGAGCGGCTAGCGGTGGTCGGTGCGAGGCGAGGCAGATGGAGGCCTAAGAGATACCGGGGAGAGGTAATTAGGCAGATCATGGCCAGGATGCGGATTTCCGAGGACATGACCCTTGATAGGAAAGTCTAGAGGTCTAGTATCAGGGTTGTAGGATAGGAGCTTCTAGATTTTTCGTACTCCTTCCCCGGGGTGGGTAAGGCGTGGTAGGGCCGCCATAGACGATTAGTGTGTGTTCTCTTATGGTAGTCATTTCTGGTAGTTGATGTTTTAATATCATTGCATGCCTGCTTATTTATGGTACATATGTCTCTTATGTTTAGATAACTTTTATGCATTGTATGATGGAA
This sequence comes from Nicotiana noctiflora, assembly GCA_032618575.1. Lineage (NCBI taxonomy): Eukaryota > Viridiplantae > Streptophyta > Magnoliopsida > Solanales > Solanaceae > Nicotiana > Nicotiana noctiflora. Next base: position 167,838 of record JASVEL010000216.1, read on the forward strand.
TAACTAATGCGGTTTTTGTTTTTGTTTGTTTGCCTTTCTTTTCCATGCGCCGAGGGTCGATTGGAAACAGCCTCTCTGCCCTCTCGGGTAGAGGTAAGGCATGTCTACATATTACCCTCCCCAGACCCCACCTTGTGGGAATATACTGGGTTGTTGTTGTTGTTGTTGTTGGAGAAACGCATCAAGTGCCACGAATCTCAGATGTACCTTATCGGTCAAGACTCAAGATCAACCAATGTTATGTTGATGTAGAACTCAACTATATCTAAGGCAAAAAATGAATATGAGTGCACTAAGTTCCTATTATACGCAGGGATCATGTTGGATTTAACGCGACAATTCTTATCGTTAGCGCTATATAATCGCACGAAGGCTCCCTCTCAAATAGCTTAAATTTTGTAACATTTCATCAAATGGAATAGTGAATCAATCCAGTTAAGCGAATAATATCATTATATTCGTTATCATCTTCAAGTTTGTCGACATTATCCAGTGATTCACTTAAACCAATAGGAGCATATTGCTACCATTTTTATGCTAAAAAAATAATAATTAACTCTCTGCAAAATAAATTAAATACATGGAACAGATTAGATAAACTTATAAGTATATTCTAGTATTTATGAAGTTCCGTTTGTTATTTTCTTAGTTTTTATATAAAACTAAAAATTATTCCTTATTCGCTATGATTAAAGACTTAAGACTGATATCAAATTTTTATGATGAAAAATCTAACAATCGGTTTGATTAGTTTTTAATTATACGGTAACAGATCTTTTCCATAGATTTTAAATTAGCAATCAGTTTGATATCTGATTTAGATTATGACATTGACAATTTAAATTATTAACAAGAAATGGTCAATTAGGACAAGAATCTAATGTCCCCATCCCCACCACCCAACTCCCTTAAGTAAATTTTAATGCATCTATATGTCAGTTCTTTTAAAACTAATGGGATGGCCCTGTCATTAATTAATTAAGTTTTGTTATGTATTAATCATTGAATTATCAGACTTCAAGAATAAAAAGCAAGAATCACATGATTTATTTATCCTGCTGCTTTGCTTTACCTTGACAAAATTAAAGTATAATATCGTCTCGTAACAGCAGTGTTTATGTTTATTAAAATAAGAAATTAAGGGAAACTCAAATGTCCCACTAAACTAATCTGCGACTTAAAAGGCATTTTCTAATTAATAAAGTATGTTGTGGTAAAAAGGCTTCAATTTGTGATGATTTCTAGTACTATCAATTTTTTCTCGAATTGCACCATTAATGTGCTTTTGACTTCTAATTAACGAAGTGGACAATTGCTTAATTTAACACGGATCTTCATTGCTGAGTTGAAATTAACGGTTTGTTAGGTCCACTTGTTAGGCTACTCTCTCTAATAGTTACAAACACACTCGTCGCTATGTTGCTCGAACTCTTAAAAAATATCATCGAATGTGTGTCAGATCCTCTAAAAGAAATGCATTTTATAAGGATTGGATATAGGATGCACTAGCACTTTGGAGAGTTCGCGCAATATAGCTCGTCGGCTTTTATAAACCCTTCAGTCGATAGAGGTGGACCCAAATTTTGAAGGTCGGGAGAGCACTTTTGGATTCAACCAAAATCTATTTTGTATTTAGAGTGTCCACTACTAATATATCACTACTTTCAAAAGATATATAAATGTATACAAGAAATTTTTACCGAACTTTACGGGAACCAGTGACCCCTGTCGGTATAGTATAGGTCTGTCTATGATCGTTATTTTAGGTGTTTGCCATAATGTTTTTACCATATTTGATTTTCCTATCTCTCGAAGGAAAAAGACAATATAATTACCTTAACTGGGTTTTCCTTTTTGTAAAAGGAAATTGTAAACTCTTCCATATTTGGCTAGTCCCTTTTCTTGTAGGAAAAAGTTTGGACTTGTATAAATTGAGGATCCTTCCTTCTCATTCAGTAGCATTCACAATGTGGTATATAAGGCATGAGAGTCATGTTTAGGGGATAACTTTACGGGACAAGTGTTAGTGTGTTACTTGTGTTTGCCTCTTCGTAAGGTTGTTCTATCGATATTTTGTATTCTCTTTTATTATGACGTGGGTCAGTTGACCGAACCATGTTAAATATTTGTGTCTCTTTTGGTAGATTTCCCTTTGTTGCATGATTTATCGTCGTTCAGCATTTTCTTTGCTAGATTCCGTATGACACCTGATTTTTTCGTTCCTACCACGTTACACATCCATATCAAGAAAGTAGTGAATAACGTAGGCTCTAGTCTGACTCCTTTTAGCTATTTTTGTCATTATTTTGTTTCATTTTCTGGGATGTGTTGCAACGAAACAGACAATAGTATTGTTGAATGGTGAGATAAGATTTCCAGTGGATGACAATGAAAATGACGCTGAATTTGAACTACCATAATGGTGGTTGGCCGAATGCATATATCACTTAAGATAGATGAGCAATATAATGAGAAGGATAAGGCTGCTGAAGGCTAGCTAGTTACACGTTCCTACTTCTTGTGTTAGTTGGTAATACTATTTATTTTGACATTAATGTTAGTGACAATTATTTATCTTAAATAATTTGATTCATTATATTCGGACCAAAAATCGAAATCACAATATTCAACTTGCTCATTTTCTTATCGCTCTCTCTACGGTTACTAATTTACGTGACAAGTCCTATGTTCTTTTTTACTATACATTGCTTTATAGGGTAATGATAACAATGGTATTGTAGTAATCAATTCTTATAGATGAGTTGGTACTAAGTGCGCGTTTGGACATAAGGATTGTAAAGTTTCAAAAAGAAGTGAAAAAAAACTTCAAGTGAAAATGGCCTTTGAAAATTGGAGTTATGTTCAACCTTAGATGGGAATTAGGGCGAAGCCTGGGGCGGCGCAGCGCTGCCTACGCGCTAATTGCCACATCCGGTGCCACGAAATGATTGAGAACTACGACGGGGTCGAAATAAATTTTGTTCTTTGTATTCAATAAGTATTGCATGACCGAATAATTCAAGGAAGGCCGGACTGCGGGGAGGGTCCTTTTAAGTAGATGACTCGTCGGGCGGTCGGAGCGGGACTTCTTTGGGAAAGCCTAAACCTATTAGTCCTAGCTTAACGTCTTGGGAGTGAAGTTCTTTCCGGGCAGGGAGAACGAACAATGTTGATATGCATAAGGCCCCTAGTCTAGTTCTGAAGCATTGCCTCTTCAGTCAAAATGTTTGGGTTGTTTTTGAAGTTTTGTTTGTAATTTGAGGGAATTTTAAAAAATAACTTTTTGAAGTTTTTAAAATTTTTGAAAAATTCTAAAATTCACCTTCAAGTGAAAAATAAAAATTTTATGGCCAAACATAGATTTCGAAAAAAGTAAATATTTTTTTTTATGTCCAAACGGGCTCTAAATTATTCAAACATTGGTACTAAGTTTTCTCTTCATTTATCATTTCATTTCTTATAAATGAAGCTCACACCTCCCATGCGCCGAGGGTCGATTGGAAACAGCCTCTCTGTCCTCTCGGGTAGAGGTAAGGCTTGTCTACATATTACCCTCCCCAGACCCCACCTTGTGGGAATATACTGGGTTGTTGTTGTTGTTGTTGAAGCTCACACCTCCGTTAGATGTGGCTGTCTCTATTATAAGAAGATATCATAGGAGAAACAACTGTATATTGAGTATCATGAATATGCTTTCCCAACTGAAAAAGTTGGACTTGTAGTCACTAGTGAAGGCCTTCTATATATTTGATGAATATCATTCGAAGTTATTGGGTGCCTGATTTGGTATCTTTGAAGTATTAATGGAGGAATATAAGAAAAAAAAATATAGTACTCATTTTTGGATGTGATATATAAGTAAAACCTATTTCGTGATATCACTTCTCAAGAGAATCAAATTCTTGCACTCATAAATCACATTCTAATTAATGATTCATCACATTCTCATCATTTCTTGAAAGAATGCATTTCAATTGCCACGAAAAGTTTTACTTTTCTTAAATATGAAAAATAGGTAAAACTTACTCTCACTATTAGAATCAGCCATGGAAATGAAGAAGAAGAGTGAAGCAGACGAGCAGAATTGGGAATTTTCACTTATGGCAATAACTGAATAAATTGTACAGAGGTGTTGTCGTGACATAAGTTCTTCCTCCGTGAACTGTCATGACGATACCTGATCTCTCAACTAGGTAAGCCTAATATATTGCGGAATATACAAAACTATCCAAACTAACAGGTAAATAAAATTAATGAATTTAAAATGCTGCTCGGCATATACAATAATAATACTTTCGATTGAATATAACACTCCCAAAATCCGGAATCTCATAAATCACAAGCTAAAGAAGTACATAGTATTCTAACTCAAGAAGTCTAAAAGGAAAATACAAGAAGTCTATAACTGAAGGGAGAATAGAGAGAGATTTCTAGGTCTGCGGACACGACATATATACCTTGAAGTCTCTGGATCACCTTGCCTCACGGATAGTATGGTTGAGCAAAAGAACCTTGATCTACACACGAAAAATATGTGCAGGAAATGGCATGAATACACCACAGTGGTACCTAGTAAGTGCCAAACCTAACCTCGGTCAAGTAGTGACGAGAAAGATCAGGGCCCTATACTTGTATATATATATATATATATATATATATATATATATATATATATATATATATATATATATATATATATAAAACAAGGTAAATAGTGTGAAATATGGCAGCATAGTTAAAATACTAGCAGTCAATGAAAAATAAAATCACAAAACGAAATAACTCAGTAAATAGAGATAGCAACAGGGAATCTCCCAGGATACGTCCCGTAGTGCCAAACGTAAATTGCAGAGGATCTCCCGGAATAACGTTCCGTAGTCATAAAGTAAATCTACAACCAAATCAATATACACAACAGTCTCAAGAGGAAGTCTACGGTTCTACTCAACTTCGTCTCAAGAAAATAGGTAATTTCTACCATAAACATGCTATACAGAATTCAAGTAAGTAGTTAAAGCAATTAAGATTGTTAAGTCACATAAGCATGCTTTCCTAAACTAAACAGGAGGCTTCACATACTAGTATTGCTTAATAAAATAAAAATATAGTTATTTATTTAATGAACACGATATTTTTAGCAATTAGCATGTGTACGTACTCGTCACCTCACGTACACAGTATTGATATAACAACAATACCAAATCCTAAGGGGAATTCATCCACACAAGGTTAGACAAGTCACTTACCTCCAACCAACTCAAAATCAATCTGATATCACGCTCTTGCCACGTGTATCCAACTCCGAGTAGCCCAATTCTAATCAAATAAATTACGTAACATAAATAAACCAACACGAAATTAATTTAACTAATGAATTGAAAGCTATGGAGAGAAATTAACACCCAAAAATCCTCCTCAGGCCCACGTCTCAGAATCGGGTAAAATGTACCAATTTAGAACACCAGTTCACTTACGAGATCACTCCTCCAATAATTATTCAATTCTGACAAATAAACCCGATCAAAACCCCCAAAATCTCAATTGGGGAACTTTCCCCCCAAATTTCCATTTCCACTCTATTTCCTTGATTAAATGAGTAAAAATGCAATAGATTGATAAAATTTCCTCTTCAAAAATCTCACAAAGTTACCTTTTCCCAAGCTCAAAATCAAATTTGATGTTATGTTTTTCAAACCCTCGAAATTTTATATTTCTGCCCAGCGATTACCGCATCTGCGGTTTCGCTTCTACGACTATGGAATTGTACCTACAAAAACTCATTAAATCTCAGGCACCGCATCTGCACTCCATTCCCCGCAGATGCGCTTCTGCTACTGCGGTCATTGAGCCGCATCTATGACCAGTGATCTTCATACATCAGATCGCATCTGCTTTTACCAAACCACTTCCGCAGCGTCGCACAAGTGGTCCAAAATCTGCAGGTGCGAAAACAAAAGGTTCAACACATCAGAAATATGCCTAAGTCTAAATTCTTATTCGTTAAGCATCTGAAACTCACCAGAGCCACATAGGACCTCAACCAAACATACCAACCAACCCTAAAATATTATACGAACTTAGTCGAGCCCTCACATTACATAAAAAACGCTAAAACCTCGAATCACTCTCCAATCCAAACCTGATGAACTTGAATTACAAAATTTTTATAACCGATGCAGAAACCAACCAAACCACGTCCAATTGACCCCAAATATTTCACACAAGTCATATTTAACACTACGGACATACTCCAACTTTCCGAAGCGGGTTTCCACTCTGATATCAAAATTTTACTATCATCCTGAAAACTAAAAAAACAACTTTCGGTATTTCAAGCCTAAATAAGATACGAACCTCCAAAACACAATCTGGACATGCCCTTAAACCCAAAATCACCCATTAGAGCTAACAGAATTGACATAATTCCATTCCGAACCCGTCTTTATACTGCTCCGACTATGTTCCAAGTTCTAAAACTTAAACTCTCATTTAGGGACTGAGTGTCCCAAAACACTTCAAAACTTAAGATGAACCATCCTGAAAAATTACAACAATAGAAATAGACACGGGAAAGTAGTTAATATAAGATCATGGCGTTAATTCTCCAAACGACTGGCCGGGTCGTCACATCCTCCCCTTATAAAATATTCGTTCGTCCTCCAACGAGCATATAGACATACCTAAAGTGGTGAAAAGATGAGGGTAACGACTGCATATATCTTGCTTGGTCTCCCATGTTGCCTCCTCGACCGGCTAACCCCGCCATTGAACCTTCAATGATGTAATGCTTTTTGACATCAACTTTCGAACCTGCCTGTCCAATATAGCCACTAGCTCCTCAACATAAGATATATCTTTGTCCAACTAGATAGAACTGAAATCTAACACGTGTGACAAATCACTGTGATACCTTTGGAGCATCAAAACATGTAATACCGGATGAACTCCTGCCCAGCTGAGAGGTAAGGCAAGCTCATAAGCAACCTCCTCAACACGTCATAATACCTTAAAGAGGCCCATAAAGCTTGGCTCAATTTTCCTTCTTCAAAAATCTCATAATGACCTTCATAAGTGAAACCCGAAGCAAAACCGGCTCTCCAATGATAAATGGAAGACCGCGATTCTTCCTATCCGCCTAACTCTTCTGTCTGGACTGCACCGTACGAAGTCTATCCTGAATCACCTTAACATTTTCCAAAGCGTCCGGAACCTAGTTTGTGCCAATAATCTAGCCTCGCCCGGCTAGAACCAACCTATTAGGGATCTACACGGCCTACCATACAAAGCCTCATACAGTGCTATATGAATGCTGCACTTGTAAGTGTTGTTGTAGGCAAACTCCGTAAATGGAAAGAACTAATCCCAATAAGCTCCAAAATCCATCACACACGCATGGAGCATATCCTCAAGAATCTGAATAGTGCACTCGGACTGTCTGTCCATTTGAGGGTGAAATGTTTTTCTCAGCTCTACCCGAGTACCCAACTCATGCTGAACGACTCTCCAGAACCTTGATGAAAACTAAGTACCTCTATCAGAAATCATGGAAACTGGAATACCATGCATGCAAACAATCTCTCGGATATGAATCTCAACCTTCTGCTCTGAAGAATATGTAGTACATACATAAATGTAGTTCGCGGACTTGGTCAGCTGATCCACAATCACCCAAATGGAATCGAACTTCATCAAAGTCCTTGTGAGTCCAACTACAAAGTCCATGGTTAGCCGCTCCCACTTCCACTTTGAAATCTTTTTCTGCTGAAGCAAGCCATCTAGTCTCTGATGCTCATACTTCACTCGCTGACAATTGAGGCACCGAGCTGCAAACCAAACTATATCTTTCTTTATCCATCTCCACCAATAGTGCTGCATCAAATCCTGATACATCTTAGCGGCACCTGGATGGATGGAATATGGCTAGTTGTGGGCCTCTTCCAAAATCAACTCCCGTAGCCCAACAATATTAGGTACACATATCTGAACCTACTGTCACACCTCCTTTTGGCGCGCTTACCCCGAAGGATAATGCATAAGGGAGTTTTTCCAATTTAAGTGACAATATTCGAAATGGGATTATTTATTTATTTCAGAGTCGCCACTTGGAATAAATTATGGTGTCCCAAGTCACCGATTTATTTAAATCCCAAATCGAGGAAATTTTCGACTTTCCAAATGAAGTCTGCGAACCAGAAATTCTAAGTAAGGAATTCTGTTGACCCGAGGGAAGGTGTTAGGCACCCCGGATCCCGTGGTTCTAGCACGGTCGCTTAAATTATTGTAATGGCTAAATATCTGATTTTAAAACATGTTCAATACTATAATCAATTACCGCGTTTGGTTATTTTTAAGAAAAAGTGAACATTATTATTGAGGCATCCACAATTTTATTTCTTCTATTTAGCTAGGCTCGTAACATTTTTATTTAAAAAAGGATAATCCTAAGGTGACTACATTTTTTCTATTTAGTTTGTCTCTAAAAGAAAAGAAAAAGTCCCAAATAATTACATGCTTAAAAGGCTACTCTATATTAGTACAAAAGGTGTTCCTTCACAAGCCAACTGAATGGCAAATTTATTCTTCAAATTATAAAGCTAACTACAATTTAACAAAACTAATAAAACGGAAAATAACAACAAATATTAATCAACAAACTTGTTTTTCTATTTCATTTCAAAACTTCAACTTCCAATTCGAGCTTACATCAACACATGGTTTTTAGAATGTGTACCTGGTTTTGAAATGAATGGGAAAATGGCAAATCAACAAGGTGGTGAAAATACAGCAACAACAACAGTAACAACCAGCAGTAGCTTCAACACCTCAATCCCGAAAATTCCAGCAATACGGAGAAAAAAAAATAAAAAACCAGTAAAAAATAGAAAAGAAAAATATATTCCAGATTTTCTCTTTGTTTTGTCTTTCTAGCTTTGGACTCTTTTCAATTCTCAAAAGAAACTCTCAAAAATTGAATTTTTTGCTGTGTATACTTCTGTGTCCAGAGTGTATATCGAGTGTATACCACAGCAGAGAATTTTTTTATTTTTTCTTCTCTTCCTATTTGTGAGCACGTGATTTTTTGCCCTATATGAGAATTACTCCCAAAAATTCAAAATAAAATAATTTTTGTGTTGGCAATTATTGTGGATTTTGGGTTATATTCTCTTATTGTTCGCGTTGTGTGCGCATGTTTATTTGTCGAAATAAGAAAATACCAAAAATATCGCATTTGCATTCATATGATTTAATTCTACCACTAGGAATAATTAAGTTATTTTTACAAAATGAAGAATGAAATTCACAAAATAGTATATTTCGCATTTTTAATGTCTAATGTCAATTGTGTGATTTGTCGTTTAATGTAGTGTTTAATTATTTGTGATAATTATTACTTAGAGTTAATTAATATTTTGGTCAAGAATTAATTTAGGATTGTGTTTTTGAAATATAATTTAAAGTTTAGTTTTGAAATTAGGAAATAAAAATGAAGAGCAATTCGGATCAGGCCAAGTGTCCAAAAGCCCAAATCAAATAACTTTCTACCCAAAAACCACACCCCTTACCCGCCCACATCCACATTGACCCGACCCGGTCCGTAAATAACCAACCCCCCTCATTTCATTTCATTTCATTATTCCTAACCCTAAAAGACATCTTCCAAACGCCCCATTTTTCTCTCAACCTAGCCGCCGACAAGCCTTGCGGCCGACAACCACCCCTCCCTTTCGTCTCACCTCCTCACCTCCAAACCTTGAGAGCAGCTGCAACACACACGATCTCCACGCCCCATCGTTGCTTCTTCGATTGCCAAATGACCGCTATTGCTTCGTCTTCAAGCTCAGCCGCAGACCACTCCCATTTTCAACCAAAGTCGCCGTAGCTCCACCACAGAAGCCGCCGAACACCAGCGTCCAAACGACCCTACTGGCCAGCGAACTTGCTCACCGCCGTCTCCATGATGTATTCACCAAGACCAGCCGACGCCATTTTTCTTCAGCAGTGAACGGAGATTCCTATATAAGTTGTTAGTTGATGTCATTTCGAAACTATCATTGGTATTCTCAGTATTGGGAATTCGTCATTCGTCTCCATTCGAGGTCCGTTCGTTGGTTCCTGAAATGTGCATTACTAGTTTCTTCTTTTTCGGATTGAAGTTTGCCGTCGGATTTGCTGTTTTGAATTTCTGTTGCACGCCATGTCGCTGTAATTATTTGAGGTCCGAATTTTCAAACTCTTATTCATTCTGTAGTTTCCAAGTTATAATTGCTTTATCCGATTTTCAATTTGTTCGATTTTGGATATGAAATCGGTATTGGCATCGGGTTATGGCAATTCGATTCTGATTCAGTTTTTATGTGTGTTTTAATTCATCTTCGTGGTTTGTTGAATTCGTATGTGTTAGTTCTGTGTGTTCACCGAATTTGTTATACGAATCAGTATGGATTGTTGGTTTGTTCGTCGCCTATTGTTTATCGATTAGATGCGTTGTAATCAACTAGTCAAAGCATCCTCCATTGATTTTGTAACACTGTTTGTTAGAACACTTGGACAAAATTAGTACCGTAATAAGATCTTTGCTCGAATTGATTGCGAGTAAATTAGAATCACCTATTGGTCTGTCTTAGTGTGTTTGTTTGTGTTTAGTTTCTATATGTTATAGCTTGTGTAATCGTTTGTTTAGGTGTCGTCGATTAGTTTGATTAAAAGCATGATAAATAGTTTATTTCGGTTCATTCCAGTAGGGTTATCATTTGGATCCAGTTGTGTGATTGAGATGAGATTGATTGGTGTGTTCAATGTTCCTCTCTAAAACATGCTACTTGACCCAATGTTGAGTTTCTTGAATTGAATCCCCATCTTTGTTCTGATATGAACTTAACTTTACTATGTTATCCTAATGTTGTTGAAAATGGAATTACTTCCATATGTTCAATCAGTCAATTGTTAGGTTTGAATTGGTTATAGCTGGTAGAATAGTAATGTGAGAAGTTTCGGGGCTATTTCGGGGTTTAACTATTTGGTAAATGGTCTAGCTAAGTGGGCTGTCACTATAGTACTTAATTAACCATTAATTTAATGTGTTAGTGGAAAACAAAGCATAATGGGGAGGTAAAGGGATTGATTAAACAAACTCACCCATAACTTTTGAATTAAATAAAGAAAGATAAGTGTTAGTGGGGAACAAAACACATAGTAGTGGGGAGGTAAGAGAATATCATGGGCAGGTTTGTTTTTATAATTGTTTGAAGTATCTGAAGGGAACTATCAGTGGTTATATAAAAGACACAGAAAAAGGGACATGGGGAGGAGATTGAGTGATATATAGAAAGAGGACACACACAGTGAGGGGGCTAAAAAAAAAAACGAAAACACTAGAAAGGGACACAGGATAGTTTTTTTTTACTGCACACTGCCGTTGCACACTGCTGTGGCACACTGCTGTTGCTGCGGTTGCACACACCTGTTGAGGCTGGTCGTTGTTGAGGTCATTGTTGTGGGGGTTTGCTGTTGCACGCTTCTGTTTGTCTCATTAGTTTCCTGGTTCGAGTTTACACGGATTTTCTCCCATCTATTTCTGGGTCAACTGTTTTGCTGGTCGTGATCTTTTCTTTACTGTTCGTCGCGGTTGTTGCTGTTAGTATCCTGTTGTTGTTGTATCTTCTGCTGCTGCAACTGATTCCTATCCCTTGTGACTTCCAGGTACACATTTGTAATCTCAAGCTTATGGAAATAGTCGAAGTGCCGATCCTTTCTCCCATTAATCTCTTTTAATTTTGTTGTTTTCGTTCGTAAATTCCTATCGACTTACGAAATTTGTTATGAATTTAGATTACTAGATAATTGTAATTAGGACGTTTGGATTGTTATTAGACTGTTAACTAGACTGTTTCTGTTATTTCTAATCGCTATTTGCAGAGTTTCGGTGATAGATTCCTTAAATCAAATTCGTGTTAGTGTTAGATAGGTTTATTCAACAATTCAATTTGTAACAACAGGACTATTTTGGTAATAGAATTGGACAGTTGTACTGCTGTAATTTAGCTTATCAGTCAGAAGCAAACACACAGAATAATTGCCATCCAGTTTCTATAGTGAAATCCATATGTGAACTATTCTAAAATGAGAAGCCATTAGTAGTATTCTGTTGGTTAGTTATTTTAGAATAGATACATATATATATTCATATGTTGAGTTGAATTATTAGAAATTCTTATAAAGTTAAACATGCTGAATAAATTATATTCACGAAGAAGAATTCAGTTGCCTGCTATATTTTAACTTTGCATACTCTAATTGCTGATTAGACAAATAACGTGAGATTCAGTGAAATTGGCTATGCAAATAACGTGACAGCTTGTTAGGCTCAAATGCTAGGCCTAATCGCAGGCCTTCTGCTAGCAGTGGGGCCAATTTCAAGGCCCAAATCGCCGTATATACATTTTAATAACTGTTATTACTATGCAGTAACATAACAATTAGGAAGAAAATAATTAAGTAATTAGGACCTTTCTTTTATTATTAGAGACCAATTAAATAGAAAAACTATAGTCATGTTAGGATTGACCTTAAATAAGAATAATGAGACGAGCCTCGCCAAATAAATAATACACAATTGCGGGGCCCTCAAATAAATTCTGGATTCGGAAGGACCGTTTAGTAAATTTCACGGTCTTTCCCGAAGTTAACAAAGACGTAGAATCTTTAGGCACGAGTTTAATAAAATTACTTTCCTAATTATGGGTGTGCATTTATGTGACCCAAATCTATCTCCCGGCGAAATTGAAATACATTAAGGTCACAGGCGTACCGGTTGCGGTGTGACTCGAAATGTGTTTTCGTGACGTCGCAATTCTTCTAAAAATAAGAGCGGAGCATTAAAAGCACATAATTAAAATATATAAAAGAATCAGATAGAAACAAAAACCGCAATTGAGCGACCGTGCTAAAACCACGGAATCCGGGAGTGCCTAACACCTTCTCCCGGGTTAACAGAATTCCTTATCCGGATTCCTAGTTTTGCAGACTGTATTACAGAGTCATAAATTTCCTCGGTTCGGGATTAAACCGGTGACTTGGGACACCATTATTTTCCCAAGTGGCGACTCTGAATTAATTAAATAAATCCCGTCTCGACTGTCCTTTAATTGGAAAAACTCCCTCGCGCTCCCGCGGGCGCGCCAAAAGGAGGTGTGACAGCTCTGGCGACTCTGCTGGGGAAAATCTACTCTGAACTTCGGTTCAGGGTCTAAGAATTCGAGCTCATTTAAATTGTTGTTTTGTCTATATCTGATTTTATTACATGCTTAATTGACGTGCTACATGTCTACCGCTTTGATATTAGTGGCACTGTATATACAAACTGCTATATGTTTACCGCTTTGATATTACGTGAACTGTATATAAAACTGTGCCGAAAACCCGTCTCTTCTTACCCCCGGGGATGTGCTTACTGGTTGAGACTCCCCTTTCTGTTAGTGTCAATACCAAAGTAAGAAAAGAGGTAGGATAAGTTACAAAGCCGGACGATCCCGCGGGTCCCCGGTACGTAGCTCCCTCCTCAAATCCGAGTCGTCTGCTCGGGTACACGGTCTAGTATCATTGAAAAGCATCAGGATATTGAGCCTAGATTCAGGACGTTTATTTGCATCATCTCTGACTTAGGGGACTCAACACAGGGGTTGGGTCCGTCTAGGACAGGTGACCCGGAAAATTAAAGACCGAGCATGTTATATGTTGCATTTATTTGTTCTAGATTATTATTGGCTAAATTCCTGAAAAACAAAAAGAGAGAAATTGTAGATATCGAAATATTGACGAATTGTTTGAGAAGAAAATTCAAAAAATAGGTAGAACAATTTTGTTGAAATAATTGGTCAAATAATCTGACCGAACTACGCAGGTTTGATTCTCACCACTAGGTGAGATACGTAGGCAACCCTCATCGGGTTCAACCACCCCTTTAAAAAATCAAAAAAAATGTGTGTTTAATTTTGTCAATAAAATCAAAGCGATGCTATTTTGCAAATAGCCGAATGTTCCGAAAGGACGCCGGAAAGCTGTTTTTGCAAAACATAGCCACTTTGAATTATTTTTAATAATTTGCGAGCACAGCCTTGAAATACTCCTTGTGGAAATGTTGCAAGGCCATAGCCGCAAAATCAAGTCCGGGTTCACACCCCTTTTGCAAAAAATAACCAAAAAATGTCAAATTTTGATTTTTATTATAAATACGTCAGGTGATGCTATTCTTGTTTAAAACAAGCTGAATGTTTTTTCAAAAGAACGCTGGATGGCCGTTTTTGCAAGAATAGCCACCTTGAGTCATTTTAAATAATTTTGGACACAACCTTGAAATATTCCCTCGCGGAAATGTCGAAAGGCTGTATCCACAAAATTAAGTTTGAGTCATCGCTCACTTTACAAAAAATAACCACTTTATCAAATAAGCCATTACATGGCCGGTCTTTGCATAAATAGCCACTTTTGGCATTTGAACTTCTTCAGTCTTGTATTGGACTGTGTCGGTGCTGAACGATGCCCCACAGGCCCCATGATAAAAATTTTGAAATAAAGTTTTGCCGAAAGAGCCACCTTCTCTAAATAAGCCATTACATGGCCAATTTGTAAAAAATAGTCACAATTGACATCAAAAATTCTCAATCTTTTGCCGGCCTATGGCGATGCCGAACGATGCCCCATAGGCCCCAGGATAATAATTTTTGATTTTGCGTCTTCTGAAATAAAATTTTGTAAAAATAGCCACTTTGTCTAAATAAGCCATTACGTGGCCATTTTATGGAAAATATAGTTTTGCGTTGATTTATGGTGATGCCGAACGATGCCCCATGAGCCACGGGATAAAAAAAAAATTTTTTTTCAAGTTTATCTTTTTAACTAAATTTCGCAAAAAAAATAGTCATTTTGTCCATTAAGCCATTATATGGCCAATTTTGTAAAAAATAGTCAATTGATATTAAAAACTTCTTAGTCTTGTGTTGGTTTATGGTGATGCCGAACGACGCCCCATGAGCCACAAGATAAAAAAAAAAATTTTTTTTTTTTCAAGTTTATCTTTCTTAAATAAATTTTGCAAAAATAGTCATTTTGTCAAATAAGCCATTATGTGGCCAATTTTGTAGAAATAGTCATAGTTGACACCAAAAATTTTCTTATTTTTGTAGAAATCTCCTACACAAGTTTATAGTTGGAGTCGGCTTATATAATTTTCCTTCAAAGAAAAATAAAAAAAAAAAATAATAATAATAATAAAAATCAAATAAATATCTCTTTATTTCTTGCATTAATTTGCAAGAACTACGCTCGGTCTGATTCATGCGGGGTCATGATACGTAGGCAATCCACATAGGATTCGACCATTTCCATAACCAAAAAAAAAATGAAAAAAAAAACTACAAAAAAAAAAGGGGAAAAATGAAAAAACCACAAAAAGGGAAAAAGAAAAGAAAGATAGAAAAGAAAGAAGAATGATCAATAAGCGAGATACCTTAATGCTGACATGCTGGCTTCGTTTTGTTGTGTTGATTTCCAGAAAGGTGGTTGGTTGTGGTTCTAAAATAACTCTTCCCTATAAGACAAAGTCGGAGGACAATGGCAGATAATCTCAAGACTGAGTGGGTTGATACCGATATCCGACAACAGCTGGTTGAACGGAACCACGGGTTAGTAGAAGAAGTCAAGATATTGAGACAACACGTGGCTGATATGTATCGGGCGTGGATGGATGGAAAAGCACCACCTCCGCCACCACCTAGCTTCCTGGACTCTGTCCTTACCCGTACCATGAACCCGATGCCGGATGATCTCCCGCACTCTCCATATATACCCGCCTATCACAACTTCTCCAGCCATTCGAGTAACTCAATTACTCGTCCCCCAACTACGTTTTCACAACGCTACTCCCGTCCCCAACACCACTACTCTCCCCGGGACAACCAAAATCGTACTTCACCTTCCGGGTACCCAGCTCCACAAAAGGCTTACCAACCCCCACGAACATACCGGAAACCCCCCGGGTCAGGTTTCAGGCCAAATAAGGCGTTTAGGGAGGAAAGGTTGCTGAAGCGAGAAAAGGCGCTCACCCCTATCGGAGAGTCCTATGCAAGTCTGTTTGAAAAGTTAAAACATGTCGGCCTGATTACGCCGCTCCCCGAATACACTCCCGATCCACGTGCAAGAAGCTTCGATCCTACTGCACGATGTGCATACCATTCCAATGTCAGAGGGCACGATATTGAGAGTTGCCGTACCTTGAAAAAGGAAATAGAAAGAATGATTCAAAAAGGGTGGTTGATTGTGGTCGATGATGATGACATGGGGCATACAAATCCCCTGGGGGGTGTACCGACTGGAGCTAAAAATGTTGAAGCAGTTGGCAACCTTGGCAATATTGATGCAGAACTTAGTGGCTAAAATGTTGTGCTTGCAAATTGGGAAGATACTCCATCTTTCGGTCAGCTGGATGGAGCTTTGGTGGTTCGTTTTTGTGGTCATTTTTGTTGTCCGAGTTATTTTCAGGGTTTTCTTGTGGTCAAACCCTTTTGTCCTAGCAGTTTGCTTTGGTCCTGCCCAATTTTGTTTCAGGGCTGTACTCTAGTTTGTTTTGCTTGTTTTATCATTGAACCATTTCGTCATTAGTTTAATGAAGCTTTCGGTCTTTTGTTACTTCCGGTCATTTTATCTGTTTAGTTCTGTTTACCCTTTAGATTTGTCTTGTGCTCAAACGCCGAATCTAGTGACATGACATGCGCACACATAATTGTGGCTTAATTCTAAAAGTTAATCATGAAGCAATTGGAAGATGATCGGGTCATTCAAAGGAAATAAAAACAATTTGAGATTATTTGGATCCCGAGTCATGTGAAACCGGGGCAACTAAAAGGAAACAGTTAAAGGCAAGCTGGCCAAATCGACGTGGGGTCATTCACGATAATGAAAATGAGAGTGTTGTCCAACTGTGCTTTAAAGATATGACGAATGTTAATTGTGTTGTTTACACTTGGCATGTTTTGAAGATTGGAATGACGAAGGCATTTTGTTCTGCTATCTAAACACTTTATCCATCGTCAACCCTTTGAGCTTTATTTTAAATTCTTTCATCCCCTCCTTCGGAATTAGTTGCAAAGACTAGAAACACAAGTTTGAAAGGCAAAAGAAGAAAGGGATAAAGAAAAGTAAAGAAAAGAAAACAACAAAAAGAGATAAAGAAAAGAAAAGAAAAAAAAAAAAAAAAAAGAAATTTGAAAAAGAGGAATTGGGAACTACGTTTGACCTGATTCCTCAAAGAGGATACGTAGGCGCTTCACAGCTCGGTCATAGTGTAAATAAAAACCAAAAAGTCCCCAAGCAAGAAACAGGGGCAGTAAAAAAAAAATGTGTTTATGTAAGGAAAATATAGGATTCCGAAGGTTGTAATTTTGAACCCAATTTGTTTTATTTTGAGCCTTTAATACCTTTTCTTTCTAGCCATGTCCAAACCCACATTACGGTCCAAAGAAAGACCTTTTGACCAATCTTCAAAAGAGGCTGAGTTAGGAAAATGAGAGAAGTTCCATCGGGACATAACACTCTGATTCCCGGCAGAAAGACTCCGACCTCCAGCAGAAAATTGGAGAGTCTTAGCAGTAACACCACCAATCCCCAGCGGATAAGTAACACAAATGAGAGAGTCTTAGCGGTGAAAACCTTCACAGGCACCATAAGGCGATGAAAGCTGAGAGAAAAACCGAAATGAGAGAGTTTTGGTAGTGATAATCCCTCGGGCACTACAAGTCGAACGGAGATTGGAAATCAGATGGAAAGCCCCAAGCAAAGATTACAAAAGGCGGTTTAAAAACGGAATATAGGCTATATGTGCATGTCATGTCCATTAGAGTTGGAATCCACGTTTGATAGGTTTACTTTTTCTTTTTAGAGAGTCATCTTCCTTTTTGTCTTTTATTCTGTTTCCTTTTATCTTTTTTCTTTTTATCGAAAATTCCCCAATAGAGTCCGTTTGCAAGAAATGACTGCAAAATTTTCCATCAGCTTTCCAATTACGCAAGACGAGATTCTAATTGGTACACCTCAAGTGGTATAAGTCAGGAAGGATCAAGCGCAAGGCCAGTGTCCAGAGGTATATTCCCGAGCAGTAGGAAAATGACAAAGGGAGGGGTCGGTGTCAATAAGGATATCTCAAGGAAGGTTAATGAGACTCAAAGGTTGGGAAATGCCCAGTCCTTAGATATGCCGCCAAAGGGGAGATATCCCAAGCAGAAAGGTATTTTCAGTGACAAGGGTGAACAAAGAAAATGGTTCACCAATAAAACATGCAAGGTCTTCACGAAGGGTCACTATCATAGGAATTCGGGTGGTCAGTGGAAAACCACGTGGAAAGGTTCGCGAATAAAGAGTCGTCAAGAAAGGCGGGGGAGCAAGAAAGGAGAAAACTATCCCCAGCATGAATATCATCAAATAATAATATCCCCAGCAAGTTCTGATAATGAAACGCAGAGCAGGGAAAGGGGAGGAGAACCATCCCCAGCGGGAGCACCACAACCAGCCACCACATTTTAAAACTAACCAATTTTTCTTTGATTTGAAACAGGAAAAAAAGGGGTTGTCAGCAGCAAAGCATGCCACGAAGAAGATTCTCAAACTGGGGCGGAAAATTTTCTCCTGTTGCGAAAATTTTCTCGAAACCAAATACTTGGTTAGGGAAAGAAGCCAGATAACGCGAGGAAATGATCTTTGAACCCGGTTATCCCAGCAGATTTGAAAACAACAAGCTGTGATAGATGAAATTATACCCCCAACAGACAGGACAAGACGAGGAAGCTTGCGTTCAGAAAGGCAAGAAGTCAGTATCATCCCCAGCAGTTCTCGGAAAAATGAAACACTAATTTCGAGATTTCTCCGGCAGCATTATATCCTACAAGTTTTTCAAGGGAGCCAAGCGCAAGTACCGAATGAGATTTGGAAAGAGGAAAAAGGAAAAGGGATCCCCCGACAGTGTAATCCCCAGCTGATGACATTTCAATCCCCAGCGATCCCGGGAGAGAATAAAGGTTTTGAAGGAAGTAGAAAAGGAGGAAATAAAGAAGATTTCCCCAGCAGCATTACCCCCAGCAGGTAAGTAATCAGTTCCAAAGATATCCCCAGCAGTCAAGAGAAAAATAACACGACCCAGGAGGAAAGCAATTCCAAAACAAGGTGCCCGCATGAAGAGAGGAATGGCAATTTATTTTTCAAAAGATGTTGTTGAAGTCAGGAGCCCGCCTGAAGAGAGGAATGGCGTTTAATTTTCAGAGTTGATGATTGAAGTCAGGAGCCCGCCTGAAGAGAGGAATGGCGATTTATTTTCAAAAGATGTTGTTGAAGTCGGGAGCCCGCCTGAAGAGAGGAATGGCGTTTAATTTTCAGAGTTGATGATTGAAGTCGGGAGCCCGCTCGAAGAGAGGAATGGCGTTTAATTTTCGAGTTGATGATTAAAGTCGGGAGCCCGCTCGAAGAGAGGAATGGCAATTTATTTTTCAAAAGATGTTGTTGAAGTCGGGAGCCCGCCCGAAGAGAGGAATGGCGTTTAATTTTCAGAGTTGATGATTGAAGTCGGGAGCCCGCCCTGAAGAGAGGAATGGCGTTTAATTTTCGGAGTTGATGATTAAAGTCAGGAGCCCGCTTGAAGAGAGGAATGGCAATTTATTTTTCAAAAGATGTTGTTGAAGTCAGAGGAGCCCGCCTGAAGAGAGGAATGGCGTTTAATTTTCGGAGTTGATGATTGAAGTCGGGAGCCCGCCTGAAGAGAGGAATGGCGTTTAATTTTCAGAGTTGATGATTAAAGTCAGGAGCCCGCCTGAAGAGAGGAATGGCAATTTATTTTTCAAAAGATGTTGTTGAAGGCAGGAGCCCGCCTGAAGAGAGGAATGGCATTTAATTTTCGGAGTTGATGATTGAAGTCAGGAGCCCGCCTGAAGAGAGGAATGGCAATTTATTTTCAAAAGATGTTGTTGAAGTCAGGAGCCCGCCTGAAGAGAGGAATGGCGTTTAATTTTCAGAGTTGATGATTGAAGTCGGGAGCCCGCCTGAAGAGAGGAATGGCAATTTATTTTCAAAAGATGTTGTTGAAGTCAGGGGCCCGCCTGAAGAGAGGAATGGCGTTTAATTTTCAGAGTTGATGATTGAAGTCAGGAGCCCGCCTGAAGAGAGGAATGGCAATTTATTTTTCAAAAGATGTTGTTGAAGTCAGGAGCCCGCCTGAAGAAAGGAATGGCAATTTATTTTTCAAAAGATGTTGTAGAAGTCAGGAGCCCGCCTGAAGAGAGGAATGGCGATTTATTTTTCAAAAGATGTTGTTGAAGTCAGGAGCCCGCCTGAAGAGAGGAATGGCGATTTATTTTCAAAAGATGTTGCTGAAGTCAGGAGCCCGCCTGAAGAGAGGAATGGCGTTTAATTTTCAGAGTTGATGATTGAAGTCAGGAGCCCGCCTGGAGAATGGAGTGGCGATCTATTTTAACTTGATTGAGGAAAGCGGTTGAATGTAACAGAAATCTCCGGCATGAATCCAAATTCGTGAGCAGAGGGAGGCAACACGGATCAGAAAAGATAGATTCAGATAGCAAAGGAGAATAGTTCAAAGATCATAAAGAAGGAAACAATGGCCGGAGTTCGGCAATCAAGATAGGCCGAAATAACGATTGGCAGAAGAGAAGAAGCATCAGAAGAAACACCAAGTCAGACAGGATGGCAAGGAGCGCGACAAGATCAAGTTAAAAAGGATAGATAAGAACTTGTAGTACTGTAACTTAGTCTAGCTTCTTATTTTTCGTTTAGCACGATGTAATAAGGAGATCAGTTAAGCAGTGGCAACAGCAGCAACAGCGGTAACAGCAAGATCACAGGAGTCATGGTAGTCCCAGCTACCAAAACTTCCCGAACTACATTGACCTGATTCCCTTTTAGCCAGGGATATGTAGGAGACCTTTTGAAGCAAAGGTTCGGTCAAACTTTTCCAAAAAATGCTTCATACGGAGTGCTCCAACGGGCAAAAATCGCTCGTATCCGCTCACTTATCTTTGCACAAAAACTCTTCGTGTTTTCGCGCAAAGAGGGGCAGTTTGTGAGCACGTGATTTTTTGCCCTATATGAGAATTACTCCCAAAAATTCAAAATAAAATAATTTTTGTGTTGGCAATTATTGTGGATTTTGGGTTATATTCTCTTATTGTTCGCGTTGTGTGCGCATGTTTATTTGTCGAAATAAGAAAATACCAAAAATATCGCATTTGCATTCATATGATTTAATTCTACCACTAGGAATAATTAAGTTATTTTTACAAAATGAAGAATGAAATTCACAAAATAGTATATTTCGCATTTTTAATGTCTAATGTCAATTGTGTGATTTGTCGTTTAATGTAGTGTTTAATTATTTGTGATAATTATTACTTAGAGTTAATTAATATTTTGGTCAAGAATTAATTTAGGATTGTGTTTTTGAAATATAATTTAAAGTTTAGTTTTGAAATTAGGAAATAAAAATGAAGAGCAATTCGGATCAGGCCAAGTGTCCAAAAGCCCAAATCAAATAACTTTCTACCCAAAAACCACACCCCTTACCCGCCCACATCCACATTGACCCGACCCGGTCCGTAAATAACCAACCCCCCTCATTTCATTTCATTTCATTATTCCTAACCCTAAAAGACATCTTCCAAACGCCCCATTTTTCTCTCAACCTAGCCGCCGACAAGCCTTGCGGCCGACAACCACCCCTCCCTTTCGTCTCACCTCCTCACCTCCAAACCTTGAGAGCAGCTGCAACACACACGACCTCCATGCCCCATCGTTGCTTCTTCGATTGCCAAATGACCGCTATTGCTTCGTCTTCAAGCTCAGCCGCAGACCACTCCCATTTTCAACCAAAGTCGCCGTAGCTCCACCACAGAAGCCGCCGAACACCAGCGTCCAAACGACCCTACTGGCCAGCGAACTTGCTCACCGCCGTCTCCATGATGTATTCACCAAGACCAGCCGACGCCATTTTTCTTCAGCAGTGAACGGAGATTCCTATATAAGTTGTTAGTTGATGTCATTTCGAAACTATCATTGGTATTCTCAGTATTGGGAATTCGTCATTCGTCTCCATTCGAGGTCCGTTCGTTGGTTCCTGAAATGTGCATTACTAGTTTCTTCTTTTTCGGATTGAAGTTTGCCGTCGGATTTGCTGTTTTGAATTTCTGCTGCACGCCATGTCGCTGTAATTATTTGAGGTCCGAATTTTCAAACTCTTATTCATTCTGTAGTTTCCAAGTTATAATTGCTTTATCCGATTTTCAATTTGTTCGATTCTGGATATGAAATCAGTATTGGCATCGGGTTATGGCAATTCGATTCTGATTCAGTTTTTATGTGTGTTTTAATTCATCTTCGTGGTTTGTTGAATTCGTATGTGTTAGTTCTGTGTGTTCACCGAATTTGTTATACGAATCAGTATGGATTGTTGGTTTGTTCGTCGCCTATTGTTTATCGATTAGATGCGTTGTAATCAACTAGTCAAAGCATCCTCCATTGATTTTGTAACACTGTTTGTTAGAACACTTGGACAAAATTAGTACCGTAATAAGATCTTTGCTCGAATTGATTGCGAGTAAATTAGAATCACCTATTGGTCTGTCTTAGTGTGTTTGTTTGTGTTTAGTTTCTATATGTTATAGCTTGTGTAATCGTTTGTTTAGGTGTCGTCGATTAGTTTGATTAAAAGCATGATAAATAGTTTATTTCGGTTCATTCCAGTAGGGTTATCATTTGGATCCAGTTGTGTGATTGAGATGAGATTGATTGGTGTGTTCAATGTTCCTCTCTAAAACATGCTACTTGACCCAATGTTGAGTTTCTTGAATTGAATCCCCATCTTTGTTCTGATATGAACTTAACTTTACTATGTTATCCTAATGTTGTTGAAAATGGAATTACTTCCATATGTTCAATCAGTCAATTGTTAGGTTTGAATTGGTTATAGCTGGTAGAATAGTAATGTGAGAAGTTTCGGGGCTATTTCGGGGTTTAACTATTTGGTAAATGGTCTAGCTAAGTGGGTCTGTCACTATAGTACTTAATTAACCATTAATTTAATGTGTTAGTGGAAAACAAAGCATAATGGGGAGGTAAAGGGATTGATTAAACAAACTCACCCATAACTTTTGAATTAAATAAAGAAAGATAAGTGTTAGTGGGGAACAAAACACATAGTAGTGGGGAGGTAAGAGAATATCATGGGCAGGTTTGTTTTTATAATTGTTTGAAGTATCTGAAGGGAACTATCAGTGGTTATATAAAAGACACAGAAAAAGAGACATGGGGAGGAGATTGAGTGATATATAGAAAGAGGACACACACAGTGAGGGGGCTAAAAAAAAAACGAAAACACTAGAAAGGGACACAGGATAGTTTTTTTTATTGCACACTGCTGTGGCACACTGCTGTTGCTGCGGTTGCACACAGCTGTTGAGGCTGGTCGTTGTTGAGGTCATTGTTGTGGGGGTTTGCTGTTGCACGCTTCTGTTTGTCTCATTAGTTTCCTGGTTCGAGTTTACACGGATTTTCTCCCATCTATTTCTGGGTCAACTGTTTTGCTGGTCGTGATCTTTTCTTTACTGTTCGTCGCGGTTGTTGCTGTTATTATCCTGTTGTTGTTGTATCTTCTGCTGCTGCAACTGATTCCTATCCCTTGTGACTTCCAGGTACACATTTGTAATCTCAAGCTTATGGAAATAGTCGAAGTGCCGATCCTTTCTCCCATTAATCTCTTTTAATTTTGTTGTTTTCGTTCGTAAATTCCTATCGACTTACGAAATTTGTTATGAATTTAGATTACTAGATAATTGTAATTAGGACGTTTGGACTGTTATTAGACTGTTAACTAGACTGTTTCTGTTATTTCTAATCGCTATTTGCAGAGTTTCGGTGATAGATTCCTTAAATCAAATTCGTGTTAGTGTTAGATAGGTTTATTCAACAATTCAATTTGTAACAACAGGACTATTTTGGTAATAGAATTGGACAGTTGTACTGCTGTAATTTAGCTTATCAGTCAGAAGCAAACACACAGAATAATTGCCATCCAGTTTCTATAGTGAAATCCATATGTGAACTATTCTAAAATGAGAAGCCATTAGTAGTATTCTGTTGGTTAGTTATTTTAGAATAGATACATATATATATTCATATGTTGAGTTGAATTATTAGAAATTCTTATAAAGTTAAACATGCTGAATAAATTATATTCACGAAGAAGAATTCAGTTGCCTGCTATATTTTAACTTTGCATACTCTAATTGCTGATTAGACAAATAACGTGAGATTCAGTGAAATTGGCTATGCAAATAACGTGAAAGCTTGTTAGGCTCAAATGCTAGGCCTAATCGCAGGCCTTCTGCTAGCAGTGGGGCCAATTTCAAGGCCCAAATCGCCGTATATACATTTTAATAACTGTTATTACTATGCAGTAACATAACAATTAGGAAGAAAATAATTAAGTAATTAGGACCTTTCTTTTATTATTAGAGACCAATTAAATAGAAAAACTATAGTCATGTTAGGATTGACCTTAAATAAGAATAATGAGACGAGACTCGCCAAATAAATAATACACAATTGCGGGGCCCTCAAATAAATTCTGGATTCGGAAGGACCGTTTAGTAAATTTCACGGTCTTTCCCGAAGTTAACAAAGACGTAGAATCTTTAGGCACGAGTTTAATAAAATTACTTTCCTAATTATGGGTGTGCATTTATGTGACCCAAATCTATCTCCCGGCGAAATTGAAATACATTAAGGTCACAGGCGTACCGGTTGCGGTGTGACTCGAAATGTGTTTTCGTGACGTCGCAATTCTTCTAAAAATAAGAGCGGAGCATTAAAAGCACATAATTAAAATATATAAAAGAATCAGATAGAAACAAAAACCGCAATTGAGCGACCGTGCTAAAACCACGGAATCCGGGAGTGCCTAACACCTTCTCCCGGGTTAACAGAATTCCTTATCCGGATTCCTAGTTTTGCAGACTGTATTACAGAGTCATAAATTTCCTCGGTTCGGGATTAAACCGGTGACTTGGGACACCATTATTTTCCCAAGTGGCGACTCGAATTAATTAAATAAATCCCGTCTCGACTGTCCTTTAATTGGAAAAACTCCCTCGCGCTCCCGCGGGCGCGCCAAAAGGAGGTGTGACACTATTTTTCCTCTCTTTTTTCTCTCCTCTTTTTCTCTCTAATCTTCTCTTCTATTTATAGGCAAGAATTTCGAAAATTTTCAGATCTTTTTATTAAAAAGAATATATTTTTTAATTTAAAGAAAACCCACTAATCCATGTTTTCCTCTCCATGTTTTCCTCTCCATGTTTTCTTCCTTTATTTCCTTGCCCCCACTACTTTATGTTATGTGATTATGATTATTTTTGGCTAAAAATCTGAAATTTTCTTTTTGAGCCAAGGGGTTTTGGGTTGGGTAAGGGTGCTTAGGATTGGGCTTGTAACTTAATTTGCAAGATGGCCCAATCCAAATTTTTTCTATTTTGTTCTTCTCCATTATTCAACATCCTAATTAATAAAGCCCAAAAATACTAAGATAAATTTATAAAAACTAAAAATTATCTTGAAATACTAATTAACTCATAATAATAATTATCACACAAAATTAAACATTAATAAAAATAAAATTGCACGATTTGGACATTAAATGCTTAAAAAATGCAAAAATACATATTTTTTTATGACTTTTCATTTTTGTAGAATAAACTTAATTGTAAACTTGAATTTTATATACATATGCAACATATTTTTTGTATATTTTATTTATTTAAACAAGCAAACATGCACAGATAAAAATGCAAATAATACAAGAAAAATAACACAAAATTCACAACAATTGCAAGAAAACTAAAATTATTTTATTTTGAATCTTTGGGAGTATTTCTCTTATAGGGCAAAAATCACGTGCTCACAGCTGCCTCTCTTTGCGTGTAAACTCGAAGAGTTTTCGTGCAAAGATAATGAGCTAATACGAGCGATTTTTGCCCGTCCGAGCACTCCGTGTGAAGCATTTTGAAAAGATCTTGACCGAGCCTTCGCTTCGAGAGGCCTCCTACATATCCTGGGCTAAACAGGAGTCAGGTCAATGTAGTTCGGGAAATTTTGGTAGTTGGGACTACCGTGGACTGACACTTTGCTGTTACTGTTGATATCGTTGCTGCATGTTGCTGCTTACTGCTTACTGATCTCCTTATTACACCAAAAGAAATTAAAGTCGAACTAGCTATGCTATCAAACTATGAGTTACAAGATTCCTATCTATGATTCTCTTGGAAACTTGATCTTGAATCTTAGCTGATTTGCTTTAGACCTCGATCCGAATCTTGATGCTCAACAAGTTGTATGTGCTTTGTTTATTTCTGTAACATTGAGTGGAAGGGAGTCGGCGGAGCTTGTTACTTCAATCATCTTCTGAGCAATCCGCGCCTTTGTTTACTCCAACGTTTGAACTCTTTTCTTTTGGTTCCTTTCTTATTTTATTCATTCTGGATTGATGTTCCATTTGTAGGTTATCTCGATCCTTGCGTCCCGAGGTCAAACCTATTTAGACAACAAAACAAACAAACGAACGAAATTTTTCTGCCCCAGTTTTGCTAGGAAAATTTCGTGAGTTAGTTGTGACACAAAAAAAGCGATTAAAAAGACTCTTTGGTATTGGGTAAGAAAATCACAATTTCACAAATAAACGTTCCACGGCTTTCTGGCCGGGATTTTGAAGAAAAGTTTCACGGCTTTCTGGCCGGAATTCAAACAATATCTAACGGTTTTTTGGCCGTCAGATCCTCGGTTTTTTGGCCGGGGTAAAAGTAAATGGCTCCGCAGTTTTTTGACTGGGAGATCCTCGGTTTTCTGACCGGGGATAAAAGTTTCACGGCTTTCTGGCCGGAATTCAAACAATATCTAACGGTTTTTTGGCCGTCAGATCCTCGGTTTTTTGGCCGGGGTAAAAGTAAATGGCTCCGCAGTTTTCTGACTGGGAGATCCTCGGTTTTCTGACCGGGGATAAAAGTTTCACGACTTTCTGGCCGGAATTCAAACAATGTCTAACGGTTTTTTGGCCGTCAGACCCTCGGTTTTTGGCCGGGGTAAAAGTAAATGGCTCCGCAGTTTTTTGACTGGGGAGATCCTCGGTTTTTTGACCGGGATAAAAGTTTCACGGCTTTCTGGCCGGAATTCAAACAACATCTAACGGTTTTTGGCCGTCGGATCCTCGGTTTTTTGGCCGGGGTAAGAGTAAATGGCTCCATAGTTTTCTGACTGGGAGATCCTCGGTTTTCTGACCGGGGAAAAAAAGTTTCACGGCTTTCTGGCCGGAATTCAAACAATATCTAACGGTTTTTTGGCCGTCGGATCCTCGGTTTTTTGGCCGGGGTTAAAGTAAATGGCTCCGCAGTTTTTTGACTGGGAGATCCTCGGTTTTCTGACCGGGATAAAAGTTTCACGGCTTTCTGGCCGGAATTCAAACAATATCTAACGGTTTTTTGGCCGTCAGATCCTCGGTTTTTTGGCCGGGGTAAAAGTAAATGGCTCCGCAGTTTTCTAACTGGGAGATCCTCGGTTTTCTGACCGGGGATAAAAGTTTCACGGCATTTTTGGCCGGAATTCAAACAACATCTAACTGTTTTTTGGCCGTCAGATCCTCGGTTTTTTGGCCGGGGTAAAAGTAAATGACTCGGCAGTTTTCTGACTGGGAGATCCTCGGTTTTCTGACCGGGGATAAAAGTTTCGCGGCTTTCTGGCCGGAATTCAAACAATATCTAACGGTTTTTTGGCCGTCAGATCCTCGGTTTTTTGGCCGGGGTAAAAGTAAATGGCTCCACAGTTTTCTGACTGGGAGATCCTCGGTTTTCTGACCGGGATAAAAGTTTCACGGCTTTCTGGCCGGAATTCAAACAATATCTAACGGTTTTTGGCCGTCGGATCCTCGGTTTTTTGGCCGGGGTAAAAGTAAATGGCTCCACAGTTTTCTGACTGGGAGATCCTCGGTTTTCTGACCGGGGAAAAATGTTTCACGGCTTTCTGGCCGGAATTCAAACAATATCTAACGGTTTTTTGGCCGTCAGATCCTCGGTTTTTTGGCCGGGGTTAAAGTAAATGGCTCCACAGTTTTCTGACTGGGAGATCCTCGGTTTTCTGACCGGGGATAAAAAGTTTCACGGCTTTCTAGCCGGAAAGACCCTCGGTTTTTCTGACCGGGGTCCAAACAGATATTGGACTGATATGATTTGATTCTCTTTTTTTTTTTTTGGAGTTTTCATTTTCTTTTCTTTTATTCTTCTTTTGGGCCTTCTTTTAGGCTTTCTTTTTAACAATCAACAAATGTATAAAATAAATCTCTAAAAAGAAACTTACCCTTTTATGCGTTTTCCTTGTTCCGAAGCCATTTCAAAGCTTGGTACTTCACTTCTTTGAGTTATACCTTCTTCTTGCACAATTAAATAGACATGCTTTCAACAAAGAACATTTTATTAGTTGAAAAAGTGGTTGACTTTGCGGCCTTGATTGCCCCATTTCCATTGAGAACTTTGCTACCAATTGTCTTTGGGGGTGACTTCCTTTCAAGCTGTCCGGATTCAGACTCGAAATTCTTTGAGGACTCGCCTGTGTGGGCTCTGTCTTTCTGCCTCATTCCGTTTTTAAAACCTTAGCCTTTGATTTCCTTTTCCTTCTTAATGTCATTTCCTTTGCAAATGATCAACCATCATGATCAGTCGGGATTGGATCAATACACCACTGAGGCTGGGTATCTTTCTTTGCCTTTTTACCAAACGGAATCCTGTAAAACTGGTCCCGCCGCCTTTCTTTGTAATAGTTTCAGAATTAAAATTAAACCGAAAGGGATTCAAAGAATAACTATACAAAAAGCAAGGAAATGAGTTTAACGAGAAACGTCCCTTTCGGGGAAAAAAGAAGGACTTATCTGGGATGCATGCTGACTTCAAATAAACATGACATGCTTCTTGGACTGGACGCCTGACCCACATAAACTTTCCAACTTCTTATGAACCCATTGATTCGCAATTTCAAAACCAGGGAATCTTGCCAAAATTCTTTAATGAATGGACGTCTTTCTTTTGGTCGGTGGCGCCTTTTGCGGGTTTCCGCCAATCGATCCCTCTCATTTCTCTTCTCCCTGTCGCCTGATAGTGCTCTTTGCGAGTTTTCACTAAACGGACTCTCTCATTTTTAGCTTTTCCAATCGCCATCGCCTTATGGTGCCCGAAGGTTTTCACCGATAAGACTCTCTCATTTTGTTTCTCTCAATTCAGACTGTGTCAGATTTCCGTCAATGACATTCTTCACTTCCTTGCCTTTGCCAATTGATCCGAAGGACTTGAACAAGGTTTTTTGGGTAAAAAGGAAATTGAATGGAATTACAACTATGGAACCATCTTGACGGATTTAAACTGAACCGTCATATCATCTGCCCCAGTTTAATTTTTGGGGAAATTGGGATTTTTATTTTGGTGTGACTGAACCTCAGGAAGAGGTTGCCTACGTATCCTTTCGGAATCAAGTCAGAACGTAGTTCGGATGGTGATAATTTTTGTTTTTATTTTATTTTATTTTTTTTTCTTTCATATATATATTTTTTTCTTTTCTCTCTTTTTTTTCAATTTTTGTTTTTAAACATTTTTTATTTATTTCGGGTTCCAAAGAGGGTGAACAAAGAAACATAACCGGATCAAAGGGTTTTACAAAGGATTTATAGTGTTTGGGGTAGCAAGAAAGAAAGCCTTCGTCATCTCAATTATACAAAAGCCAACGTCGCAGGAGGTCCTGACATAGTACCTTTATACTGTATCTGTATTGACTTCCGTTTCAAGATCATTCCCTTCAATGTCTTCCAGATACAGTGTCCCTGTCAGTAATATTTTCCGGATGATGTATGGATCCTTCCAATTATGAGCGAAATTTTTCTTTTGTTTCTTGGTAATGAGGAGGAATTCGCCTTAACGCAGGTTGTTCTATTTCGAGATTCCTGGGCCGCACTTTCTTGTTGCAAGCATGGGCCATTCTTTGTTGGGATAGTTACCCGGGTATTCCCTGAGTACAACACACCCCTTTCGTATGCGAACCAATTTTCCTTCAGTTATTCCAATTCATTGTTTCATTTCCTCAAAAATAAACTTTTGTGCATTTCAACTCTCGATTCATTATTCTGAAGTCTGACGGCGTTTTGGGATCTAGGCATGAAGTCCGCAAGCATGTCATGTTATTTAAAGCTGCATGATTTGAACTAAAGAGAAGAGAAAAAGAAAACCAAAACAAATCTGAAAGAATACAAAATAACAAAAGAAAAGGAAACGGACGATGAAATATTAATTCCATTTTTTGGAATCGAAAGGATAAAACAGGGTTCACATTCGGAATTTTAAAGACAAAAACTAAAAGAAACATCCAATTTACACCCTGAAATAACTCATGATGCAGAAAAATGCGGCAGGACAAGTTTTTCGGGCTTCCGCCTGATCGGGAATGGCCTAGCCTTTTAGTTTGGGAGTTTAGTGTCTGGTCCCATCTCAACGGTGCTAGTCCCTTTCCCTGGCTCGACCATGTGGGTATCGTAGAGCTTTGCCTCATGTTTTCCTTCACTCTCTTCAGTCATGAAATCCTCATTATCTTCCTCTTGACGGTCTTTAAGCTTCTGTGGTACGCGTCCAACAAACACCGGCTCATTCAGCCGTGGTGTCTTAATTGCTTCCCCCCATACCACTTTTAAAAAAAATTACTTTCTTTTGATTCAGCAACGGGTTGCTGAACTTTTCTTTTGGACCTCGTGAAGTATGAATGTGAGGCCAGAGTACCACAAAATCAACCACCCTTTTCTAAAACCTGGAGTTTGGCAAACAAACGGTTAGTCTGAAACAACATAACAGATAAGTAATCTCACGTTGGGTGTGATGCACTTATATAGTTGATCGTGTTGCTACTTGTATTCGATTGTAATGCGTTACTCCGGCTTATACTTTCTTTTGCTTGCATCTTCTTCCTCTCTTTATCAATTTTCTCTTTCTTCTTTTTTTTTTCTCATTTTTTTTTCTTTTTTTTTTGGTGATGGTCGAATCTTATGTGGATTGCCTACGTATCATGTCCCCGCATGAATCAGACCGAGCGTAGTTCGGAAAAAATCGGGAATTGAGTAAATCAACTAATCATTGAAAGAAATGCTTTTTTTAAAAAAGGAAAATATATTCATATTTTTGCTTATTTTTTGTTTTTTTTTTTGCTTTTTGTTTTGCTTTTTGATAGAATGACTTCAAAAAATAAAAATTTATTTGCTTTAGAGTAAAATCCATATTTTTAAATTTTGATTTTTATTGATTTTTCTTCTTATTTCATGAAAAGCAGTAGAAAGAACGAAACCATTTTTTTTAGTTTTTTTTTTTTGAACTATTTTTACCTTTTTTTTTTGAATTTTCTAAAGAAAGATTTTAATGAAGGAACTAAAAGGGAGTATTTTTATTTATTTTTTTTTGATTTTTTTTTAAAAAGAAAAATTGGGGTCGGAACCGATGAGGTTTTCCTATGTATCTCACATCCGGTGAGAATCAGACCCGCGTAGTTCGGATAAAAGAACTAAATCATTTTAAGAAAAGAAAACAAACTATTTTTAAACAGCATTTCTAAAACAAATTATTTTCAAAGAAATTAACCTATATTTAATAAAATCAATTTTTTTTTTGCAGTTTTCAAAAATTATTTTCTACGAAACTAAGAAAATTTATTTGGAATTTTTTTATTTTTCAAAAAGGAAAAATTTTAAAGAAAACTAACTATTTAAAATTAACAAAATTTATTCGGAGATTCTTTTTCTTTCATTTTTTTTTCATTTTTTTTTCAAAAATTATTTTCTAAGAAAAACATACCATTTTCATAAAATTATTTTGATTTTTCACCTTGACATCTTCCACTTCTTAACCTCTCTCTTTTTTAATAACAAACCGGCCGGCATGTAAGATCGAAACAAATAAATGCACAGACAAAGATGCAACAAGTTGGTCTTTTGTTTCAGGTACACCTGTCCTAGACAGGCCCAACCCCTGTGTTGAGCCTCCTAAGTCAAATATGTGCATGATGCAAATATACGTTCCTATCGGGGATCCGGCATAAGGTTTTGTTATTCTAAGTCATCATCCTGTTGGAAAAGGTGTCTAGACTGGCTTTAACTCGAGCGGACAACTCGAGTCGAGGAGTGTCAGTGCACCGGTAGCGTGGCTTTCCGGCTTAATTGACAATACTCCCCGCCTAAACATGTGTGACTACAAATCCTTCACCGGGTGCCAAGCACCACAGCTATCTTGAGAAAAACGGGCTATGTCCAGCAAATGCCCGGTATTGTATTTCAAAAGACTCAGAAGAGAAAAATAGGTATCGGCACAATTTATATACAGTTCACGAAATATCAAAGCGGTAAAGCAACATTTAGCATATCAAATATAAACATGTAATAAAATCAGATAATAAATAAGCCAAATAAAATAATTAATCAAAGCTCGAATTCATAAACCCTGAACCAGTAGTTCTGGGTTTGTTCCCCAGCAGAGTCGCCAGAGCTGTCACACCTCCTTTCGGCGCGCTTACCCCGAAGGATAAACGTACAAGGGAGTTTTTCCAATTTAAGTGACAATATTCGAAATGGGATTATTTATTTATTTCAAAGTCGCCACTTGGAATAAATTATGGTGTCCCAAGTCACCGATTTATTTAAATCCCAAATCGAGGAAATTTTCGACTTTCCAAATGAAGTTTGCGAACCAGAAATTCTAAGTAAGGAATTTTGTTGACCCGAGGGAAGGTGTTAGGCACCCCCGAATCCCGTGGTTCTAGCACGGTCGCTTAAATTATTGTAATGGCTAAATATCTGATTTTAAAACATGTTCAATACTATAATCAATTACCGCGTTTGGTTATTTTTAAGAAAAAGTGAACATTATTATTGAGGCCTCCACAATTTTATTTCTTCTATTTAGCTAGGCTCGTAACATTTTTATTTAAAAAAGGATAATCCTAAGGTGACTACATTTTTTCTATTTAGTTTGTCTCTAAAAGAAAAGAAAAAGTCCCAAATAATTACATGCTTAAAAGGCTACTCTATATTAGTACAAAAGGTGTTCCTTCACAAGCCAACTGAATGGCAAATTTATTCTTCAAATTATAAAGCTAACTACAATTTAACAAAACTAATAAAACGGAAAATAACAACAAATATTAATCAACAAACTTGTTTTTCTATTTCATTTCAAAACTTCAACTTCCAATTCGAGCTTACATCAACACATGGTTTTTAGAATGTGTACCTGGTTTTGAAAGGAATGGGAAAATGGCAAATCAACAAGGCGGTGAAAATACAGCAACAACAACAGTAACAACCAGCAGTAGCTTCAACACCTCAATCCCGAAAATTCCAGCAATACGGAGAAAAAAAAATAAAAAACCAGTAAAAAATAGAAAAGAAAAATATATTCCAGATTTTCTCTTTGTTTTGTCTTTCTAGCTTTGGACTCTTTTCAATTCTCAAAAGAAACTCTCAAAAATTGATTTTTTTGCTGTGTATACTTCTGTGTCCAGAGTGTATATCGAGTGTATACCACAGCAGAGAATTTTTTTATTTTTTCTTCTCTTCCTATTTTTCCTCTCTTTTTTCTCTCCTCTTTTTCTCTCTAATCTTCTCTTCTATTTATAGGCAATAATTTCGAAAATTTTCAGATCTTTTTATTAAAAAGAATATATTTTTTAATTTAAAGAAAACCCGCTAATCCATGTTTTCCTCTCCATGTTTTCCTCTCCATGTTTTCTTCCTTTATTTCCTTCCCCCCACTACTTTATGTTATGTGATTATGATTATTTTTGGCTAAAAATCTGAAATTTTCTTTTTGGGTCAATGGGTTTTGGGTTGGGTAAGGGTGCTTAGGATTGGGCTTGTAACTTAATTTGCAAGATGGCCCAATCCAAATTTTTTCTATTTTGTTCTTCTCCATTATTCAACATCCTAATTAATAAAGCCCAAAAATACTAAGATAAATTTATAAAAACTAAAAATTATCTTGAAATACTAATTAACTCATAATAATAATTATCACACAAAATTAAACATTAATAAAAATAAAATTGCACGATTTGGACATTAAATGCTTAAAAAATGCAAAAATACATATTTTTTATGACTTTTCATTTTTGTAAAATAAACTTAATTGTAAACTTGAATTTTATATACATATGCAACATATTTTTTGTATATTTTATTTATTTAAACAAGCAAACATGCATAGATAAAAATGCAAATAATACAAGAAAAATAACACAAAATTCACAACAATTGCAAGAAAACTAAAATTATTTTATTTTGAATCTTTGGGAGTATTTCTCTTATATGGCAAAAATCACGTGCTCACACCTACATCCTCAATAACCCGTCATCACCAATGGTCACATATTTGGCATCACCAATCAGAACCTTGTCCTTGAGAACAAGCAAATGAGGGTCATCATATTGACACTCTCTGATACGGTCGAAAAAGAAAGACCGAGAAACCACACAAGCTAGAATTTGATTGAGCTCCAAAATATCCAATCTCACAAACCTGTTGGCTAAGGCCTGAAATTCCATCGCCATGGGCCTCTCCACTGTTGGTAAATAAGTCAAACTCCTTAAACTATCCGCCCAGTAACCCAAAGGCTCAGCCAACACATTGGCCTTCCTCGGGTGATACAAGATAGTGATATCATAGTCTTTCAGCAGAAGCTCTAATCACCCCCACTTATGCAGATTAAGGTCCTGTGCTTGAACAGATGCTGAAAACTTCAGTGATCGGTTTAGATCTCACAAGGAACACCGTACAAATAATAACACCAGGTCTTCATGGCGTGAAAACTAGAAGCTAATGAAAAATGGAAGCTAACTCGAGATCATTGATAGGATAATTCTTCTCATGCATCTTCAATTGTCTGGACACGTAGGCAAATCGCCTTACCATCAAGCATCAATACCAATCCTCGAGGCATCACAATAGATAGTATAAGATCACGAACCTGCGGGCAATATCAATACTGGGGTAGTAGTCAAAGCTATCTTGAGCTTCTCAAAGCTATCCTCACAGTCTTCCGTCCACCTGGAATGAGCATCCTTCTAGGTCAGCCTAGTCATATGTGTTGCAATAGATGAAAACCCAACACCAAATCGACGGTAGTAACCCGCCAATCCAAGAAAACTACAAATCTCTATAGATGAGGATGGTTTGGACCAACTATGCACTATTCCACTTTCTTCAGATCTATCTTAATCTCTTAAACATGAATGATAAATGCGGTCCACAATAAAAGAATCTCCCACAAGAGTAGAAATATAAACATGGGAACTCAAAGAATCCCGAGATACACCCAAATATAGGGCAAAATAAGAGGACACATAAGAATGAGTGGAGCCTCGATCGAATATAACCGATGCATCTCTATGACAAATCGAAACTATACCTAGGATGACAGAATTAGAGGCAACAACCTCTATACGGGAATGAATGGAAAATATCTAGCCTGACCTCCTCCTCTAGGGCGACCTCAACCTCTTCAACCTCCACATCTAGCTGGCTGAGTAGGCGGGGTAGCAACTGGTGTTGTGATCATAGCCTAGGAACATTACAGAGCACACTGTGGCAGAGAAGTCTGTGGAGGTGTACCCCTCATAAGTTTAGGGCAATCCTTCACCACATAGCATGTGTCGCCATATTCAAAACAAGCTTTGGGAGGAAGTGGATGATGTGACTGGCTCGGGCCAGATTTGCTGAACTCACCACTGAAAGAACTCTGTGTAGGAGGCACACCGGATACTAGAGGTGAATAATAAGGCTCCTAAGGTCTAGAAGGAGCTAGAATACCACTGGCAGCTGGAAAAGCTGAATGAACAGGGTGACTCATAGAACACCTACCACGACGAACTACAATTGGGGCACATGCTCCAAAATAATAGCCCGACTTTAGAGACCTCTTGAATTCTCAGTCCTCTATATCCCAAGATAGCATGCCCTCTACTCTCCTAGAAATATTCACCACTTGCTGATAAGCAATATCCATCTCCAACTCACGGGTCATGCTAGACCTGATTCTGGGAATGAGCCCCTCAATAAACCGACGAACTCTCTCACGAACTATAGAAATCAAGGTCGGTGCATGCCTATCCAAGTCAGTAAAACAGACAGCATACTCCGAAACGGTCATAGTACCATGGCACAAATGCTCAGACTCCGCGTGTCATGCGTCCCTCAGGCTCTAAGGAAAATACTCCCTCAAGAACATATCTAAATTGGGTTCATGAAAGGGAAGCTGCCACAACCAGATTTTCCAACACAAAACTATGCCACCACTCGTAGGTTGCTCCTCAAATCTAGAAGGTAGTGAAAGAAACCCCACTCGATCATGACATATCCATATGCCGAGGATATGGTGGCACTCCTCCCGAAATCCCTGAGTTTCCTCTAATGCTAGACCACTGAATATAGGAGGTTTTTACTTCTTGAACCTTTCAAGATTTCGCTCCTCCTCCTCTGAAGTTGATGCCCAATTCTCGGGTAGCTGTTCCTTTTCTCTATTTCTACCTAAGATTTCCTTCTTATTGATAGAGGTTGTATTACTATTCAACTACAAATAAATTATGGTTTTAAGTATTTTAAACCTCTCAAGTTTCAGTGATTTATACCCCCTAATTTTTTGAAACTGACAGATAATGCTTCCTTCTTGTGATTGAAATGAAAATATTCAAGGTCTCCATAATAAAAATAATTTTATTATTATGTGCTGGAGATTAGATTTCTTAATTCAAATTCTAAGACCATACAAATAGGGATGGCAAACGGTGCGGGGCGGGGCGGGGCGGTTGCGGGTCACACCCGCGCACACCCGCGAAGACTCCAACCCGCCCCGCCCCGCACCGCCCCGCAAAATAAATTTTTCTAATTTTAACCGCCCCGCCCCGCCCCGCGAAAAACCGCACCGTCCCGCTCCGCGAAAATATTACCCTTTATAAAAAAAAGTAGACTTTGTATTTAAAGATTTAATTTTGGTACTATTAATTAAAAATAAGATAAATAAAAATTGAGGAAGCAAAGCCCAAAAAAAAAAAAAAGAGACAAAAAAGATATAAATGAATTTCTTGGCTAATGAGAGGTGCCAAGTTATCTTTCTTTTTTCCTTCAATACATTCATAAACTAATGCTGCCTAATAAATTTACTCATGATAAAAGTCACAAATGTTTATGTATATATAAGGCATACATGCAAAAACAAATTACAAAGATATGTATAAGAAGAAAATATATATGAAAAAAGACAGAGAAATAGAATGAGATAATTATAGTTTTATATTGCCAAAATAAACGTGTAACTCAATACCTCTTACCTAACTTTCTTGTTTAAATGTTCTATATAAAAATTAGCGTTAGGGATTTAGAGTTTTAGACTTTAGATTTTTAATAACCCGCAACCCGCGACCCGCATTAATTTTTTTTTTTTTTTTTAAAAAAAATATGCCCGCCCCGCCCCGCAAATAATGTAACCCGCCCGCCCCGCGAATGCTGAAAAACCGCCCCGCCCCGTTTGCCATTCCTACATACAAAAGTGAGTAGATAGATTTGAAGATATGTTAGGGGAGGAGGATGGAAAGCGACTATAAGATTGTAGTATCAAATAAAGCGAGACATTCAACTCAATAAGGGCACAAGTACGTGAATTGGCTTAAATTGGTTTTACTTTACCACCTTCTCACTATCAGATCATCCATGTTTATTTTTTCCTTTTGTTAATTATGTTACAGGGGACAACAACTATCTTTGCATCATTTGTTTTCTATTTATAGTTCATTTACTAATCTCCTTCTGATATGGCGGGTACGGACTTGGCTGTTATGCAACACAAATCACAACCACTTTTGAGTGATTTTTTATATATTTGTTATTTAAAGAATAGGTGGTGGCACTGATAGTCCTTTTTTTTTGCTTATGCTTTCTTTCCTTTATTTACCTCAAGTGTAATTGGTATCCTTATGTTATAAAACTGTTAACATTTGATCATTACTTCTTGCTTCTATGGGTGCCTTTATCTTTTGTCAAGGACGGCAAAGAAGAAGATTCATCGCAGCTTTGTGAATGCTTCATAGTTTGTATTAAGTAAATAGTACTCATAAATGTAAAGAATGTGTCAACTGGCAATCGCAGAACATCCAAGAATGGATATTTGTTCCTATATGTATATAAATAATATCCAACCATTAGTATACAATGTTGTCTATATCCGAATTGATGGTCGCTTATTGCATTAACTTTTATTATTTGTAATATCATATCAAAACAAAGTTGATCAAAGATAAAAGTTCCAACTTTTATATTATTGGGCTCGTGCCGAGCTATCACTGCCTAGTACATGCATACATATGAGTATACAACAAATGTACTGAATGTACATAAATTCAATATGCATATTTTACACTAGAAAAAAACTTTTCAGCCATCATTATATCTTTATTTCAACATAAAATTTACCATATAAAAAAAGTGTCAAACCTTCATGAAGACCTCTTATACAATAATAATGTATATACACATATGCACTAAATGTACATAAATTCAACATGCATATTTTACACTAAAAATAAACTTTTCAGCCATCATTAAACCTTTATTTTAACATAAAGTTTACCATATAAAAAAAGTGTCTAACCTTCATGAAGACCTCTTATATAATAATAATGTATGTACACCCTTATACATTGAAAACAAATATCATTATACACAAATCTATACACTTATACCTATTTTATATTTGTATAAGTGTTTATAAACACCAGTTATACGGTATATGCACTGAAAAATACCTTATGTCCATCACTGACCTCTGTTTAACACCAATATTATAAAAAAGAACAAAAAAGAAAAGAAAAAAAGAACCAATCAGCTCAAGATAGGTCATGAATCCCAAATTCTTAAATTTTATCTCACCCGATCATTAATACTATTATTAGTCGATACCCATATGGATTGAAGCACCAATTCACAATGAAAACTTTCGGATCTGAAAACTTCAGCTTCGTCAGTGGTGGAATTATAATTTTTGGGACTTATATTTCATACGAAATGCTCACAGTTATATACACCCTTATACATTAAAAAAAATATAATTATACATCATACTACACAAATTTACACACTTATACCTATTTTATACATAATTATACAATATTTGTATAAGTGTGTATAACGCACCAGTTATACAGTATATGCACTGAAAAATACCTTATGTCCATCACTATACCTATGTTTAACACAAATATTATCATAAGAAGAAGAAGAAGAAGAAGAAGAAGAAGAAGAAGAAGAAGAAGAAGAAGAAGAAGAAGAAGAAGAAGAAGAAGAAGAAGAAGAAGAAGAAGAAGAAGAAGAAGAAGAAGAAGAAGAAGAAGAAGAAGAAGAAGAACCAATCAGCTCAAGATAGGTCTAGATGAATCCCAAATTCTTAAATTTTGTCTCACCCGATCAATAATACTATTATTAGTCAAAAACCTATCTGGATTGAAGCACCAATTCACAATAAAAACTTCCAGATCTAAAAACTTTAGCTTCGTCAGTGACAGAATTATAATTTTTGGGACTTATATTTCGATACCAAATGCTCACAGTAAGAGACTAAGAGATTTATCAATCAAAATTACTTAAATTATTAATGGGTCAAATATTTTCTTCCTCAATCCTTTCAAACGAACAACTAAGTTCATATTCGTCATCTTACTCTAGACTTTCATATTTTTGCATTAGGAAAGTTTGAGAGAATTAAAAAAAATTAAGAAAAATTAGATCTGAAAATCAGAGAAGAAAAAAGATAAGATGAAAGATAGATTTGAAATTATAGAAGATAGAAGATGAATATGGGAGATAGATCAAAAAACAATATGGAGGATAGAAGATAATGGCTTGTAGAGAATGAAGAGGCACTAGGAGAGAGCATTTTGGGCATGTAGGGAAAAGAGAACTAGGTTAGTGAGTGAAATCTTTCCTTTAAATTCTGTATAAACTGAACTATAGCAGGTAAACTTGAAAAATACAGATATTTTTATTATGGTATGAAGTCATATATATTTTCTCGTAATTTTTTCAATCTTCCAAAGAAGTAGAATATATTTCCATAAGTACTTCCTCAAATCTTGGCATAAACTCAATCGATCGACCTAAGATTTCCTAATATTATCACGTGGCAGTCATGTCAGCATAGTATAAATAGGAAATTGTCATGCGCAAAAGTGATTCACATTCTTCATAGGACTCAGCCTATATTTGTTGATCATCGATCAAATAAAACTCAATTTTTAATACCTAGATAAAGAACATTGTAAGTCCTGTGGTAGTTAATTGATTTGATTTGTTGAGATAACAGTTTGATACTCCGTGGTTAGCAAACGAGTTCTTTCGTATACTTTCCCTTCTAATTTACCAGGGAAGTATGCAAATGAAAAGCATGTCAAAAATAATTATTATTTTCCCCTAGCATTAACTTCCAGATATCTTATTCTAATACTAGCACCATATAAGTAATAATTAACCAGGATTCTGATTTGTTTAGCAAATCCAAGCTACGGATTTGAGCTATGATTCGGTTTGAGTGGCTGCTATAAGCAGTGACAAACTACCATTGAAAATTTCACAAAATAGCAGTTTTTTTTCAGCTTATTTAAATATTAATCAAGCTAGTGGTAGTTTTAAAAACAAAATTAAGCTACTATGAATTTTGAGCTACTACTGTCTATGGCTGCCACACACCAGTAATAAATGGAAATTCACAAAATGGTTGTTGTTTTTGCTTATTAAAATGTTATTCTAGTTGGCCGATGAGATTTAGTAGCCTTTAATTATTATCATCTTCTTCATAAGTCCACAATGACGGAAAAAAAATTTTTTAGAGCCACACAAATGTGATGCGATTCAATAAACATTTTAAACGGCCAAAGAAAATAATTTACTACAATTATGTCAATTACGTTAGATTTTTATTACGTTACGTGATTTAATTTGCCTCAGGTATTGTATTGTCCGTTGCTGTTATTTGGTACTACTTATATTTCTCCCTTTTTCTTGTCTCTTCCTTCTTTCTTTCTTTCTTGCTTTAATTTTCTTCTTCTTGCACTTCCTGAGCCGAAAGGCGTTGTTCTGATGGTAAGCAACCTTCACTTCCAACCAAGAGGTTGTGAGTTCGAGTCTTTCCAATGGCAAGGTGAGAAGTTCTTGAAGGGAAGGATGTCGGGGGTCTATTTGGAAACAACCTCTCTATCCTAGTGTATGAGTAAGGTCTGCGTACACACTACTCTTTCCAGACCTCACTAAGTGAGATTATACTGGGTTGTAGTTGTTGTTGATGTTGTTTTACCCTTCCTGAGCAGAGGTCTATTGGAAACAGTCTCTCTACCTGCATTAAATAGGGGTAAGATCTGCGTGCAGATTACGCTCCTCAGACCCCACATATTAGGATCATACTGGGTTTATTGTTGTTGTACTTTAATTACAAGAATTTTTTAACAATCTCAAGTTGGAGACCCCATAATTAGTCTTTGTCAATATCTACTTGTACAATAACATCCTTTTTTTTTGGTCAAACAATACCATCCATATAAAAGCATATTCCATTATAAAAATGATAAGTCAAACACGACCATTGCCGGTCTATTCTATACAATTAGATTTGTACAATGAACTAGAACTATCTTAATAAGGTAAGAAATATGATTTAGGAAGATGATTTCCTTAATGAAATCGATTATTAGTATTTGGTAACTTTGAATTATTGAAATTGTTTTCGAGATACTTTTCACTAGAGGAAAACGACTTAAGTAATTGGACACGGAAGTCATATCTCTCTTGTACGTACGTCAATCGACACTTACGCATTGTACCGACAAAATAAAAATTCATCATCATACCATATGGTTAGTTAGATATCATATACATGTTCCAGTAACCTATTCTTTTTTTTGTGGTAATAATTTAGCTTAAACTTACAATTGAACATTAATGAGAAATTTGTATAACAACACAAATGTTCCAGGCCCCTTTTACACTTATTTAGGATCACTTAATTATTTCAAAAAATTTTATTTTTACTTAAATTTCTTGCTCAATTAAACAAGTTCACAGACAAAAAATTAGTTAACCTGAAATTGTGGCTGAGTGGTAGTTACTAGCATAAGTCAACCGTAAAAACACGTGGACTGATAACTGTTGTAAATATGGTCAATAGTCATAATAATTATACGCTATCAACAATATATCTATTATGGCCATTTTTTTAAATGAGTTTCGATAAGTTTATTTTGTGTATGATACGGCTGATTCTAGTTGTATGAACTTTATTTTTGTCTCATAAATTAGTAAACCCCAATATTATAATTTCCGATCCATAAAAATTTGAATCCACAAAATCGTGAGACATAAATGTTGCCTCATACAATTAATATCAATTGTATGAGACACAAAATAAAATTTTCGATAAATTTCTAAAAGGAGAATCTAATTGAAAGCAATATGGATGCCATTCCTCCTGTTTAAAGCCAGTGATACTACTTTAATCTAGTGGACTGTTTCTTTTCTTAGCTTTTAATTACTTAATTACAATCACTGACAAGAAAATCTATTTTATTTTCAACATTATATTCTTTTGGCTCTTATAGTCTCAGAAGCCAGCAGGGTATTCCTCTTCCTATATAAGGAGAATAAAAGCAAAACAAAGCTGCCAACTTACAAACAACATATCTTCTTTATTATCTTAGAGAAATGGA
This sequence comes from Nicotiana noctiflora, assembly GCA_032618575.1. Taxonomy (NCBI): domain Eukaryota; kingdom Viridiplantae; phylum Streptophyta; class Magnoliopsida; order Solanales; family Solanaceae; genus Nicotiana; species Nicotiana noctiflora. Next base: position 210,733 of record JASVEL010000216.1, read on the forward strand.
AAAGACAAATGTTGAAATGGATGAGATAAAGATGAGAGACGAAGAAGTAGAAATTGATGAGCAGAAATGGGTTTATGACTCTTCAGTTGATTACAAAGGAAGAGTTCCTCTTAGGGCTTCAACTGGTGGCTGGAAAGCCTCTTTCTTGATTATTGGTAAGAATTCATCTAATAAATGTCACATGCACACACAAGTTTCACTTAATTCCCTCTACGTCTCAGTGATCAAGAACAAAAACAAAACAATTCAGTTTGCTTTTTGCTGCAAAGTTATAAAATTACGGATTTATCTTATATTCAACGATCGTATAAAGTTGTTGTCATGTGACCAGGAGGTCACGGTAAGTCGTGGAAAGAGTCTCTTGCATAAATATAAAGTAAACTTTCGTACAATAAACCCTTGTGGTCCAATTTTTCCTCGAATCCTGCCCATAACGAAAGCTTAGTCCAACTGACGTGTTCTTTTCCCTGATCGTATAAATGAATTTTTAGACGAATGGTGGAATATGACATGTTGTAGAAGGTTACTTAATTTATTTCAATATTACTGCTATGATTACTTTTAACCTGATTTTGATAGTACTAAAACATTTTACCTGTCTATATATAAAATTGTTTTTATTAGGAAAATAACCTTTTGCAAAAATATAGAATAAAATTGAGTATAATAGACCGTTGTAATGTAGCGCTTTCACGGATCTCGCATATAGGAGGAGTTTAGTAACCAAGCTGCTTTTTTTTATTAGGGTGGTGAAACCACTTTGAAGGAGGAACCAAGTTTAATGTATTTACTTTATGAATTTGGCTGATGTTTGGTCTTTGTTGGCAAAGAAAGATCTCCACATAAAAAGATTTTCAGAAAGCAACTTCCATTAGTCAGGCAAGGGCTGGGCTCTGAACTATGCTGTGCTTGATGCCAGCATTTGAGTTAGAATTTCAATTTTATGTGTTATGAATTTTAAAATAATTATTACAAGTGTTAATAATTGGATTCTAAATTTAATATTTTATCTATTCAGTAAATTTCTTAACTTAAATATGCCGTTTGAACAAAATCTATTGGGTTCCGTCGAACCCGTACTCAGAGCTTCTAGCAGGGACTCATATTCATATACCTTCTTGATTTTCTAAAGCAACACTTATTTTGAAATATATTTAATTGACTAAAATGACTTATAAAATTGACCAGAGAGTATTAAGATTAATATAAGAAGAATTAGAGGCCCATAAACTTCGATTAATCAGTCATTCTCTGTCAGTTAAAAGAATATTACCCCTATGAGAAAATTCTCTATGTAATGAGAACCGCTAAAGAGTTCTATGGTCACTTTTTGGGTACTGTAGGCTGTAGTTATCAAAGATAAATCAAATGTTTTCGTAACAATTTTGTCTGTTTCGAATATATTTGAATGTTACAGTTGATTATTGTTATAAAAATATATATAAAATATAAGATTTGATTTAGAAAAAGTTTGACTTTTACCAGAAAAATATTATTATATAAAAATATTGTTACAGATAGATCTGTAAACACTTTTTGATAACTTGATAAAAGTTTGGTCAAGTGGAAAATAGCACACAGCCAGGGTATATAACTCATTGGTTCTCTATAAATCTTTTTATAGATAATTGTGAAGAACTGTATTCAGGGCATAAATTCCAAAACTAACTTCTACAATTGCCTAGATTCTACCCAAGTGGTCCAATACCTATGACAAGGAGTGTTTATGACGCAACAAATATCATATCTTAATAAGTGAAAAGTATAGATAGTTGCTAACAATAGCATGTTTGGCCAAGCGTTTCGAAAGTATTTTTTTGTTGCTAAAAAATATTTTTGTTTCAAAATTATAAGGTCTCGGTCAAGTTTTTAGAAGTAAAATTTATTTTTGAGTAGAAGCAGAAATAATTTTTAAAAAGCAGAGAAAAATAATTTCTTCTCAAAAGTATCTTTTTATATATACTTTTGAGAAAACTACAATTATCTACCTCTCACCAAAAGTACATTTTTGAAAATCACTTATGAGAAAAATATTTTTCAAAATAAGTTATTTGGATAGTTGTTATGTATCGTTTCATACCATATCGTGCAGTATGACATTGTATATTGTTTTGATTTATACAATATTTAGATAGATTATATTTTTTGTCGTCGTTTCATATTGTCAAGCATCAATACTATGAAGGTTAAACTTGCAATACTATAGAGAGAGAAAATATGGTGCAGGATAGAATTATTATTTTAAAAGCTCAGATAAAGGATAAGATAAGATTATTTAATAATAAGGAAGGACAAGACGAGAGAAAAAAATAAGGTAACAATGCGATCGCACCAAATCGGTCATTCCATAAAGTGTCACTTTTTATCATTACGTAACGACGTATTTTGACGATACGATAAAAAAAAAATAACAATCAAAACAAATATTATGCTTAAAATAACAACACGAGACAATATAACAAGTAGCAATCATCCAAACAAGCTACAACTCTGGAAGCACCAGACAAACTACTCCCTCTGTTTCAAATTAGATGAACTACTTTTCTTTTTAGTCAGTTTTAAAATAAATAACACATTTATACATTTGAAAATAATTTAACTTTAAACTCTTTATTTTACCCATTTACCCCTTAATGAGAACTTTTATAACCACGCAAATGTCATGACCCCATAAAACATTTTTACTCCTTAAATTTTTAAGATCACAAGTTTAAAAAGTCTTTTTTTTTAAACTGTATGCCGAGCCAAAATAGTCCTACAATTTGTACATAAATTCCTTTTGTATCTGTTTTTTTTTTTGGGTGGGGTGTGTGTGTTTAATTCAATAGCTTTTTCAGTTACTTTTTTAAATGAAACTCTGTTCTTTAATTTTCATGCTATTATTTTTTATTATCTTGAATACATGATGTATTATGCATCTTATATCCTTTATTACTATTATTAAGTAATTAGAGAAAACTAATGAGTTGTGTTTGAATGTAACAGCAATTGAATTCAGTGAAAGGCTGAGTTACTTTGGAATAGCCACAAGTTTGATTATATACCTAACTAAGGTTATTCATCAAGACCTCAAAACTGCAGCAAAAAGTGTGAATTACTGGACTGGTGTCACCACGTTGATGCCATTACTAGGAGGGTTTGTTGCTGATGCATACTTGGGCAGATTTTACACAGTTCTTGCCTCAACCACTGTCTATCTCCTGGTAATTACAGTATTTAGTGGAGTATATTTTATGTTCAATAATCACATTTTAAATATTTTATTTTCAATAATCAGCTATTCAAATAGGCCAAATAGACAAGTGTAACGAGGATTAGTAAGGTCATTGATGTTACTTACTTCCACTTTCTTCTTTGAAGTCTTTAATTTTTAATAAAATCCCATAAAGGCATACAGCATGGAGTATATTAAGAGAAAAATAAAAAAGGAATCAACTTCCAAAAGTGAAATAAATCAAATATTATTTTAAAAATAATTGACTGCTATTCCTTCTGCTTTATTTTATATTAACACTCTTTCTCTTCTTTATTCTTTTGGTTTGTCCAAAAAAAGAAAGGTATATTTTTATATTTGCCATCTTTTCAATTTAACCTTTTAATCCTACCCTTAATGACATGCTCTTATAACTATTGAAATATCATGACATGTATAAAACCACAAGTTTAAAAGGTATTATTGATATATGTCAAACGTCTTTCTTTTTTTCTTAAATTTTAGTTTTCAGTCAAATACCGTTATGTAAAATAATATAAAAGAATACCGAATTATACAAGAGAAGAAAGCTCCACAGAAGCTCCGAAGGAGTAGGAATTGGCTCACTAGGTTCTTCAACTAAAAAGTAGTCAAATTGCAAAACTCCTTATTCGATGTGAACTTACTTAGGTCTAGTTGCCAGCTTGAAGTCTACCAACCCTTTTCAAGTCGGGAATATCACATCAGCCCAATATTCTAAAATGTTACTTGCACGCAGGCCTAGCTCTATGTGGTGGGGAGGTCTTGGTAGGCAAGATAAAGAGACCAAAGCATGAAAAATCGGCTGCTTGTGAAATCTATAAGATACCTTAATTCCGTCATATAAAATGAAATGAAGGAACAATTTTGCATATAAAAATAGGAAATGATCTTTTGTTGAATCCTACTTAACAAACATTGTGATCAAATTATAGCTTAGCTAGACACAAATTCTGATACTAGATTCTTTGAGTTCTTCATATAAATGGATAACCAAATCATCATTTTCCTACGAGACAACTAACAATTTTAGACAACTTAAAATTGCCTCTCTTACCTGCTATTTGTTAAACAGGGCTTGCTTCTCTTGACAATGTCAAGTGTGGTACCAAGCTTGAAACCTTGTGGGAGTGACATCTGTCAAGAACCTAGAAAAATCCATGTGGTAATCTTTTTCTTTGCTATCTACTTAATCTCAATTGGAACAGGAGGGCACAAGCCTTCTTTGGAAAGCTTTGGTGCTGATCAATTTGATGATGATTATCCTAAAGAAAGAAGGAAGAAAATGTCTTTCTTCAATTGGTGGAGTTTTGGACTTTGCTCTGGTGTTTTACTTGGTGTTACTCTTATTGTTTATGTACAAGATCATGTTAGTTGGGGTATAGCAGATTTGATCCTCACATTAGTTATGGCTTCTAGTTTAGTCATCTTTTGTGCAGGCAGGCCATTCTATCGTTATCGAAAAGTAACTGAAAGTCCCTTAGCAACAATGCTACAAGTTATTGTTGCTGCGACTAGAAAAAGAAATCTTCCACATCCTTCAGATCCTGCTTATTTGCATGAAACTCAAAAGTCAGAAGCTAATAGAAGGAGGTTATGTCATACCAAAAGTCTGAAGTAAGATTTCAACTTAATCTTGAATTGATTTGATTCTGATATTAGTATATAGTATATGTTATCTTTTGCTAGAAGAGGAGCCTTGGCGCAACTAGTAAAGTTGCAGCCATGTGACAAAAAGGTCATAACTAGTAAAGTTACAATAGACCCTTGTGGTCCGGACCTTCCCCGAACCCCACGCATAGAGGAAGTTTAGTGCATCGGATTCGAGTCGGGGAAACAACCACTTACAAAAATGCAAGCTAAGGCTGCGTACAATAGACCCTTATAAACTGACTCTTTCCCGGATCCCACGCATAGCGGGATAGGGCCGACCCAGTTTAATACCCACTTCGTGGGTGTCTGGGGAAGGGAATACTCTAGGCAGCCTTCCCCTGCTTTGCAGAGAGGCTGATTCGAACCCGCGACCTGACACACCACGGCAAGCAAGCTTACCGCTGAGCCAAGCCGGCCCTTCAGGGGGCTTAGTATATCGGGTTCGAAATGTGGAAACAACCCCTTGCAAGAATGCAGGATAGGACTGCGTACAATAGACCCTTATGGTCTGGCCCTTTCCTGCCGCGCATAGCGGGAGCTTAGTATATCGGGTTCGAATTGTGAAAACAGCATCTTGCAAAAATGCAAGGTAGGGGTGCATATAATAGACCCTTGTGGTCCGGCCCTTCCCCGAGGCATAGGGGGAGCTTAGTGCATTGGACTGCCCTTTTTATTATCTTTTGCTATTCTACTTGTAGGTTTCTTGATAAAGCTGCAGTCTTTGATGAGACGCAAGATACAATAGTGCAAAAGCAGAATCCATGGAAACTTTCGACTGTAACCAAAGTGGAAGAACTGAAACTACTTATCAACATGACTCCAATTTGGCTAACCACTTTACCATTTGGCATTTGTATAGCACAAGCTTCAACATTTTTCATCAAACAAGGCGTGACACTTAACCGAAAGATCACTCACAATTTCGAGATTCCACCAGCTTCAATGTATGGCATTGGAGCTATTGGCATGATAGTAACTGTCACTATCTACGACAAAATCCTCGTACCTCTGCTAAGAAAGGCAACAGGAAACGAAAGAGGCATCAGTATTCTTCAAAGGATTGGCATTGGAATGATGTTCTCGATTACAACTATGATCATTGCAGCATTGGTTGAACGAAAGAGACTACGAATCATCGAGAAAAATCCTCTCGAGGGTTCAATTTCGATGAGTGTGTTTTGGTTAGCACCTCAGTTTTTTCTCGTTGGTATAGGAGATGGATTCGCGTTAGTGGGATTGCAAGAGTACTTCTATGATCAAGTACCTGATACAATGAGAAGTTTAGGCATTGCATTTTACCTTAGTGTGGTTGGTGCAGCAAATTTCCTAAGCAGTATGTTGATCACAATTGTGGATCACATAACAGAAAAAAGTGGTAAGAGTTGGTTTGGAAAGGATCTGAATAGCAGCAGACTGGACTATTTCTACTTGTTGTTAGCTACTATAACAGCAGTGAGCTTGTGCATCTATGTCTTTGTTGCGAGGAGCTATTCCTACAAGAATGTACAAAGCAGGAGAACTGCAGATGTGGCTAATTGCCAAGATGGCGATGATCGCGAAGCAATGCCTTAGACGTTTATATTAGTGAAGTCTGAGAAAGCAAAGTTACCATGTAACATATTTTGATGACTTAGAAGCAATAAAACTCCTTTCATAGAAGTTTAATCCTAGTACATTTGCTAAATTAATACAGTTTAGTTACCCCTTTACACTGTCAACTTTTATCTGTTGGTAGCCAGCCTCATAATATATGCCAGTGTCACTCTGGCTAAGGCCCAGACAGTATAGCTGAATCATTTCTCAGATTGACCATCACCTCATTATGGGCTAGTCAACAATAATTGGCCCGAGTTAAAGGCCTTTGATCCTTTAGTTAACCAATGACCTATAGTCCATAATCGTGGTATACCAGAATTTATGTTTCATGAGTAATGGCCTTACCATAAGACAGTAGACAGAGATGTTTAAACACACGCGCTTTATTTATGATTTTTAGTACATGGATGCACTACTAAAATAAGAGGAAAAAAAAATATTAAGTGAGATTGTATTCCTCTTGGTAAATTATTCAACCTCCAATCAGCATCCTTGGAGTATAGACGCCAACAATTAATATTATACCAATTTTGAGAAAAATATATACATAATACCTAATTTTGCAAAAAAAAAAAAATAACCATGGATTCCTTAGACTGAGATAGTACCACAAAGCAGGGGTTAACATAAATGACTTTATAGAAGTCCTCTTTGTCTGGGAGTCGCTCTTGAATCGAGTTAGTGAAGATACCACCCTAAATGATTCACGTACCTCATAAGTTTTCCCTGCTAGTGACTTTGTGTGACGGAGGAGCTCAAGAAGTGTGTAATTCTTACTAGTGACTTTGAAGAAACATGATTGCTCAAGAAGTGTGTAATTCTTATTTTTATTCCAATCATTCAATCAAACTAATTGTTTTAGAACAAGCAATGAAATGTAAGTTTAATTCGTTGGTCAAATTTTTGTTAATCAAATTTTTGTTAACCTATTTTGTTTTGCAAGTAATCAAAATATGACGAAGTAGGAAATGGTTTAACTTTTACGATTGATGAAGTAATAACTATATGACGTGGTTAATATTTTAAGTTAATAATTTATTATATTTTTTTTCGTATGCTAGTTCAATTGTAACAAGTCACACACTCAGTACTCTAGAAATAAATAAACAAAGAATTACACAATGAACCTAGAAGAAGAAATGGACTAAGAATGCAAACTCTCAAATGATTCATTTTGAACTCAAAAGCAAGGACTTTGCGCGCTTTTTTTTTTTTTTTTGAATATTGGACAAGAAGAATGTCCGTATGTCTATGGCAAACGTTGATTGAACCATGATCTACGATAGAATGGTACAATAGTCAATCAATAGAAAGAACAAAAGCTTTCTGTAACAAATTTTTTTTATTGAAGATGGTCAAAGGTCAAGCTAGTGAAAAATTCAAAACCTAACAAACCCAGGACAAGGTAGGTGGTGAGTAAGTAGGAGGTACAGATAATTGGGCCTACAGCCAGTCATGTTGTGGGCCATATCCAGCTTGTAAAACTACTTACATTCATTGGGCTTGTTATGGATCCATGGACCTGTCCCTATCGTCATTTTAACTTGTTGCCTTGACTTGTCAGATTTTTCCCGAGCAAAAAACAAAATTAGCCGTTCGGTCGAAAATAATTGAATTTAAGCAAATTTTCTTTCCATTTTTCGATGAGTGATAGAGTGCCTTAGTAAAAGGAAGACTTTAAACTTTTCGTATTCCTCCAAATCTTTTCTTTTCATTTTTCATTCACACTTCTTAATTTAATTAAATAAAAACCTTAACAGTATGTTCTCAGATTCATGACAAAGAACTAGTAATAATGTGACGTTTATCAAATGAATTCATGCATTTGCTTGAGAGCAAAAGATTCATGGTATTAAACTTGACATGTGAAATAATAATTTCGTGTGTTATGTAAAATCATTGTCAAAATAGTAGCTGTGTATGGTCAGCTTTAACCCATGACGGTGTGACACTTAATTACTGCATTATTAGAATGTGCTATGACAAGACTAACATTGCAAGTTGTGGAATCCTAACCAGCTATATGGACATTGATGTGATTTCATGCTAAATTTGTTTAGTGAGTCATGAACTGCATTTGTATTGTATATTCTCTTTTGATAGAAACATGATGCTTTTGATTTCCTTACAAGTCTTTAGGAAATTGGGACTGACATTTCGGCGCATTAGGCTCATGTTATGTGCAGGGTCCAGGGAAAGATTGAAGCACAAGAGTCTATTATATACAACCTTATTTTGTATTTCTGAAAAAGTTGTTTTCATGGCTCAAATTCGTGACTTTCTGATAACAACTTTTTAGGACCGACAATTTCTAATAGTTTCAAATTTGTCAATAGGCAATGCAAAATGATCTAAATTAGAGAATAAGCTAGCAATCAAATAATAATAGTAATATCGACAAGGAGTAGAGGGGGCATATAAGATGCTCCAAACTACAACCATGTTCTACCAACATTCTGCCATAATCCTCGAACTTCATGCTCTTTATCGAGGATAATATCTTTAGTGAGCCGAAGAAGTGTCATGTTCTCTTTAATCATCTCTCCCTTATTCTTCTTCCGTTTACCTTTACCTCTCCTAAGATATATCCATGCCATCTTCTTGCACCTCCTTGCTCGAGCTTCCGTCTTACCGTCTTTACATTCCCGAATTATCCCAGCCTTACTTTTCTTATCTTGTTCACCACAGAAGCCACTCTCACCTTGTCTCGTGTATCTCCGTTCCTAATATCTCTCCTATCATGACTACACATCTAAGCATTCTATCATTTCCCGCTACTTTTATTTTCTTAAGGTGTGAGCTTGACTGACCAACACTCTGTCCAACATAGTTGCTCTAACAACTACTCTATAAAACTTACCTTTAAGTCTTTGTGTTATATTCTTATCACATAGGACACTAGTTGCGAGCGTCCAAATATCTAACTGTTCTAATACGATGCGTGACATCATCATCGAGCTCCTCATTTTATTGGATTATTGACCTAAGATACTTTAATCTTCCTCTCAAGGGGATGACTTGTATATCAATCCCACTTTCACATCTGCCTGATCATATGGTTCGTCATTAAACAATGCATGCCAAATACTCTATTTTAGTCATGCTCAACCTAAAACCTTTAGACTTTAGGGTCTGTGCCCAGACCTAACTTTATCACACTTCTCATCGATCAATGCTATGTCATCTGCAAATAACATACATAGTACCTCCTCTTGAATCTGCTATGTCAATTCATCAATCACCAAAGCAAATAAAAAGCGCTAACAGTTGATCCCTGGTGCAACCTCATCACGTACGACTACGAGCTATTCTTGATCTCCTCCCAGAACCGAAATAATGTTAAAAAATACATAAAATACCATAATAAACCAAAAAAAAATAAAATACACAATTACCCATTTCGCAGTATAAAACTGCGAAATGCACTAACGGCCGTTAAGTGCATTTCGCAGTTTTATACTGCGAAATGTTTTTTTTTTTTTTTTTTTTTTTTTTTTTTTTTTTTTTTTTTTTTTTTTTTTTTTTTTTTTTTTTTTTTTTTTTTTTTTTTTAATTTCGCATTATTATTTCATGTTATTAAAAAAAAATACCAAATTTTATCGTTTTCACAATTAACAAATTTTATTTTTGTTGTGTTATTGGTTGCTAATGTTTGAGTTTATTTTCATTTGCAAAATCTTGTACTTTTATCATAATTAAAATATGTCGAAATCTGAGTTATTTTTTTTAAAAAAATTATCTAATAAATTATTGCTAGGAAAATTATTTATCTTCTCAAGTATTTTGATGCAAAATTACTTGTAGTTCATAATCTTATGAATGCCGCTTATGTTGCTTTAAATTAATACTAGTCATTTAAAATAAATATGTGAATTAAAAATAACGCTTATTTGATGCAAAACTAGTTGTAGAATTAACCTTTTCATGTTTGCTAAGAAAAAATCTCTATTGTGTTTTGCTAAAATATCTCGGGTCGGACCACGTACTTCTAACACAATAGAGACTTTTTGACGAATAATGAAGTAAAGCTCTTTTCGGAGTATTATTGGTTAGTTGTTGATTGGAGATGTTGAAAGCTTAAATTGCAAGACCATTATTATAGTTTGTAGGAATTTTATGCATTATGTAAATATGATTTTATACAATCAGATCAATTAAAAAATAATTATAAAATTACTCTATTTAATAACATTAATTAATAATATGATAGCTAAAAATAAGCGTTAAATAAAATATTATAACAGAATAAATTATATTTTCATTACATTATGAAGATATATAATTTAAATCCATTACTTATTTATACAAAATAACTTGTTGTTGAAGTTTTTTGATAGAAAATAACTCTGGAAGAATAAATTCTAATTTTGATCAACATGAATTTTATATTCTAACTCCTTCCAATACAATATTAAAGTAATATTTTCATAATCAAACGATTGAAGAAATACTACGAGATGAAGAATCTGATATGCATGATTATGTGTTTAGATAAAAAGAAGGATTGTAGATTAATCATACTATAACGACTAAATTAATCTATTTTTACAAAAAATAATTTATTATTTTCTATATGTTGCAAACAATAAATATGTAGTACTTATTAAAGCAATTGAATAATTTGCATTATGATGAGAAGAAGAAAAAAATCTTTTGCAAGTTAATCAACCATAATTTTGTCTTTTTAGAATAAATTAAAAAATATAGAGTACATGCGCAACGCGCGTATACAAAGACTAGTTATGATAAAAGTACAAGATTTTGCAAATGAAAATAAACTCAAATATTAGCAACCAATAACACAACAAAAATAAAATTTGTTAATTGTGAAAACGATAAAATTTGCTATTTTTTTTAATAACATGAAATAATAATGCGAAATTTTAAAAAAAAAAAAAAAAAAAAAAAAAAAAAAAAAAAAAAAAAAAAAAAAAAAAAAAAAAAAAAAAAAAAAAAAAAAAAAAAAAAAACATTTCGCAGTATAAAACTGCGAAATGCACTTAACGGCCGTTAGTGCATTTCGCAGTTTTATACTGCGAAATGGGTAATTGTGTATTTTGTTTTTTTTTTTGGTTTATTATGGTATTTTATGTATTTTTTAACATTATTTCGGTTCTGGACCCCACTATTCTTACTCAGGTCTTAGCTCCATTGTATATGTTCTTAATCGCTTTAATGTATGCCACATGAACTCCTCTAGACTCCAAGCATCTCCATAGAAACTCGTAGGATCTTGTCGTATGCGTTTTTTAGATTATTGAACACCATATATATGTTTTTTCCCCTATCCATATACTGCTCCAAATAAATCTCTTAAAAGGATGAATGACTATCGTAGTTGATCACACAGCATGAGGCGAATTGATTGAAATATAAATATTCTTCCCCATCCTCATCCCTACCACCCTCTCCAAACTTTCATACTGAGCTAAATAGTTTGATACTCCTATAAATATTATACAATTTTGAATATTATTCTTATTTTTGTATAATGGGATTATTATACTCTACCTCCATCGCTTGAGCATATAAACTCCCAAGGCATCTCCGAGTAGGATCAAGAAAAATAGAAACATGTAACAGAAGAGAAGAGGACAAATTAAATAATGTAGAGTACAGTAATAACGATTGGTTGAGAAGGAAACTGAATAGCAACACGTGGGATCTCTCTGATGTTTTTAATATTTAGCTGTCTTCTCTGGGCCTATTACTTTACTCAAGTCATAATGGTGAAGCTGAGCCATGGATTATGATCTGACACCACATAACCACATATATACCTTAGACCCCATAATACTTGCAACGTAATACTGCAAGTACTACACCGTCATGCCCACGTCCCTCTTTCTGTCTCTCTAATGGAGTAGTCATAGATTTGTAGTACCCGAACTGCATAAATATATCTGCTACATCTGTATGTGTAGTTTTGTGTGTATTAATGGTACGTTTAGTCAAAAGCAAACGCTGACTGCTGCTTAAAGCCTGAAAGCCTGAATCCTCCCTACTCTGAAACTAACGCACACGAAATGATTCTACTTATACGCCAAGTAGTGGAATTGTGAGTCCGGGAGATAGGAAAAAATAATTGATGATATCTCATATAGTATATAGCATGTTTTTAATGCGCTATACCTTAGCGGTTAGTTATCCGATTAAAGTATAACGCATGTAATACATGCACTATGCTTACTCTATGTTGACCATAATAATTGTTAAGTATAACGCATTTAATATATGTGCTATGTGTATATCGCACATATCACTTGCGCTATATGTTGCATTTTTTTAAAGATTGTGAATGGGAAATGGAAGAGGCACCTTTTTGATTGCACCTCTCCATAGGAGGCACCTTTTAGATTGCACCTCTCCATATCACCCTTCCTTTGTCTATAAATTTAGAGGCTTGGCCTCATATTTTAGACATGAAAATCAAATGGAAAAATCTGAAAATTTCTCCCTTCTTTTCTATAATATTGCATTATTTTCAAATAAACATAAGTGTCAAGTGTGATTTGCTCCGTCTGTTGAGTTCGCTGAAATTCTGCAGTTTCGATTGCCAGTGTTGCAGAATAGTTATTCCGTTCTATCCCGGGAGGAATTAATCCAAAACCTTGGGCAACAGTGAGGGGATTAAATTCCTTAAGGACACACAAGCAACTTGTGGGCTCGGAATTATTATTTCACGTTTTGTTTATTGAACTAACGTTTTTTCTTCTCTGATTTCTGATTTCTGATTTCGAACACAGATTACCAACAATCTTAAGGAATTTAACTATTTTTTCGATGGTTGTTATAAAGGAGAACCAGAGAGAAAATATTTTTCTGTGATTAATAAACAAGCAGCATTGTTGAAATGAGGCCGAGAGTCCCTGGCACATGTGGGGGTCGGGCCGCATGATTAATTGTGAATTACGGCACAACCTATGTCTTACAAAATCAAGAATTGATGCGTTGGTGTTTCTCGTATACCTTTTTGTTGCATTTTGCTGGTATATGATGTGCATGGTAAAGTTATATCAAATGTTGTATGGCCATGAAATTTGACAGCAATGATCTTGGCCACCCGGTCAAAAGATATCAGAATGTCAAACTTGTTTTGGAATTCAAAAGTGTCTACCACTTTGTCTTGAATGATGAAGGTATCATCGACGGTAATTGGGGATTAAGAATCGGAAAATCTCTTCAGTTCTTAGCTTTGGTCTTCTGACCAACTATGGAAATTGATTATTCTAGTATGTGAAAACAAAGATGAAATCTTTATAGTAAATTATGGCAAGTAAGTAGTTGTTAATATGGAGACATGGTAACAGTGATGCAGAGAATGTCTTTAAATCCACTATTATAGACATTAACCAATTATGGGTGAAGGCAATAAAAAGAAACTTGTGGTGGTAATTTCTGGCCTCGCAATTGTAATATCCTCTCATAAAGTTTGAAAAATTGTGTTCAAATGGTGCTATATGACACGGTTTATCTGGCGCCATACATCAAAGTAGTGCTATTTTATAAGGAAATACATCTCGTTTGTGTGAGGCTATTGCATGGAGAGACTGAACCGTTAACTATACGGGTTCCATTTTCTCTCACTTAAATCGCAAATATTATATTTGTATGTTGTGAAACTAATTAGTTAGCATATAACTTTGATGGCATGCTTGAAATTATATGAAAAATTATTTTTAAGGTTTTGTAAGATGTGAATTAAGCTTACATTAATACTTGAAAATAATTTTTAGATTATAAATATAATATATATGTAAAAATGAACATATATATGTTTGATCGGAGAAAGAGGTCAAATTGTTTAAAGTGTTATAATGGTTTAGTTGACAAATCAATTGAAAAGAGAATTAAAATTCTTGTGATTTTCTACACCTGTTATGGAGAGTAAAATCTTCGTGATTTTCTACTCTTGATCAAAATCTGCGTGATTTTGTACTCGTTCATTGAGATTAAAAATCTTCGTGACTTTCTACTCATTTGTTGAAAATTAAAGTCTAAGTGACTTTATACTCGTTTTGGAGATTAAAATCTTAGTGATTTTCTACTCCAATTAATTATTCGGTTTGATGATTAAAAACTTCACCATTTATTAAATTTGGTTGTGTCACATATTATTCGGTTTGAAGATTAAAAAATAGGTGTTTTAATCCCCTCACTGTTGCCCAAGGTTTTGGATTAATTCCTCCCATGATAGAACGGAATAACTATTCTGCAACACTGGCAATCGAAACTGCAGAATTTCAGCGAACTCAACAGATGGAGCAAATCACACTTGACACTTAAGTTTATTTGAAAATAATGCAACAATATAAAAAGAGGGGATAAATTTTTAGATTTTTCCATCTGATTTTCATATCTAAAATATGAGGCCAAGCCTCTAAATTTATAGACAAATGAAGGGTGATATGGAGAGGTGCAATCTAAAAGGTGCCTCTTATGGAGAGGTGCGATCCAAAAGGTATCTCTTCCATTTCTCATTCACACCCATTTAAAAAAAATACAACAAACGAATCCTTCAACTAATATACTCCTTGTAGCCCGCGAATAATTTTTTCAGAAAAGCCGGTTATCAACAAGAATTGACTTTCAGCTCTCAAAGGAACTTGCACTAAGAAACAACTTCTAACTTCTAATCAACATACTTTAACAAAAGGTTGGTTCTTTTGCAAGTGTTTACCACCACCACTACCACAACAACAACTATCTATTATAGTCCCACAAAATGGGATCTGGAGAGGGCAATACCTATACAGATCTTACTCCTACTCGAAAGGGAAGGGAGGATGTTTCCAATTGATATTCGGCTCAGAAAAAACAATAAAAAAAGAAAAAAAAAGGAAAAAGAGAAAGAAAAATCAATTGACTAATCATTAAAATCAAATCAATTTAAGCAAAGGTCAACAACAATTAATTTGTTAAAACATTAGAATGATGAATTTGAAGGCGAACATGATGTAACTGGTAAAGTTGTTATGTGATCAGAAGGTCACATGTTTGAGCCGTGGAAATAACCTCTTACAGAAATGCAGGATAATGTTGGGCATAATAGACCTTTGTGATCCAGCCCTTCCCCCGACCCTGCGCGTAATGAAAAATTTATACACCTGAGTGCCTTTTAAAATAATGAATTTCTCTTGCAAATTAAGACTGTTATAGGGTTGTCAAACGTTAAATTTTACTTTGTCGCTATTACTTGCCGAGAGTGACAGATCAAGTAAAATGACACCAAGAAATCACACAATATGGTCAGAACAGAATCCAAACAAAAGAGTTAACATGAAGTCAGGAACTAAAAGAAACAAGTCGTACCAAATAAAGGTAGCTCACCATTGTCGTGGGTTGGGTCTAGTTGAATTGTGACTATATTAAAAGGTAGTCGCGGGGGAATTGATCTCAACTAATTAAGCAAATTCCATTAGGGTTTCCACTTTGGTTTTATGCTTTGGCCTTTGGTAGAAGCCAAAAGGAAAAAGAATGCTTTTGGGAATTTTACTTTTAATTACTGGAAAACCTTCAAACATACCTTCGTATGATAACGAAGATTGGAAAATTAACACTTCTAACTTTTCAAAAAGGTGGTTTAAAAAAGAAAAAAAATCATTTGGGAGTACTATATCTTTCTCTCAAACTCTTTCCTAATTTAAGTTTTTCGGTAAAATATAACACAAACACTATTCAAAAGAGAGGAAAAGACGCGAAAAATGTTTTAGCTAGCCATATCAGAAAATTATATGCTACTACTAAATATAAAGAAACTTCTAATACTCTTTATTTTATTTTTATTCTGCATAATCTTAGTCCAATGAGATGAATTTAAATAAAAAAAGATAGAATTTCAAGAAATAATTCTTCCCAAAAACTAAGAACCTGTTTGTCCATAGATATTTTTTCCATTTTTTAGACTTTTTTTTTTCAAAAATATGTTTGTCTGTAAAATTTTGTAAGCTCTTGGAGTTTTCGAAAATGAGTTTTTCAAAAATCAGATAGTGGTTTTGACTATTTTTTTCAAATTTTTTAGAAATTTTTGTTTCCCCACTCACAAAGCTGTAATATTTTTTTAAGTAAAATACATGAAACATAATTTTAAATTTCAAATATCATTTTCAACTCAACTTCAAATACTATATTTTTTATATAAAAAAATTATAATTTTTATGTTCCAACGCCTGTTAAATATCTTCCACACAAAAGAATAAAAATAAACTATCCCTCTCTCATTTCCACAAAATTTCCTACTTTTTACCTTGTGTTAAAAATTGTACTAAGGCCCAGCCCCAAATTATAAAGGACAGGCATATATACTCAATTGTGAAAGGACACTTTCTCTTTACGTGCTACATATAAATCACTGTTTGCCACACTCGCAATTCAACTGATCTACTGTGCCAGCAAATATATTCAATTTTACGTCCAAAGTAAGGACTCCTTTTATGAGATAGAGAGAGTAGCTTCTACTGAAAAAGTCATTTGTCTAAGCTAGTTAGTGAAAGATATGCCCACCAAGGAGACCAACTGCAATATTCATTTATCTTAACGACATGATTGTCTAGATATTTTTTATATATTATCAATGCATAACACTTATATATACTAGGTTTAGTGTACGCGCGTTATGCGTGTATTTTGTAACAATAATTTTTTTCTTAAAAGATCACATTGATATTATATTAAATATTATCCTTAAATTATAAAATAGAAATGTAGACGTAGATAAATAATTACGAATTTTAAGCTGATAATTTTGTCACTTTGATATAATCTAAAATAAATAAAACCCATAAGCTATCCTAATTTTACAAATTCAGATTTATCTTCCTATGAAGGTATAAAGTGGTCAATTAGTTTTATAGTCCTTTACAATTTTATTTTTAGTTTATGTCTTTTTTACAAGAGATCTTCATTTTTACACGTAAGAGAGCTAAAAATAATTATTCAAAAAATTAATTATTACCTCACTACATAGATGAAACAATGTTTTTATCTAATATCAAATTCTTAACATTACCTTATCCTGAATTTGAATATTAATTTTCTTTACGTTTTATCAAATAAAAGTTTTATTTTTAATAAAAAAATATTTTTAATTATTAATAAATCAATAACTATTTCTCTTTTGGATTGTTGTGCTTGTTGAACCGTTAGTGTTATTTAACTTTTGGTTCACTCTTTTTCTCATTTATATTCTTGTATATTTTCTTTATTATTCTAATTGTTGTGCTTTGTTTTAAGATATTTTACAAATTACCAATCAAATGACTTCAGTATAATACGAAAATGTTATATTTATAATTCACATATATGCTACGAAGGTAATAAAAAATTAAAAGAAGAGAATCCAAAATTAACCAAGAATGTGAACAAATATTCTTTGATCCCAACATATATTAGTAACACAATATATTGAAGGATTTGTAGTTGACGTACATTACATTATGGACTTCCTAGTTCCTACCTATTAAAGATTTTGTAATTTTATAAATGCGCCCCTTTTTGATATGTAAAAGTTTAGTTGATTGAAAAGTTTTAACTATACTTTGTATTACATATTTCAAATAAGGGATGATTATATAAGGAAAAATATTAATTAATTTTAGACTCCTAAATATTAAGATTTCCTATAAAATTCAAATAAAGAAAGTTTTAATAACCATAATTTTAGTTGATCTCAAACTCCTAAATTTTAGAAAAATAATTAAATGACAATTTGTTCAATGTAATCTATTTTTAAAGGATAAAAAAGTCAAACGACATTTCGCTAAGGGCTCTCATGCTTTTAATATAATATAGATAATAATATTTTTTAGTTTATTTCTTTTTCCATCTACTTTTAAAGACAACAAAGCTAGAAAAATTAATTCAACCTTGATATTAATATTTAAAAGGTGTAGTAGTTTAATGTAATTTGATTGAGTAATAATCTGTTTAGCCAAGCCCTTTTTAGTCAAAAGTGCTTCTTCTTTTTTTGCCAAAAATACTTTTGACAAAATATTGAATTATTTGGCCAAGCATTTGGAAGGAAAAAAAGAGATTTTGAGGAGAGGCAGAAGTAGTTTTGAAGAAGCGGAAAAAAATAACTTCTCCCCAA
Source organism: Nicotiana noctiflora (assembly GCA_032618575.1). NCBI lineage: Eukaryota > Viridiplantae > Streptophyta > Magnoliopsida > Solanales > Solanaceae > Nicotiana > Nicotiana noctiflora. The sequence continues at coordinate 229,302 of JASVEL010000216.1, forward strand.
AAACATTTTTCTTAGAAGCACTTTTGAGAAAAATACACTTAGAAGCAGTTTTCAAAAGCTTGGCCAAATACTAATGACTGCTCAAAAGTATTTTTCTAATTAATTAGCCAATCACAAACTGCCTCTCACTAAAAGCAATTTAAAAAAAAATCTTTTGAGAAAAATCTTCTTAAAATAAGTTAATTTTAGAAGCTCGCCCAAACGGGCTATAAATATGCTAAGCCGGTCAAAATCAGTTTTTCTTGGATCTAATTAAATCGTAAACATTGAAAGTAGGGGTGTGCATTCGAAACAGTTTATCGATAAATCGAATCGATTATTTATTATCAAAATCAAAATAAAAAAAAATCGAAACCTTATTGAAACGATAATGATAAGCATATGTACAAATCGATAATCGATAAGTAATTATCGATAAGGGTCAAAATTAAATCGATAAATCGAATGCATACCGCTAAACTGTAGACAGTTGTAAAATGAGTAATTACCTATTTGTGTAGATTAATATAACCGCTACTATTTTGAAAGCGGTTATACAATATCATTTTTCCTAATCTATACCCTTTCCTTTACCTTGAGTCCCTTACCCTATTATTTCCTCTATCATATTTAAGGAATGATCATATTTAAAGATCAAGGGAATGCAATTCAAATTAATGAAAAATAAAATTAGCCGTGATGATATATTTTGTTTTGTTTTTTTATACAGTTGGAGTGTCGGTGGCATACATTTGATCCCTTACTTTAGTTTTGTTGCATGTGCTTGTTGACACAATTTTATGTTACAAATGGTGTTCTTCTTATTTTAGCTTCTTTTTGTCCATATTAGTTAGACGCGTTTATAGCAATATACTTTTCGTGGAATCTCGTAAATTTTTTTATTGGTGTAATCAATAACCGAATCGATAAGCGCCCAAATTTGACAAATTAAAATCGAAAAAATTAAAACCTTATTGAAAAGATAACAATAAATATATGTACAAATCGATAACAATAAATAGTTATCGATAAGAGTTAAATCGAATGCACGTCCCTAACTGAAAGTGTATTGCGTAGGAGTGAGCAAATTTATTAGGCCTTCCCTAAAAGAACTTTTTGTAGAAATTTGAGTACTACATCTATTCAGAAATAAGTTATATATTACTGTCTCGATTCACATTAAATGACCATATATATATATATACTATTTCATTTTGCATAAATAACACTCGATAGCCGCTTTTAATGGTGTCATTGTTTACCCTATATTTTAATTGTAGACACTTCATTGTATTTTCTTTCTTCTTCAAATGTAGCCACAGTTTACAATTATATTTACATTTAGCCACTTTGTTGTCATCTTCTTCTTTAATAGACTTGCTATATACAAAGTACTGACTTGTAAGCGAAAAGCAAAACTTTATAAATATTTATAAATTTCATGCATTCACATATCTTGGACAACACAACTTATTAATCAAAACAATCTAAAAACTTGAATTACCATGGCAAAAAAAATGTTGTTGCATTGCTTTTCATGAGTTATCACAAAATTGCAGTTACAGACTGTAAACTGAAGTTTGATCAGTCAAATTGATGAATATCATCATACATCTTGTAGAAATTCAAACTTCCGTCAATCTTTTCGAATTTTGCCTATATTTAAATACACAATAAATAATTATTATATTCTAAGCGGCAGCTATAGAAGTGAATATTGGTATACTTGGGGTTGTTTGATATGGTGTATACGAATAATGCTGAATATGATGCATGGATTAGTAATGCATCGTTAGTAATGCAAGTATTGATTATGTAAATATTATTTCTTATCTACTGTTTGGTTTGGTGTATTAAAAAATAAAATGCATCTCATAATTTTTAAGAAAAAAAGTAGTTTATAAAGCCCTCCATACTCTCTAGCTTTAAGGGACTTTAAGAACCGTTGTCTTTAACCATACTAATGCATGCTAATAGCCTTGATAAGTTGATATTGTTTTTGTCATGGCTTTCTATGCATTACTTATACATAGGATAATATCAAGTATGATGTAGGACTAGTACAAATATTAGTTATACACAAGTTGAAAAAATATAACCAAATAAGGTATTAGTAATGTACAGAGCTAATGCTTGTATTTTTTTCTTCTAATACCTCCTACCATTCGACTCGTGATTGCCTTGGTATTACTAATATCATACTTCACTATATATTAGATAGAATATATAACTAATGCTTGTATTAGTTATATAGATTGAAGAAATATACTACTAAACAACATATTTTTACTACACAAAATTAATACATACATTATTTTCTTTAATACACTCTATCAAACGACGTCTTAATCTCTAGTCTTTTCCTTAGATATCTCAATTATTAGGTTTACCAAATTAGTACATAGCAGCCAGTTTCTTTCTCTCCATTAAAATAAAAAAATAAAAAAATATGACTCCACAAGTCGCGGTGGAATTGCAAGGAACTATGCAAAGGAAAGAAAGCCCCTCAAACCCCTTTCATTGGTCAGTCTTACTAAAGTAAGTATGTACACTGTTTATAACCAAAGAACATCATGGAGATTTAAGCAAGAGACTCGTTTATTCATTTAGCCCGGGGCGTATACAAATTTTTTTGTAAGCAATATTATAATTACATAAATAATATTTTCTCCGTTTCAATTTATGTGAATGTATTTGACTGAGTACGGTTTTAAGAAAAAAGAGAAGACTTTTGATCTTATGGTGTAAAATAAGGCACCTTTATTTTGTGTGACTATAAATCATTGCATAAAAGTAAATTATTTTCAAATAAAGAAAGAGATTATTTTTTTTTACATTGACTAAAAAAGAAATAAGTTCACGTAAGTTGAAACGGAGGAAGTAGTACTTATTAAATAAGTATATATATAATACTCTAATAATATCATTTTCCCAAAAGTTAAAAGTTGTTGCCCAATGCTGTAGATGAATATTATTGCAAATGGAAGTATATGTGCAATTTTCCTTTGCCTCAAATTTTTAACAAAAATACTCGCTCACAGATATTAAAAAACTAAAATGTATATAAGTCAAGCCTCGAACATGTGAGGATATGACCATTATAAGCCCAAATATAAGCTTGATCAGTGGATCAAGAAGTAATCTTTGTCAGAAAAGCGTGTCATTATTATATAATTGCTTCATATTTGCAAATATTAATATAAATATTAAATATGACAAATTGGTGTCTGATGACATCGCGTCCATCCATGTGCATCCACACCTGTTTGGCACTGCTCCTTTCTCTTTACTCGAACAAAGGTGGATAAACATTCTTGTTACTTATTTAACTCAGTACTCAGATTCCGAATTTTTGACACAAAGAGCCCGTTTGGACATAATTTTTTCTTTTTCTTTTTCTCCAAAAAATTTTATTTTTGAAATCAGGTTTGGTTATTAAATTTTTAATTTTTACTTGAAGATACATTTTGAAATATTTCGAAAATTTAAAAAGATATTTTACAAAAATTTTCACTTAAATCACTTACAAAACTTAAAAAACAATTTAAAACTATATTTATGTCCAAACATAACACTAAGTTTCAAATTTAATTTTTGGTCACTTTTTTTTGGGGATTTGACTACTCTTATGGCCAAACGCCAACAAAATATATGATGCATTAAAATTCCATATTTACTTTTATTTCAAAAGTATATTATAACCAATGGTAAAATTTTAAAGATTAGAATCATCTAAGTTTAAATTGTAAAATTGTGCCTAGACAGTAAACAATGCATTTCACAACCACTTTACCCATCTACATATGATTGAGTGTAACAGTGAATTCTCTCGACTAAGGTGATTGTCTTTTCTATTTCTCTCTCTGCCACTATTTTGCAGCCTCAACTCAGAGACTGAAAGATATCAGTATACTGTCATAATCCACAATACTACTACTAGTACTAATATTAATAATAACTATAGCCTTTCACTTCATCCAATCACACCCACAACATCTCTTCATTCACTGTTCCTGATTTTCACTTCTTTCTTTTCTCTCTTCTTCTCATCTATCCTTCTCCATCCTTTCATCTCTTTCTTTCAGAAAAAAAAACAGTAAAAAAGAAAAAGAAAAATTTAGACTCTTATTATCTTTTTTGTTGTAGTGATGGCTGAAGGATTTGAACCATATCATGTCCCACAACAAAGTAGAAGAGATAAACTTCGAGTTTTAGTTGATGATAATCTCCAACTCCAAAATTATCCTCCTTATTACGATCCATCAATTATACCATCAGATTTGCCAACTTTTCAAGAATTTAATAGCACCCCATTTCTTTATACACCTCAAAACCTAAGATTTCTTGATCAATCTATCCGTACTAGTAGTGAAATTATGGTGCATAATAATAGTAATAATAATACAAATGGTCAAGGTTTATCTTTGTCTTTGTCATCTCTTCATCATAACAACACTACTAATCATGACTTGTTGCCAAAGAGTAGTTGTGTTCCACTTGGACCTTTTACGGGGTACTCTTTAATTCTAAAGAGATCAAGGTTTTTGAAACCTGCACAATTGTTGTTAGAAGAATTATGTGATGTGGGTAGAGAAAAATTAGAAGCTGAAGATTCTAATTTAATGGATTTTCCACATGAGAATATTGTTGTTGATCGACAAGATTGTAGTAATGGAGATGAGCATGGGAAGAAGAAATCCATGTTAATTTTGATGCTTGATGAGGTAGGTACCTTTATTATATTTAATCGTGATGCTTCTTTTTGCACTCATAATTTTTAAATGCTTTTTTTGTGTTAACTTTTTCCTTTCTTAAAAAAGTACAGTGGGGGTGAGAATTACTAACTTGTTTCTGTAATGCAGAACGTTTTTTTTAGTGAAATAATGTTCCTTTTTTTAATTACTTATAGAACTTTATAAGTATTTTCAAGTGATATTTATTTTCCCACACAACTTTCAACTACTAAATGCTCTTTCTCAAATTCCACTTCACATAATTTTTTGTTAGTTTTTTCAAATATAACCAACATTGTCCACCTACTAAAATTCTTCCACTTTTATATCTTGTGATTCTATTCAGCTGTTGTCCATGAGAACTTCATCCTTGTCTTTCAGTAGCATATATATATATATATATATATATATATATATATATATATATATATATATATATATATATATATATATATATATGCAATTAAAATGATGAATTATCGTTCATGATCCCTACAAGCATGCACTATTAGATTTGGGGTATTTATTTAGATGCTTAGCAATGACATTATTTGATAATATTTTAATGTTATTTATGGCTTTGTCTGTTTGTATTATATGCAACCTAGGTAGCTAGATGCCTGTCATATAGGCGTACAGGTTCTTATAGATCACTAAGTTATCTTTTCGGAAAAGGTGTTTGGGGGAATATATTGTGTAGATATCAAGATCAATTAAAAGGAATCCATCTAAAAGGGTTTATTCGAGGAGGAATTTCTTTTAAAGAGAAGTAATAAAGGGTCGCTCGAGTGGTATGTTGCACTAAGCTCCCGCTATACGCGAGGTCCAAGAAATGTCCGATCAGAAAGTTATTTTCACAGCTTGAATCCGTGACCTCGATAACTTTACTAATTACGTCAAGAAACAAAAGTAATGGTACCTTAAATTTATTGAAGAAGGGGCGATGGTTTCTCAAGTGCCCATTTCTCTCCTCTTTCTTTTACTCATCTGCTCCGATTAATTAATCTTTCTTCCCTATGTATGACATGAGTTAGGTAAAATTAAATTCGTCGTTGTAATTTTAGTAGTTTATAATGCATGTACGATACTTCTTCTTAAAAAGTTGGGAATCATCGAATCGTTGACGATATGTTACATGCATCCCCTACTATTAGTTTTAATATAGATATTGATTTAATTATATAAAATTTCGAGATGACAAGAGGAGAATAGGAATTTTAATGTGTTAGATTTAGGGATTTTGAATGAATAAATCAAATTGAAAAAAAAAACTAACTACTTAACTAAAAACAAGAGGGGACACTAGCCCACAAACGCGAGATTCAAAACTCTAAGCTCAATTCTAAAAAAAAAAAAAAAGAAACAAGATAGACATAAGATTAGAATCGTCTAAATTCGTTTGTAAAGGTGCACCCAATAATCATCGCATCGTAGGACTCTTTGAACTTGGGTGCATATAAATTTTAAGAAATACTAACAGTATTATACATAGTATAAGGAGAGGAGCATGGGTTCACGTGCCCATACACCTCGTGCACGTCATGACCTTATTTATTAATCTTAATTAAATTATTGTTAATTGAAATGAGAGTGTTCTCTTTATGACAAAACTTGTATCATGCTTTTGAATAAGTTCCGTCTAGGAGAATATTCAACTTTACATCAAATTGGATACAAATATTTGATATCTTCTGTATTAGAAAAAGGAAATACTAGTAAATTAAGCAAGAGTATGAATGACTTGCTTAGTGGCTAAGTTTGTTATTAATTTGAGAATGCATGAAACATCGGAGTAAATTCAATAAGGATTTAACTAATATCCATCAGTAATCTAATGGAAATTTTATACTATTGGTATAATTAACCTTATATAAGTTAATTTGCCTTACTTTTTGGATTACTAATTTCACTTATTATAGATGACCGCTTTATCGTACTTTAATCCCTCCAACTTGTTTGACACTAAGACATATTTTAACTTATTGTAGCAGGTAAATTGCCTTATGTACTTCAAGTTATTGCTAATAATTTTTGCTGCCATGTAGTATTTATCTCTACACTTACACCGCGCAAGTGTATAAAAGTTAAACTCTTTGGATAAGCTTTTATGAGAAGCTTATTAATTGTAAATGAAACAAAGTATTTGTGATGTTTCTCAATAACTCTCTTTTGTTGCTATTACCAGGTATACCAAAGGTATAAGCAGTATCATCAGCAGCTACAAATGGTTGTGACATCTTTTGAATCTGTTACTGGACTTGGGAATGCAGCACCCTTTGCAAACTTAGCCTTAAAAACCATGTCTAAACACTTCAACTGTCTTAAAAATGCCATCACTGACCAACTGCAATTTACAAACGAATATCGTCATGGTCAAAGAATTTGTGAAACAGACCCTATCTCTAGAGTTGGGAAAGGACTCTATGGCCGAAAACCAGATCAAATCCACAAGAATGCTGGATTTGCTGATAGGACTCACCCTGTTTGGCGACCACAAAGAGGGCTTCCTGAGCGTGCAGTGACCGTTCTTAGGGCTTGGTTGTTTGATCATTTTCTTCATCCGTAAGTTTTATGAATATGAATTAATAGCTACTATCTTCAATTCAGATGATATAACTTTATATACACTAACAGTGACACATATTTCCACACTAATAAGTATCTTTTAGATGATTTGATGGTGAAAAATTCTTTTTTTCCTTGTTATTGTGGAGAAGGAAAACCTTTGTTTTTGATATTCTCTGGATTTTATTCATACATCTTAACGGATGCAATATCTGTCTCTCATAACTTTTGACTCATTATATTGAGTAGATTGTTGTTGCTGCAGTTACCCCACGGACACTGACAAAGTAATGTTAGCCAAACAGACTGGCCTCTCAAGGAATCAGGTTTGTATATCTCTGAGTGTTTATTCCGTGATCGTGAAGGAATTAATATAGGAAAGGGAATATAATAAAGATTTACAAAAGGCGTAGCTAGGATTGTGAGTGAATTATAACATAATGGGAGAGTAGAAGCTAAAAGATATGAACATATTTCATATATTTAGTGTTGGTTCCAACATATTCACTTTGAATTCTTGTATGCACGTAAAAAATATTTACACAATTGGTGCAGTCTAACTTATCGATTATAGCATGTTAGTTACCGTTTTTATCAGGTTGCAAATTACTATGCTATACCTAATACGATTTGCCATTAGTCAGGTTTCGAATTGGTTCATCAATGCAAGAGTAAGACTGTGGAAACCTATGGTGGAGGAGATACACATGCTTGAAACCAAGGAAGCTCATAATAAAGCTTCTCAAAGGGAGGGACAAAACAGCAACAATAACTCCATTGAACATTTTCCTACGAGTAATTCACATACGGCATGTGAAACTCCATCTACTTCTGCACCAAGATTACAAGACACTCCATCAAAACGAACCCGAAATGATTTTCCAATGGGAAATGCGGATTCAATAAGTTTATCTTATGGCAATTTATCAACTGGAACCGGTGGCGTGTCCTTAACCTTGGGCCTTCATCAGAATACTGGGATTGGTTTATCGGAGCCCTTTCCGATTAATGCAGCTCGACGTTTTGGTATTGATGCAAATAGTGACAGGTTTATGGTTGGTGGATTTGAAGAACAAAACGGACAGTTTGGAAGAAATATTGTTGGTGGGCAGTTTTTGCATGATTTTGCTGGTTGAAGAAGATTTTGGACTTCATCATTTCATAAGCCTTCAGTTTATCAATTAAACACAGGCTTCAGTTTGATATACTCTTCAGAATCGCATGACCATCTAGGGTTTGTCTTTTGGAGGTATATTTCAACCTTAGACACATTAAATAGGATAACAATTTCTGATGCATATTATATTGTTTATAATTGTAATTAAATATTTGTTTATAGTTAAGTCTTTTCATCTGTTTCAGCTTATGTGAACCTGTTCATGCATTGTCATTCGTGACTTGTTCATGGTTTTTTGTTGAAATCAGGGGAAGAAATGAAATTATATTTTAAAAAATGATAAATGGAAAAAGAAGACACAATTAGATTTAATCTTTTCTTTGTTTTCAGTAAAGGGGTTGCTCTGATGGTAAGCAACTTCCACTTCCAATCGAGAGATTGTGAGTCGAGCCACACCAAGAGCAAATGTGGGGAGTTTTTGGAGGGAAGGACGCCGAGGGTTTATCTTTGGTAGGGTTAGGTTTTGCATATACATTACCCTCTCCAAACTATACTAGTGGGATTATACTGGGTTGTTGTTGTTGTTTGTTTTCAATAGAAAGTTATTACGGAGAAGAAATTATGCTTGTTTAACTTCTAGTTGTCGACAATAAAATAAAAATTCTACACTGATGGACTAGGAACCGGAAAGTACAAGACAAGCTACTTATACAACAAGTTGAAATACATAAAACTCTTCACATTGTTAGTATATTAGAATTTCTCCTCTTGGTTTTTTCCTCCTTTAGATATAATGTTATACTACTGTACTGTTTATGTTATCTTTCTTGGATCCAGACCCCACCTACAAGACTATATTATACATGTTTATTATTATTATTATTATTATTATTATTATTATTGTCGTTGTTGGTTCCATGATGGACGTTGCATGAGCATGGCCTGCCTTTCGTTGTTTAGTGTGTACAAGTTATAATAGGGAGCTTTGGAGCAACAATAAAATTGTTTTCGTGTAACCTATAAATTATAAATTTGAGTTATATAAATAATTTAGCTATATATATATATATATATATATATATATATATACACATATCACGGTAAGTTGTCTATATCAAGTGTTGTCTTTTCCTAGGTCCTGCATGAACACGGAATATTAAGTGTGTTAATTTGTCTTGCCTTTTTTTTAGTGTATACAAATTATGATCTTTTTCCTTCAGATATAGTGTTAGACTGTTCATTTTTGTCTTTCTTCTTGGTTAAATGAAGGAAGCTGCTTTATGCATGGCCGGTCTTTGTTCGTTTAGATGCATGTCTTCTTTTTTTTGGCTGCTTTCTAAGGATCAATCATTTCAGGCTAGTTTCTATATGTTTAATTTCTTTAAACTAAGTTCTGTACATGTTGTCTTCTTCCTAGAGAAATTAGGGAATCTTTGATATATGTTGCAGCAGTTTAAACCTTTTTTCTAATGGTGGGCCTTTTCTCATTATATATATAATTCAAAATTCTATTATCCTGAAAGTAGATGCAGCAGTTCTTTTGTTTTTGATATTTATCTGATTAAACTTTTTTGGCATAGATAGCCACTATTATTTTATTTTATGGCTGAGACTTGACATGCTTTATAATGATTTATTTCTGTACAAGTTGCACTATAATAATTTTTGTTTCTTGTTCTGCTTTTTCTTTATTCAGGGCAGTAAAAAGTAAATAGTAGCTTAAAGCGTTACAACGGCCAGAATTTTGAAGATAAACTTGGAAATGTTCTGTTCTGATCGGCTTATGTAATTCATTTGATAAAGGTAAATATTAGATGATGTAATTTACAATGAAATAATCAAAATGTGATACCATTTTTGTGGTCTAAAGCAGTGCTTTTTCATGCTTTTCGAATTCGGTGTATCAATCTCAGTGTATGGCTGCTGATTCAATTGTCATGTATTTAGATCTCTCCATTTCAAGATTTGTGTTTGTTTTTGTTGCGATCAATCATTAAAAAGTTTAATGTTGTCATTGATTAAAATTTTGTTTTCTTTTTTGTATCTCTTTATTACCCGAGGGAAGTTCATAGCTAATTTGCATAACCAATACCTCGTTTGTTTTTTATTACAAGTAATGTTGGAATTAGTTATGATGGCATTATTTTTTATTGATTATTTTGTTATGTTATACTATTAATCACAGGAATAGCAATTATACAGCTTTATGCTAGAGAAATTATTATGTGATTAGTATGCCACCATCTAAGGGTTCGTTTGATTGGAAAATAAGTTATCACATGATTATTTGATTCGGAATTAGTTTCCTACCCTCAAATAGGGATAAAAAATATACTACAGTCCACGGGTAACTAATCCCGGGAGTACTTATACTACGATTTTATCCCAACCAAACACACTTAGATTTTATACCTTAAACCTCATACCAAACGAGCCATATCAGGTATAAGTTATCCTAGTACTATTATTAATTCTGAAATAACTTTTTGTAACGACCTGGCCGGTCGTTTAGAGAGTTATAACCCTGATCCCATATTAACTGCTTTCCCCGTATCTTTTTTTGCCTAAGTGACTTGCCAGGGGTTTCGTTTTGGTTCTTGGAATGTTTTGGGACACTTAGTTCCTAAGCGGAGGCTTACGTTTTAGAATTTGGACCGTTATCGGAATTGTGTGAAGATGACTCTAGAATGGAGTTCTGTCAATTCCGTTAGCTTTGCTCGGTGATTTTGGGCGTTTGGGCGTGTTCAAATTGTAGTTTGGAGGTTCGTAGCTTATTTAGGCTTGAAATTATGGAAGTCGAATTTTCGGAGATTTGGACCGGTAGTGGAATTTTTGATATCGAGGTCGGAATCCGATTTTGGAAGTTGGAGTAGGTCTGTAATGTTAATTATGACTTGTGTGCAAAATTTGGGGTCATTGGAGGGTGATTCGTGATTTTAGTGTTGTTTGATGTGATTTGAGAGCTCGAATAAGTTCGTATGATATTTTAGGATTGGTTGGTATATTTAGTTGAGGTCCCGGGGGCCTCAGATGAATTTCGGGTGTTTAATGGATCATTTTTGTACTCTGGGAGTAGGTAGATTTTCTGGTGTGTTGTTGCAAATAATTCCTTCCTCGCGTCGTGAGGGAAGTCTCGCATTCGCGTAGTTCATTTGAGAGGCCAGCTAGGTTTGTTCTTCACGTTCGCGATATTGTTCCCGCGTTGTGAATGTATCGAGCACTAAGGCTGAGCATTCGCGATAAGGACCTCGCGTTCGCATAAAGTTAACGATTAGATGGGCTCCAAGTATAATAGCCTACACGTTCGTGACGAGTGTCCAATGCTTGCGTAGGGTCAGGCTTGTTGAGCTTCGCGTTCACGACTAGTGCATCACATTCGCGGTGAATATCTTTTTGGACTGAAGCAGCTTGTGTTTCACGAACGCGAGGTTTTGACCGCGTTCGTGAAGAAGGCTCACTTGGGCAGTATTAAACAATACAAAAATGAGGGTTTGACCATTTTTTATTAAAACTTGAGTTTAAGAGCTTAAATTTGGACATGGTTTTGAAGTATTTTCAGAGATGTCAATTGGGTAACGATTCCTAACTCGATTTTGATTATATCTCATTAATCTGTCATTAAGTTTATCATTTAATTTCAAATTTTGGATAAAAATTGGGAAATTTTGAGGAAAGTTCTTAGGCGGAATTTTGGAGTTTTGATCGAGATTTTGTTATCCGATTTGAGTAAATTTGGTATAGTTAGACTCGTGAGTGGATAAGCATTTGTATTTTATGAATTTTTTCCGATTCCGAGATGTGGGCCCGTGGAGGCTTTTTGAGCATTTTTCTAATTTCTTGCTTTAGCCTTGAATTCATTAGCCATATTAGTTTTTTGTAGCTATATTTACGTTATGTAATAGATTTGGGCCGATTTGGGCCATCCGGAGTCGAATATTCGTGAAAAGAGCATTGTTACAGATTGATTTGAGCTTGGGAGGTAAGTGGCTTGCCTAACCTTGTGCGCGGGAATTCCCCTTAGGATTTTTTTATTGTTTTCAATGTATGAGTGCTGTGTACGTGAGATGATGAGTGCATACACTGGCTATTTGTTGCAAAACTCCAGTTTCATTAAGTAAAATACTTATTTTCGTTTTACTGAGCTACACTAGCATATGTAATTATCATGTTTCGTCTAGAACATCATGTCTATGTGTCTTAATTGCTTACCTGAACTATATGCAACATGCTTAGTGAATTTTTTGCTTTTCGTTGACTTGTACATAGTATAACTATAGGTTTTCTTACTGTAATTGTTATTTCCGTTGTTTGAGTTGCATATATACTTTGGGACTACGGAACTGGGAGATCCCACTGCATATTTACTTTGGACTACGGAACGGTATTACATGAGATCCTCCAGCACTGCATATTTATTTAGGGACTACATGATATTCCGGGAGATCCCCTATGCACATTTACGTTTGGGACTACGGGGACAGTATCATGGGAGATCCCTTGTTATCTCTATGTTCTAAGCCGTTGTTCTTCTATCCTTGCATTCTTGTTAAATATTAGTATTTATTTTTATTGCGATAATTCATTATGTTATATTTTATTATAAATATAACAGTAGGGCCCTGACTTGCCTTGTCACTACTCGACACAAGTGAGGCTTGGCACTTAGTCGGTACCATTATGGTGTACTCATACCCTTCCCTGTATATGTTTTTCATGTGCAGATCCAGGTATCGCATATCAATAGCATTATCAGTGAGGCGAGCCAGCTATAGAGACTTCAAGGTATATTTGCTGCGTTTGCAACCTCGGAGTCCCTTTCTATTCCTCGCCATGTCGAACACTTCTTGTATTTCCTTTGTTTAGACTCTGGAGTGTAGCATTACTGTTTTTCTTTGTAGTTTATGATTCATGATATTTCGGATTTTGAGAGAGTTTATGTACATATCTAGAGTGGTTATTATATATGCCGAGCGACATCTTAGTTTCTTATTCAAATTTACTATTAATTGTTAGATTTTATGTTTTTCGCTCTTTTTTCTCACGAATATTAGGCTTACCTAGTCGTGCAACTAGGTGCCGTCACGATGGTTCACGGATGAAGAACTTGGGTCGTGACACTTTTTTCAAGAAATTATATAAGAACCAAACAAAGAATAAGGCGGTATTCAATTTTTATTTCAGGATTATCATTCCTTATCCATTATACCGAACGACCCATAAGTAACTATAGTCATCACGTCTATCAAACTTAAATGGAAAAGCCGTGAATAATTGAGATGTCATGAAATGTATTATGCATGATGGCAACTAGATTAATTACAATGAGGTATTTATAGCAGGGTTGTTCAAAATCGAACCGTAACCGATAATCGAATTGCTGAATTATTAATTTATTGGTATCGGATTATCGGGGAAATAGAGGGTGAATGGATTAAGATTTTATAATTAACGGCTTAACAATTTGGGGATGAATTACTCAACTTTCTTCGGATAAACTATTAACCCGTTAATTTTTTTACATATATTTATACTTTTGCCCCTTTGTATATAAAATACCATTGGAACTCTAAATGGCTTAACCCTAAATTTAATTCACTTCACAATATGGAGTGAGAAGTCGACCAATCATCATAGGAACAATCTTAGTGTTAATTCTCAAGTTAATTCTTGGTTTTCTCCTTTTATTTTTCTTATCCAATATTGATGAGTACTTGTAATTCCTCACAATTAGATCTAAGAACTTTACCCCAAATTTTTATTCAAAATCCGAAATTAAAGGTTGAATTCAAGATTAGATTAATGAGTTTTAGTCATAGAGGAGTAAGAAGTCGTTACCCAATTTTTGCCGTTGAAAAGCCCTCAAAAAATCTCCCAAAACCGACCTCTCTAGCTTTTATTTTGTTAAAAATGGAGGAACCCTCGTTTTGAAATGTTAAGTACTGTTTAGATCATTTAAGCATCGTGAACGTGACAAGCTTCACGCGTACGTGAAGAAGGAAAATAGAAGATACCCAAAATGCCCTACACGTTCGCGAAGGAAGAGATGCGAACGAGAAGGCCTGGCCAGCAAACTATGCGAACGCGAAACATAGCATGCGAACGCGTTGAAGAAAATAAAAAGGCCCAGAAATTTGCCCTACTCGAACACGTGGAAGGCAACGCGATCGCAATAAAAGGGCTTTTAAACCTACACGAACGCGGTATGGAGGATGCAAACGCGATGGAGGTCGAGGCAGAGCTTCACGAACACGAGTCTCTAAACGCGAACGCGGTGAAGGCACACCAGAAGCAGCAAAAACAGTTCAAAAATAGGAGGAAATGACCCGTTGAGCATCCGAAACACACCCGAGGCCCATAACATCATTCAAACTTGTACCAATCCTTAAATCACCCAAAACAACGCCGAAAACACGATTTAAGCCAAGATTCAAGCCTATGAACTTCAAATTCTAACCAAACACACTTTCGATCAAACACCTATCCAAACCCTGTCGGAATGATCTAAAATTTTGCACGCACATCAAAAAGGACATGACGAAGCTACAACAACTTTCAGAATTCCAAACCGGCCCTCTGATAAAAAATTCACTATCGGACCGGAACTTCAAAAATTCAAACTTCGGTATTTCAAGCATAAATGAGCTACGGACCTCCAAATAACATTCTGAATACGCTCCCAACCCTAAAATTACCTAACGGAGCTAACGGAATTATCGTATTTCCATTCAGAGGTCGTCTTCACACTGCTCAGAAATACATACCATTTTGCAACTCTTAAGCTCTCATTTAGGGACTAAGTGTCCTAAAACACTCCAAATCCTAATACCGAACGTCCCGACAAACCAAAATAATAGAAATGAACTTAGAGAAAGCAGTTAATGGGTAATCGGGGAGTAAATTCCAAAAACGACCGACCGGATGGTTACAAGTTAGTTAGGATTGCGTTAGAAGATAGTTAAGTTAGATGGTTTGAGTTGTATAAATAGTCTTGTACTGTCATTCTGTAATTAAGATTGAAGAATACACAATTCAGCTTCTTTCTCTGTAACCGACTAACATCTCAAGCTCTCACTCTCTAACCCAGCTCCATTTCCCCTTTTAACATTATTATTTTTCCAAAATTTGTAAATCAACTTTTTTAATTCGAGTTATAGTAGGTAATGTTAAACATGAAGAATTTATACTTCGTACGTAGCAATTTGATTTGACATTATTCGTACATCAAATATCAAAAGTCAAATTGATTAACTTAAGTAAACAATGCCATGTAATTGTTTGATTAAATTTCAAAATTTAATATCTATGTGCTACAAATAATCATTGCATCAATTTGAAAGAATATTAATGAAACGACTGTATTGTTCTTCACTACAAACAATAGTAAAATCTTTTACTTTTTGAGTTCGATCGTGATCAAAGAGTTGGTCCATGTAAACGAAATCAAACTGTTTTTTTGGTTGTTTCTTCTTTTTGAATTTTAAAAATAAAGGAAAACAATTCGTCGCCCTTCATAATATGGTTTTTTCTTCCTGAGCCCTTGTTATGGTTCGGTTCCTCCTTGTTTAGTAGATTTTTGTTAGTATGACAGAAAGGGGAAAGTTTTACCTATATGCTACTACACCATTCAATCATGATATATATGTTTAATGTTTTTTCTAAAATAAACTTGTTCATTTATCATGTTTAAATAAAATCTAAAAGAATCAAATAATAGTTTAAGAGTTTAAATATTAAAGCAACAGTTCATGAAAATGAAACGAAATACAATAAATTATTAACCATAATCCGCAATGAAGAGAATTAGAAAGTGTAAAACTAACCATTTGAGGTGTCATTACAAACCACCAAGGAACATTGTGAGATATTATCGAGTTCGAGCTCAAAAAATAAAAAATAAAATCTTTTGTAGGGATAACAGAGCGGTTTTTCCTTTTATGAGCTTTATATGACGTGTATTTAGATTATTCAAACTTATGACTATGAGATACCAAATGATTTTTAACAATAATCAACATATAATTTTTTAAGAAGAAATCGTTTAGACTAAAATAAATATTAAATATAATATATATATATATATATATATATATATATATATATATATATATATATATATATATATATATATATATATATATATATATATAATTTATTTATAATATATATAACGGAAAAGGGCATGATATATCCCTCTACTTTGTTTTATTGTTCAATCATGTCCCTCGTTATACTTTCCGTCTAAATTTACCCTTGCCATCAAAGTTCTATATTTGCCCCTCTTTTAACGGCTGGGACACGTGGCACATTCTGAATACGGAAAATGGCCTGATATATCCCTATACTTTATTTTATTGTTCAATCTTATCTCTCGTTATACTTTCCGTCCAAGTTTACTCATGCCCTCCATCAAAGTTCTATATTTGCTCCTACTTTAATGGCCGGGACATGTGGCATATTTTAGGAGAAAGAACGAGTACAGAAAGAAAAAAACTCAAAACCGACTTAGAACCCATGACCCTCACGCTTGTTTTTCCTCTCTTACTTTTTTCCCAAACTTCTCTTAAATAAATACTTTCAATCTGTGTAAGAGATTATCTTAGTTTGACAAAGAGATGAGGTTCAAGACATAAGGTTCTGTCATCTCTTTACTTGTTGCCAATATTTTTTTCTTTACTTCTATTTTCTTATTCCTTGCTCCCTTACATTTTTTTCTTCCTCTTCTTATTTTAACAGTAGGGACACGTAGCATATTTTAGAAGAAAGAATCAGTACAAAAACAAAATAACTCCAAACCGCCCTAGAACCCATGACCTGCATGCTCCGTTTTTCCTCTCTTAATTTTTTTTCAAACTTCTCTTAAACAAAAACTTTTTAATCTGTGTAAGAGATTATCTTAGTCTGACAAAGAGATAAGGTTCAAAAACACAATTTTCGGCACCAGCGTGACTTTATGAATGGTCTTGAGTACTTGGTCATGTATAAAATCTTACTATATTTATTTTAGCCATAGAGATTACTTTCCCAGCTTCATATAATTGTTCGAAATTGGAATAAACCTCCTATCGTTGTTTTGAGATCGCCGGAGAAAGAATTCCATCAAGTTCGTCTGAAGTTTCAAATTTTCTGCCACACTTATTTCAATTTTTTCTTAAATCAATGAGATTGAAAAAATACATATGCAAAGAATTGTGGGCGACTTCTAGTAGTTTTATTGTCAAGGTGGAGTTTCACTCTGTGATAAGCAAAGGAAGAAAAACATGTAAGGGAGTGAGGAATAAGAAAATAGAAGTAAAGAAAAAAATATTAGCAACAAGCAAAGAGATGACAGAACCTTATGTCTTGAACCTCATCTCTTTGTCAAACTAAGATAATCTCTTACACATATTAAAAGTATTTATTTAAGAGAAGTTTGGAAAAAAATTAAGAGAGGACAAACGAGCATGAGGGTCATGGGTTCTAATTCGGTTTCGAGTTTTTTCTTTCCGTACTGGTTCTTTCTTCTAAAATATGCCACGTGTCCCGGCCGTTAAAATAGGAGCAAATATAGAACTTTGATGGAAGGCATGTGTAAACTTGGACGGAAAGTATAACGAGGGATATGATTGAACAATAAAATAAAATATAGGGATATATCAGGCCCTTTTTCGTATTCAGAATGTGCCACGTGTCCTGGCCGTTAAAATATGGGCAAATATAGAACTTTGATCGACGGCAAGGGTAAATTTGGACGAAAAGTATAACGGGGGACAGAATTGAATAATAAAACAAAGTAGAGGGATATATCAGACCCTTTTCCGTATATATAATAGATCCGACCGACTACCCGTGTAAAGATCTCAAATTTTAACTTGGCATGAACCGGCGCTAAACCCATAAATAAGCTCAGCAGCTCCCTTGGGCTCTCGGGTTGGCCCTTTTTGTCTTCTTGGGACTCTACCACCTTTCTGTTCTGGAAGCTTGTACTGTACAATGGGAAGTACTTAAGCAAAATGGCACATTAGGCTGGCCCAGAAAAGCTTGAAATTCAAATGGAGCAAGTGCACTAATAGCTATTTTTAGGGATGTTATTTAGAACTTAGTCAACAATTTTTTTTTAAAAAATTTTAAATTAAAAATCTTAAATTCACAACAATTCAGGATATTTTTATCGTGAAAATTTGAGAAATTGAAATTCAAGAAGTATTGGCTCATTCTTAAATATCAACGCTTTAGAGTTACTACTTGGTGGGTGAAATTTAAAAATAGCCAGATTTAGTTGAAAAATAACTACAGTTTCAAACGTAATCAAAATTTAGTCATTTTTTATGTAAAGATAAATGTGAACGAAAAACACTGTTCGAAATCCAAAAAATATTCCAATATAATATACTGGAGTTCCAATATATATTATATTGGAGTTCTAACATAATATACTGGTCTTCTAGCATGATATACTGAAAGTTCATACATAGATGCTCCAATCTCTAGTATATTATGCTGGAATTTTCCGTATATTGGAGTTCTAGCATAATATGTTGGAAGTTCATATATGGGTGCACCAATCTCCAATATATTATGGAACTTTTCGCATTGCAGCAAAATAGTGGATATTTTTTAATAACTTTATAAATGTTGGTTATTTTTTAATTACCAGTCCAAAAAGTGACTTGTCCGTGCTATTTTTACCTACCTGGTGTCATTTATACAATTATTCACCCCCTCTCCCTCCAAATTTTGTGTAAAAATTACACGGGGCGCCCTATTTAGGGCCCCTTTTTAATACTTAGCCGCTTTGTCTTTCTGTTTACACCCGTACGGCCGTACCCATTTTTTTTAAAACCTTCAGCTTCCCTTTTTTCTCTCTTTCTCCTCTTTTTCTTCTTCTTTTGTTGTTGGCGCTGCATCTTCTTCCACACTAATTTGGATGGCGCAAACTTCTGACAAATGGAACATAAAACTTCCAAAGTTAAAAGTAATTGTTCTGACAATTTCTTTTTTCAATTTTAAGTCTTTTCCTTCAGATGTGTAAAAATTTTGGTGATTCCTACAAGTCGAAGCCTTGACTCGGGAATATATTCTATTCCCACTTGCCAATCCCTCTTGAAAATAAGCCCATATTTTCTCACATCTCTGTTTTCCAGTAGTAAAAGTTTATATGAATTAGCATTGAGGCAACACACAAACATATAGTTTTAAAATACAATTAGAAAACGTCAGCTCCAGTACAAAAGGAAAATTTAAGTTCTAGAGCTGAAGTTTTATTTTATAACTGGTAAACTTCAGTTGAAGTTTTCGGCTATAAAGACAAAAACTTCAAGTTTTTCAGTTACAAAAAAAAAACTTCAGCACTAAAGCTGAAGTTCGCCAGCTATAAAATAAAAACTTTAGTTCTGGAGCTGCACTTCAGGCCCGACTACTAAAATGCTGAAGTTTTGCGTGATTGTCTTTGCTACTTCAGACCCTGTGCTGAAGCTATGTAAAAAAGTGAGTACGCTTGTAATTTTTTTTGTATAGCGAGCAAATATTAAATTATGACACAAAAAACAAATATAGATACAAATGCCCCATACAAAGTTCCAATTTCCAATGGGCCTAGGTTAAGCGGCCATCTTTAAAGTCCATCACAAAGAAAAGCCCAAGCTAAGCAGACGGAGTAAACAAAAAAGAGCATAGAGAGATCAACTAAAGAATATTCCCATAAAAGAAATAGGAAAAGTAATTACTCCACAACAACAAAAAAAATTCTCATAAAACAAAAACTAGCACTTTCAAACCAGTCTTCTTCCTTAGGGTTTTCCCTAGGGTTTAACCAAATATCAGATGATTCAAGAAAAAAATTGAAACTTTAACATAAAGAAGCAGTCTTTTTCTTTTCAATTGGATCAAGAATGGAAGCAAGAGTAGGAGTGGAGGGCGGTGCAAGAAAGTTTTTACAACAACCCCAAAAGTCACAACAACATCACCATTATCACACACAACAGCAACAGCAACAGCAGCCACAGCCTCAACCTCAGATTGGTACTGTTCCTCAGCTTCTTGCTGGTGGCATTGCTGGTGCTTTTAGCAAAACCTGTACTGCTCCCCTCGCCCGCCTCACCATTCTTTTTCAGGTGATTTTTCTTTTTCCAGAGACACCCTATTTCTTGATTTTTATTTTGGATAAATAATTGGTGATATATGGCGTTGAAAAGATCGAACCTTTTTGCAATTTATTAGGAAATGGAAATTGGACCTATGAAGTTTTGAATTGAATGCTTTGATTTTGGTAGTATAATTTGGTTATTCCAAGACAAGCGTGTGAGTTTAAATAAAGTTGTGTGAGGGATGAGAAAATCTATGTGTGCATTTAACTAACTTTCTTTAATTGAAAGCTTATGTTTTCTTGTATTTTCTTGAATATGTGGTATGCAATATCAAAAATTCTTGTTTACAGCTGCTTATTTTGAGTTTTCTCGGGTTTAAATGTTGGTTTGAACTGCTTAAGATTAAAAAAGGGCATCCAGCTGCACGAACACCCTCCTACCCTAATGCAAGCATCAGCACCTGATTTCACTGCTCGAAATCCATGACCTATAGGTCACACGGAGGCAACTCGACCACTGCTCCAAGGCTTCCCTTCTTTAACTGCTTAAGATTAACTAGAATAAAGTAATAGTAAAACTTAGAGCTTCGGTTTAAAGTGACGAGTCAACAGTTGTCTTTGATTTCCCTTTCAGTTCATTGATGAAATGTTTTCAATTCTTAGGTTCAAGGTATGCATTCAGATATAGCAGTATTGAGCAAGCCCAGTATATGTCGTGAAGCATTGCGAATAGTCAACGAAGAAGGATTCAGGGCTTTTTGGAAGGGGAACTTGGTCACTATTGCTCACAGGCTACCGTATTCCTCAGTCAATTTCTATTCTTATGAACGCTACAAGAGTGTGAGTATATAACTGTGCCTATATTAACTTTGGCACGAAATATTTGCCATCTCTTCTGAAAATTATTATGTTTGGCAGCTATTGAAAACAATTCCTGGCCTGGATGGTAAAGGGGGAAATGCAGGTGCGGATATTTTTGTGCACTTTGTTGGTGGTGGATTGGCTGGAATAACAGCAGCTGCTGCCACCTACCCGTTGGATCTTGTCAGGACAAGATTAGCTGCACAGGTATAACTATGTAGCAGTGCTTTCTAGGTCTTGTTGATCAATTGAACAGTAGAGCAGGGTATACTAGTTTTATCCTCTCTAATCATATCTTGGTTTCTTGTATTGTTTGATTAGTGGAGCAGAATGTTATTGTCGTCTTTAGATTACAATTTAGATGGTTTAGGGACAATATTGATTCAAATGTCATGCTTTGTACTTGTCTTTAGTAGCGTAGCCAGGGCTTTTACTAAAAGGTGTCAAAATAAAAAAATAAACACGAAGAAAGTAAGGAATTCACCATATAGTATATATACATAAAATAAATTTTTGACCTAGCTAAACTGTATAATTTTCCAGCAAAGGCGTGTAATTGACACCCCTTAGCATAAGGTGGCTCCGCCATTGCTTGTCTCTATGTGTGTGGGCAACATGAAAACGCGTAGCTTCCACTCTAATTTACTAGATTGTGGCTATATATATATATATATATATATATATATATATATATATATATATATATATATATATATATGTATATATGGTACAGTAGTTTCCTAGATTGTGGTGAAATATGTATTCAGCCTTCCATTTAACTGGTTTGCAGAGGAATGCGGCATACTATCAGGGCATCTGGCACGCTCTTCGTACCATTTGCAGAGATGAAGGTGTTTTTGGGTTGTACAAAGGGCTTGGTGCTACATTACTGGTCTCTGCTTTTCTCTTCTACCTTTCATCTATATTGATCAAACCCTGGCTTCAAAATATTTACGATGCTAATTAGGTGTTTGCTTGTTGCAGGGTGTTGGACCTAGCATAGCAATAAGCTTTTCTGTCTATGAGGCTTTGAGATCTCACTGGCAGACTCAAAGGTAAGTGCCACGATGTTCTGATAGCCTAGGATATCGGTTGTCATTTGTCATTCTTGATTAAACGTATCTTGTCATTGATTTTCTGTTTCTCTCAGGCCCGATGATCCTACTGTTGCAGTCAGCCTTGCTTGTGGAAGTCTTTCAGGAATTGCATCTTCCACTGGTGAGTATCTTGTATCAATAACTTTAGCTTATTTTAGTGCAATCATTTTTTTTCCGGATTCTTCGCTGCGTTCCATTTTTTCGGCTGAAAACTATGTGGATATTTGTGACCATTTAGTGAAGACCTCTAGTATAGCTGTCCGTCTTGCCTCTGCCTGGATTTAGCGGGTTCGAGGCCAACAATAACAAACCCAGTCTAGTCCCATAAGTGGGGTCTCGGGAGGATAGTGCGCACAGACATTACCCCTACCTTTAAGAAGGCAGAGAGGTTGTTTCCTGGTTCGAGGCCAATGCTTAAAAATGAATTGTTGGAGGAATGTAGGGAACGACTTGGTTATAAGTAAAACTAGATAGGATACTTGAATGAAATAGCAGTTCTTAACCGCTCTGTTGTGATTCTTGATAATGTGCAGCAACTTTCCCTTTGGATCTCGTAAGGCGAAGAAAGCAGTTGGAAGGAGCAGGAGGACGTGCACGTGTGTACAACACTGGCATAATGGGGATATTTAAGCACATAATCAAAACTGAAGGCTTACGTGGCTTGTACAGAGGGATAATGCCGGAGTACTACAAAGTAGTTCCTAGCGTGGGAATTGTGTTCATGACGTACGAAACACTGAAGAAGCTTCTATCTCAAGGACCTTTCGATTCTTGACGTTTTTCAGTTCTGTACTTCTCCAGTTTCTGATGAAAAAAGCCACACAAGGTTCAGTTTTGTTTTGAGTTACTACTTACTAGTTAGGAAGAATTGATAAGGTAATTAGTATTAATTAAAAAAAAAAATTCACACGGTAGCAAATTTTGTGGTTGCTGCTGTTAGACTTGCCTTTTGTTGTATAGCCATTGAAAATCACCAAGTGTCCCACATAAATTGTATCTCTAGGTATTTAGGATGGTTAATTCTTAGGATTTTACCTTTTCTTTGTCATCTTAGATGATTGTATCACCCATACAGTTTTGTTTGTGGGAACCTTTTTTTAATTTTCTCCATTTTATCTAGTGCTTCCTTTTGGTAAAGTTTAGGCAAATGTCTGAATCCCTTTAAAATATATTGTTAAAGACAGTATGTCACGGCATTGCTTGGCAATTGTAATATGAGAGGACTCAAACTTGGTTCGTTTTTTCACTTGGTTGCTTGTTGCAATGAAGCCATTTGTTTTATATAGACCATTGTTTCTGGAATTCTTGTGACTGTCAAAATTAACCTGAATCTGAAATTACTTGGAATAAAATGTTACCGACTATTCTTTTGTCATATTCATATATCAATTTACATTTTATAAAATTTTCCAATTATATCTGTGTTTTGAGAAGCATTTACACCCGTTGCTGATAGGATATAGATCTGTCATTTAAAAAAAAAGAAAAAAAAAATAATTGCTGAAAACACACACAACATACTACCTGAGACTTCCATTCAGAAAGATGCCAGTATTTATCATTTACTCCATTGTATATAGAACATACTATCTTGAGAGTTAGATTCAATTTGCAAAGGTATAAATTATAATGTTCAATCTTGGTCCTAAGGATATTCCAAATTTGTAATGTGAGAAATTCAAAAATAGTCAGATTTACCACTGGTCGTTGAAAAATAGCCAAGTTCTAAAAGTTATCAAAATTAGTCACTTTTTATGTAAGGAGAAAATTGAGCGAAAACACTGTCCAAAATACAGAAAATAGGCCCGCAAATTTTACGGGAGTTCCAGCATAAGTATGCTTGAACTCCCGCAAATTTTACGGAGTTACAAGATAACTATGCTGTAACTCCCGCAAATTTTACGGGAGTTTAAGCATAGTTATGCTGGAACTCCCGCATATTTTACGGGAGTTCCAGTAAGTATAAATAACCAGTATAATATACAGGAATTTGGAGCACTGGTGCTCCAGTCTCCCACAAATTTTACAGGAGTTAGCAAAGTATACTGTTCCAGCATAATATGCTGGAGTTCGTACATAAATGCACCAGAACTCCCGTAAATTATACGGGACCGATCCCTGTTGCGGTAAATAGTGACTATTTTCATTGACTTCATTAACAATAACTATTTTTCGATAGCCAACCGTAAAAATGACTATGCCAAGCGATTTTGACATTGTAACGAGGGTAACAGAAATCAACCATTCCGTCATCTGCCGATATTGAATTAACCCAAGTGTGTACTTAAGCAATATTAGAATTTAGGTGGAATAAACCATAAGATATTCTCAGAGAATAAAGAATCTTGGTGTTCAATCAAGTCTATCACATATGACATTGGGCAAGTTGCATCGGGAGCTAATTTTTTTTGAGAAACTCTTGGCCTCGTTATCCTTCACCCCTATGTTTACACTTCTGTTTACCTATCTATATTATTATAAAAGTAGGAACCTCTAAATTAGAAAGTTGAATTATATATATACCCTTCTAATTAATTAAGTTATTATATATAATTAAGTATTTTTCTAATAAAATATTTAAATAAAAAGAATAAGAAAACCAATGAGTTGGTGTCTTTTCAAAAAGGTTTTGTCTGTTGCTTAGAGCCCGTTTGGATTGGCTTAAAAAAAGTGGCTTTTAAGCACAATGCTTAAAAGCAGCTTTTTAAGTGGTGGAACTTATTTTATAAATAAGCAGTTACATATTTGGATAAAAGTGGTGAAGCTTAAAAAAAGTTGTTGAAGTGTTTGACAAACAAATGGTGGTAAGCACTTTTTCTTATTAAAAAAATAAAAATATAAAAACATAAAAACTTTGGTATTATTGGTCAAACTAAAATGGCTTTTAAGCTAAAATAAAAAAAAGTTGGGGTTAGCCAACTTGTTGCTTTTGGCTTTTTTTAAAGTATTTTTTAGCTTTTTTTAAGCAATTTTTTTTTTTGTTGCCAAACACTCCAGAAAATTAAAATGTGCTTAAAAGCTAGTTTGACCAGCTTTTAAGCCCATCCAAACACCCTCTTAGTCTTTCATTTATACTTAATAGGTGCCTTTTGGAAGTAAAAACCGTTCATTTAAACACTCGGCCAATTCATCATTCTTCAAAAAAGTTTATTTTTTTTATTGGGTTACATAAATAAATAATGAAGAATATAATTGTCTCGACACAATCAATTAACGCAAGACAGTTCAAGAGCCAAAACGGGATAGAGAATATTATGGTCAAATCGTTGATGATTTACTTTAGTGTGTCGAGCAAGACTAAATTCAAAGGATTGATCTCCCCGCTGACGGCAACAAGATTGTAAAACTTGACTGTCCAATGTTGATCAAATCGGTTATAGTAAAAGAAGAAAATCGAAAGAAAACTAACAATTTCTGGAAGTTCAAATCATTACATTATTTTACTACGAATGGCCAAAATACAACATCAAAGATTAATTGAGTAAAAAAAAAAAAAGAGCTCGGTGTACTAAGTTCCTATAATGCGCGGGGTCAAGGAACGTCATACCATAAGGGTCTATTTTACAAAATATTACCATGCAACTGCTCGAACATATAATATCCTGGTCACTTGACACCAACTTTACCAGTTGAGAAGGAAGTGACAATAAAATTGGGTAAATTTCACAAATGGTCATATAACTATGACATTTTTTCACTAAAGTCATATAACTTTCTTTTCTCACACAAAAATCACAAAACTTTCACTTCTTTACTCAAAAAATCCTAGCTACCGGCTAAGACAATCCTTTGGTCATTTTTTGAATTTTTTTTTTTCACTTTTTTCATTTTTTTTTAAATTAAAAATATTTTTTCTTTAAAATAAAAACTGAAAAACTAAGATAAAACTAAATTCTTTAAAAAAACTGAAAAAAAAATATTTTTCAAAAATGAAAATATTTTGTTGAAAATATTTTTTCAGCTTTTAAAAAATAAAAACATTTTATTAAAAATATTTTTTCTAGTTTTTACAAAATAAATGCTTTAAAAAAACTGAAAACATTTTTTTTGTAAAAATTGAAAAAAAAACTTTACTAAATTAGTGGACTATTAGTTTTTTTAAAGCATTACTTTTGTAAAAACTAGAAAAAATATTTTTAATAAAATATTTTCATTTTTTAAAAGCTGAAAAAAATATTTTCAACAAAATATTTTTATTTTTTGCAAACTAAATAAAGTCCAACAAAGATACATTTTCAAGAAATGCAAAATATTTTTCGTTTTTTAAACTAATGCAACAATAGTCCACTAATTTAGTAAAGTTTTTTTTTCAATTTTTACAAAAAAAAATGTTTTTTTTTACAAAAAAAATGTTTTCAGTTTTTTTAAAGCATTTATTTTGTAAAAACTAGAAAAAATATTTTTAATAAAATGTTTTTATTTTTTAAAAGCTGAAAAAAATATTTTCAACAAAATATTTTCATTTTTGAAAAATATTTTTTTTCAGTTTTTTTAAAGAATTTAGTTTTATCTTAGTTTTTCAGTTTTTATTTTAAAGGAAAAATATTTTTAATTTTAAAAAAAAATGAAAAAAGTGAAAAAAAAAAAATCAAAAAATGACCGAAGGATTGTCTTAGCCGGTAGCTAGGATTTTTTGAGTAAAGAAGTGAAAGTTTTATGATTTTTGTGTGAGAAAAGAAAGTTATATGACTTTAGTGAAAAAATGTCATAGTTATATGACCATTTGTGAAATTTACCCCAATAAAATTAGGTTTACTTTCTTTACTTTATTTATTCTTTAATTATTTGCGCTTTATGATTTGTGAAGTCCAATATTAAGAATAGATGGTTATAATCTTAAATATAATGTATCTTCCATGCATGTTATGAATGAGAATGACCAATTAGGTTATTATTGTATTTATTTATTCTACCAAATAAAATTAATTTGTCAATATATAATTTGGTAGCATGCATGAAACTCATAATATAGGTTCAATGCGTAGATTATAACAAAGATGAGCCATATTTATCTTACAACAAATGCTACAAGAACAAAGTGGATTTATAAATAGCAATGTAACTTGTTGGAATTGTAAGATAGAAAAAATTGATTACGAAAGGAGTTGAGATGAATAAGGGTGTGTTTGGTATGAAGGAAAATATTTTTCAATTTTCTCATGTTTGGTTGGCTTAAATGTTTTGGAAAACAATTTTCCTTATCAATTCATTTTCCTCCAATTGGAGAAAAATATTTTCCTTATCAAAAGAAAGGAAAACATTTTCCAAATCTCCTTCTCAACCTTTATCACCCTCACCAATCCATCACAAAAACCTCCAAACTCATATTTATGAAAAAGGAGTTAAAGAATTAAGTTGTTTATCTACAATGTTTTAGATATGTTGCTTAGGGCTTTATAATTTGTGATGGAGAGTGATCGTATATGTGTTATACTTTGTTACGTTGCAATATAAATGCTTAGCAAAATATATATGTAGATCTACTAAACAAGATGTTGATAGTCAATTTTTTAGGTGACAACAAAATATTATTATATTAGTTTTGATTCTATAAGTCGATATTCTTGCAATATATGTATCGAGAAACTAGTTTAATAAAAACAGTCATCTATAAGTATTTTTTATTTTTGAAAAAAAAAATTGTCACTAATTAAGCAATATTCAGATGCTGACTACTGACTGACATATATACTAGCATCGCTAGCTTTTTATCTTTTTCATTTCCTTTATAGTGGCATTTCAGTGCGATGTTACTACATGCAATCATCCACCAAACTCTGGTTATTCAATATTTGTAAAACATCTGGTTTTTCCTAAAGGGGCATCTCACGATCCTATTTACTTTCACAAGTTCCATTTTCGGCTGACATGATTGATACAGCTCTGTCCTATAATTTAAAAAACATACATTAAGTTGAAAAAGAATAAGATATACGTTAATTTTGATGTGATATATACTATTAGGAACTTTTAATTTGTGCTAATATCTTTTCATTTTCTGGTAAGGTTTACACAGGGTGGGAGATGCAAGGAGGTGATATTTTTTTTTTTAAAGAATTGCCGTCCATGTCACTTGACATACTAGCCCAACCGAAAATGATCCACATTTGAAGCTCTTACTCTATATAACTTATGTTGTACATAACTTGAAAGAAAATTTTCAACATTTAGCCCACTATTAAAGACATACTTTTAGTTTTTTTATTTATTATTTTCTTCTTTCTTCATTCCCCTCTCTCTCACCGCCTCTCACTTCTTTCTCTCTAACCCACATAGATCCCTCATCCTCTCTTAACCTAGCCCCCACTATTCTCCCTCCTTTACCTCCCATGCAGTTCTGTCATTAATGACTCGAATAAGGCTCTAAGAAAGACTCTGTCATCCATGGTGGCAAGCAGAAGAACGAATAAGATTTTTGAAGAAACATAAATATACACTGATATGAAAATAAATAGCTCTCAAACTTGATTTGCACAAACAAACAACCACTAATTTTGGAGGATTTTGAAGTTTGAAGTTCTGGTAATTTTGGAAAATTCCGAAGTTTGAAGTTTGAAGTTCAATTCTGGAAAATCATAACTATGTAGCAGTTGAATCGACACTGTATAATAGTGTATAAATATGTATATGGATATACAGACACATCTTATACATTATTATACATATTTATACAAGTTATACAATATAATTATGTATAAATGTGTATACTTGTGTATCATATCGTGTGTTATATATATATATATATATATATATATATAGTTTGACACTTACTTCTCTTCTTTTTTTTCGTGTATGTGCTATATGAAACAGATTTTTACGTGTTGGAGAAATTCTACAATTTATTTATTAATTTTTTTTATCCTGTTGGATTGCATCAGCAATGCACATAAAGGTGTTTGAATTTCTTACCTTCAGATAATATGTATTATTGAGGATAGGATTTTTGAGTTGTGTTGTGGCTTATTTGCATTTTTATCAAATGCTTAATAATCAAAGGAAATCAAAAGAATGAAAACAACTGGTTGTATAAAGAGGGAGCAATAATAGTAGTTGATTGTGTGAAATAAGTTATTTTTTTCGGGAATTAGTCTATTATTTTTGGGCTACAGATTTACAATGTGATATCTAAGCTATTATGTTACAAGTTAGGTGTGTAAGTTGTACTTATGTGAAATATATATATATATATATTTTTAATGAGAGCACCTGGTACAGCAGCGTATTTTATGGACGAAACGAAACCATTGTATAGTTTATAATATTAAAGTGAAATTAATAAAGAGCCTTCAATCTCCATCGAAAATAACAAACTAACTCTTTAAATACTTGTCCATCCTTTTCCTGTTAAAATTTTGTCCAATATATAAGATATTTTATAAGAATATACTCAGTATATCATTAAAAGAGAAAAAAGCTAAGGTTCTATATATATTTTATTCTCTTTTTTAACAGTTAATTTATGAAAAGACATTTTTCTGAGTTTAGAGTCTATTCTAGAAAATTAAACAACCGAACTTTTAATCTATAGCGGAGACGGGATGTGATATAAAATTATTTTTGTTTTTACCCTTGTTGAACACGCTAATTTTTCGACAAAGGGATTAATTGAACTCCTTCACCTAAGGTAGCTCCCCTAACCTCAAAATAGCTTGGTTATATCTCAAAAGAGCATTGTCTACTAACCTCAAACTCAGACCACCACTCTTTTAGATACAATTAAATTTTTTATAACAATCTTATTTATTTCAATAGTTTTTATTGTTATAATAAAATACTATTATAGAAAATATATAATATAACATAATACTTATTAAAAATTATAATTTTTTTTTAATTATTATAGTAAAATATTATTATAGAAAATGATCGGTGGCAAAGCTAAGGGTGAAAGAGAGTTCATTATACCCCTTTTTCGTTGGAAAATTATATAGTGCATGTAAGGTTAATTATTTTTTATATGTATATATATGAGATGTTCCCTTGACTACTTCACATATTTACTTATTTTGTTTCTTTTAAGACCCACTTTATGAATATTTTGACTCCGCTATTACAAATAATTATTACCGCAAAATTTGACAGTATAATGATGAAAATCACCGCCTCAAGCCTTCTACTGTTTTTCCGTATTCCTTTTTTCTTTCCTTATCAAATTTAATTTACAACCACCAAAGATCAGATGGAAGGACACATGTATAGCTTGACACTTACACTCCATATCCTTAATCTCAAGATAACTTACTAAACAAGAAATAAAAGATGACGCAGCAAAAGAGCCCCTAATTAGTCATTGTTCATGTCCCTACTAAGGACCAGGTGGGGCGCACGGTTGTTCATCTGTATACCCTTCGTCGAAAAATTATATTGTATATATAAGACAAAATTTATTTTTTACCTTTATATATTAAGTTTTGAACACCCTTAACACAATCCAAAAATATAAGTTTAGTGGGAGGGGTTCAAAATTTACCTAGTATCATGAGTTCAATTCCCACTAAAAAAGGACAGCCCGGTGTATTAAGCTCCCGCTATACGCGGGGTCCGGGGAAGGGCCGGCAACTGCTAAGGACTGTAATGTGGCTTGTACACCGTCCAAAGACGAATATGCTAATGGGTTAGAGCTCATAAAATTCATCAGATAGGATGCATCCCATTCTCTTTCACTATATTCATCCAAAGAGACCCCACATGTCCTCCCTCTTGAATTCAAGATGCTACAAACAATGGCATTAATGGGGTTAGGCTAATTAAATTTTCACTGTTTATGTCATTACAATTAAATACCAATATGTGTGTTACCCAAGCCCTTAGCAGGTATTGTATGTTTTGGCCTGACGACCTCCTAGATTTGTTCCTCGAGCTACAGTAACATCGAGCCCAAAAATGTGCGTATTATGTGAACTTATCTTCCTTTATAAATTTTTTTATTTTTCTCTTCCATTCCGACGTGGGATTCGTATGAGCTAACACGTGCATCCCTTCTTCAAAAGTTTATCAACCTAACTGAAAGTCTGTCAGTCCTACTCAACCCGTCTTCGCTGGCCCGCCTTACGTCTACTGTGTGTCATGTGCCCAGGTTAACACGTGTGTCATGGTGACACCACTAATATATATTCCATTACTTAAAAAGATTTATCATAAATTTACTAGTTTCATTGTGACACCAACAATACGAGCAACATAACACACTTACAAGTATTTTACGGCGACAATTTTATAATATTGGGTTCGTTCCAGTCAAAAGCAGTCAATGAGAGGAAGACACATCATTGTCACGGGAAAGGAAGGTTCCCATCTTATCATTGGCTTAAAAAGGAACAGAATCAACACTAAATGATTCCAAGTGACAGCACCTTATCATATAGAAGTATAGCTTTATATTATACCAACCCCACATACTTGGAGAATTTTTATGTTAACTTTAAGACGCCCTATAAATTCTTGCTTCCCATGCATATTTCTTCATCAACCCTTCTCAAAAGAAACTAGCTAGCTGTTGCTCTTAATTACTTTCTTTATCAATTTCCTCTTCTTTTTCTTAGCAAGAATATTAATGCTGTGTTAGGCTATGGTAATCTGCATCCTGAGGTTTAGATCGGTTTTACTTTTACTGCTTCTAGCCCTTGGGATGCAGATTACCTTTACCTCACTCGCAGTGCACAAGTCTAGATTTTCCTCACTGAAATATTGTGTTGCATGTGATTGCTACAACTCATGGTAAAATCTTTTATTCATTAATATTGAACTATTATTATATTTTGCTAACTTTGGGAGGGGAGTCTTGGCATAACTGGTAAAGTTGCTGCCATATAACACGGAGGTCACGGGTTCGAGCCGTGAAAATAGCCTCTTGCACAAATACAACGTAATGCTGCGTACAACAAATCTTTGTGACCCGGCCCTTCCCCGAAGCCCGCGCATAGCGAAAGCTTAATGCACTGGGCTGCCTCTTTAACTTCTGATGTTGATTTTGGATAGTGCATCTTGTAACTAGATCCCCTAGAAGTTATAATTGTCTCTTTAAAGCAAACCAGAGTAACATGTTATTGTGTTACACCATGTTGGGCTCCTTGATATGTTCATGTTGCTCCCAAAACACACACGCAAGTATATGTGATTGACAAGTAATATAGAATTGTATGTCCAGATATTGTACCCACAAGGACTTGTGATTAATTATTAACTAAATTAAACTAACACTATTAATCTATCCAAGCGAAATTCTAAAGATTATTAACTACAACTAATCTAGAGCAGCAGCCTAAGAAACTAAAGAAAATAAGTTGGCAATATTAGAGACGAATTCGAGGAGAGAAAATATCCCAGAACTATGGGTTAGCTAACAATCCCATCGAGTTTTCTATCTTAATCGTCTAATTAATTTATCTAGTTTATTGATTGACGGAGTTAATATTGCTCACACCTTCTCCTAAAGTACAACTCCCATATTCAAGCTAACCTAACTCATATATTCCTATTGAATTAGGATTAACAAGAACACATTTATAATTCCGGTATAATAACCAAGCAAGAAGATTAGATATATTCCTATCCTAACCGCAAATCCATCCCCCTCCCCCAGAGTTAAGATCTTACTCTACTCAATCTTATATGCAATTTAGAATTCCC
Organism: Nicotiana noctiflora; assembly: GCA_032618575.1. NCBI lineage: Eukaryota > Viridiplantae > Streptophyta > Magnoliopsida > Solanales > Solanaceae > Nicotiana > Nicotiana noctiflora. The sequence continues at coordinate 262,344 of JASVEL010000216.1, forward strand.
TCTTCCTAGTTCAATCTTAGATTCATAGATAGTATTCAGTTGGTGATCAAGAAACAAATAATTAAGCGCAAGATTGAATGAATAAAGCAATATGATAAAATAATAAGAACAATTCAAGCTTCAAACTACATCGTTCATGCAACACCCAAAACTCTAGAACTAATGGACAATGAAATTAAAGGAAGAGAAGAGAAGAGAAGAAAAACTAGTTAGAAGCCTCCTCCAAGCGTGGTGTGTGTTCCTGCACGTGAATTCCCCTTAAAAGTAAGTTAGATTCCCTCCAAATTAGGTTTAGAACCCCTTTTATACAAGTTAGGGGGATATTGGGCCGAAGTAGCCTTGTCCCTGATGAAGCTGGACAAAAATCATGCCACCAGCGCCCGACCCAGTGCTAGGCACCGTCCCTGGCACTGGTTTGTTATCTCTTCTATCTCTGGCACTATAGGTAGCACTAGGGGTTGGCTGTGGCGCTGGAATTTTTTTTTCGTCCGTTTTGGCTCTAGTCTCGCATCTTTCGTCTTCAATTGCTCACGGATCATTCCTATACATAAAAATACCTTTAATTAATTAATATAAATAAACAAATTCCACATCCTAAATCCATGAAACAATAGTAAAATATAAGGTGATATACATATAGATATATATACTTTAAGCTAAATATCAGCATCCCATACTTAAACTCTTGCTCGTCCTCGAGCAACAGGACTATCAACTACATTTTAATTTTTTCCAACATACACTCTAGCAATGACAATGGTTGATAACAACAATTAAACTGTAGCATATGCAATCACTTACATTTTTCTTTATTTATGCCATTCTTCATATATTAACAACAAAGATAACATGCTCATAACGATCCTAGCCTCAAAAGCCGATTCAATATCACAACGCTCCCATGGCTTGAACGCCCAATATCATGGTGAAGTCTAATAATGTTACCTATCCCTCGTGGAACCATGTGCCCTCATAAAAAGAACAAGAGAATAAATTGAATTCGCACATTTGAATCTCATCATCAAATATAATTTAAGGACTCACATCTATCAAAGAAATCACTCACTCACACAAAGAAGTCACGTGCATGCAAAAAGTACCATATGCTTGCCCATAATATAAATCTCCACTAACGTCGGCTCACTCGATCTAAAATCAATTAAGACTTTATATGGTTGTAGTGTGGGTTAAAGGACGGGTTATTTAAGATTAGTGATTCACTCTCCTAATCACTTTAACACATCACATAATAAACTTTTAAGTGCAAATTTTTCAATCAATTCAATTTCACGAACAAGATCACTCTCCAAAATTATTCCTTTTTATTTAAACACTATTTTAATTTATACCTCGCTAGCAATAACATGACAACAATTTATTTCTTTTAATTTTTCCTTCACTTTTTTTCATATTTTTCTTTCCTTTTCTTATTCTTTCTTTTTTCTTTCAACTACTTTTTTTCGTTTTTAATTTTCGCTAGTGGTGTATTCATTTACAAAGCAAGTGCACCTTTCTTCTTCCATTATTTCCCCTCAAATGTAACCTCACACTTAGTCCTTACTTTTTCTAGAGCTCATTTTACAATTAAAGTGCTTTCAGAGGTAACATGATCAAAATAATATCAATTAAGAATAAAAGGGGTATAGGCTCGTAATGTGGGTGCCAAATAAAATGTCTACAAGCTCAAAAGGGTTCACTTGGGATAGTTTTTGTTTTATGATAAGCATTAAGCTTAAAAAGATCAAAGAAAGCCTAAAATTATTTTTCAAATCGGGCATCACCTAAAATTTTGCTTCAACTAACATACCGGGAAAGTCCTAGACTCAATCACAAGAACATGGACTACACAAACCTCACTTCACACACGGTACATGACTCACTAAGGACGGTCTCATTCCGACTCTCAAATAATACAAGTATTGTCGCTTTTGTAAAGTTTTTTTTGTCGCTTTTCTCAAGCCGTCTTTCCTTATCTTCCCGACCTTTCGGAGTAATTATACTTTGAGTGGGAAAATAGTTAATCACGCCCAACTATGTCTTATAAAAAGAATTAAGCAGTCTTGCAAATACAATCTGTTTTACAAGTCCGGAGTTAAATCCTACAAAGAGCTAAAACATAACTACAGTTGTTCAATATCGCTAAAAAATACAAGTCCAAATAATTTCCTAATTATAAAGATTATAATATTTTTTTTTATCTAATTAACTAACAAATACTAGAAAGCAGTAAAACTATCAATTAATAAGGATAAGGATTGGAGACAAGATTAAGGAGGTCTAGAGTTATGATTTCCCCAATTATCCTCTCTAACTAAGGATTTAATCCAGTCCCAAGATAATCTCGCCTAAGTATTCTCTACCGATCGTGAGTACTTTAGGTGTCGTAATTCTCTTCTGAGCAACTACCACAATTTACTAGATATATTCTTCCCAACTACGCTAGCCGGCACTAGTGCACTGCTCACTAATAAGATCGCACCAAGGCTTTGTTATTCCTAAGTCCTAACCCTATCTTTAAACCCTCCATATTGATCCCTCATATACGTTAGGAGTCATGTTGTTCAAACTACCTAAATATGTACCCATTTACAAACAATATACATTAAATAGGTACAGTCAATTGATGGTCATTCAGTCAACAAAAATAAATACATAGTTGAAGAAAAAGAGAAATCCAACGGCTCAATTATATAATACATAACAAGAATTCATCATCTAAGGTTCCATCAAAACCCTAGATAACAAATTAGCTATTCATGATAGTGTGCAAAACTACAATACTAGAATTCATAACCAATAATGGAAATAGAGAAAGAAACAGGGAAGAATGTGAAGCTGAATCTTTCTCTTTCTTGCTCCTAGCATATTTTAGCCTCCCTAAGGTCTTCTCTCCCTTCAAAGTGGTGTTTTAGGATATATTTATTTGACCTAGGGTTGATGAGGGGCGGAATTTTTCAATCCAACTTCTGATACGAGAGTTGGAGGGTGCGTCAACTTTTGTGCAACGCACGAACTTGGACGCGAACTCAGTTTTTGCAATCTTTTAGTTCGCGAAGCGATCCGTGCCTTCGCTTCACTGTTTTGTGCCTTCATTTTTCTTCTTTTTCGCATTCGATTTCGTACCACGCACGAAATTGGACGAGCTCCCAATTCTTTCCATCTCTTCTTTTTGTGTCGAATTGTCATCTATTGATCATTTATCATCCAAACTCATTCTTGTACATAAGAAACACATAACTAGTATATTTCACTTCAAAAATCACGTAAACTCCCGCAACTTACACAAGAATTAATATGCCAATATACTTAAAAATATGCACTTTTTATCATTTATCAATGGTCCGCAAATGGTGAGTTAACGTGAAAACATACTAAATTCTATAAACGCGCACTACAAAATAATGCCAAAATTGCGGAGGTTTTATTGCGGCGGTTACTATAACCCCCGCAATTTATATCAAATTGTAGGGGTTTAATTAATCCCCGCAAATGTATTCAATTTTACGGCGGTCACAAACCGCCGCGAACCTTACAAAATATAGCGCCCCTTCACCCCAATATTTCCCTCGTTTATTAATCCTTTCCCTCCCTTTTATTCCCAAACCTTTTCAGCTCTCTTAAAAACCCCTCTTTAATTTCATCCCCAACCCCAATATCTCTGATCTTTTCACCTATTTACAAAATTATTTGATTTTCTGCTGAAGCCATAACTTGCTCAAGCCATAACTTCACATCAGGTATAGTTTCTCTGCTCTGATTTTGCTCTATTGATTTTGCTCTCAAGCAAAATTTTACCGATGATTTTCTCTCAAGCAAAATTCCACCGATTATTTGATTTTGCCATAACTTGCTCTATTGATTTTGCTTTTTTGTACAATCAACCTAGAAAGCTATCAACCGAAAAAATGGATGTAAGTTCATATTGTGATTCCTCGAAAAGATCTGAAGCTCTCAATCGTGTTGGATTAATATTGTGATTAGAGCAAAATCATCTCTATCAGTCCTTTGATTTTGCTTTTTTGTCTTTCTTTCTCATGCATGTGGGTTTTGAGTTTATTTTCTCTGTTAATTTGTGTTTTCCTTTACTGATTTTCTCTGTTAGGGCTCAAAAAAATTTGTGTCTTTCTTTCTCTATAATTTCTCTGTTAATTTGAGACTTAATTGAAATATTTCCTTTTGCATATGTATTTTAGACCTCTCGGGGACCTTCAGAGAAGATGCAATTGTCTCAAGGTACTATTTTAGTATTGTTCAAAGAGCACAACTAAAGTATAAATCGGTTTTTAGTTTTCTTCATAGTGTTGAATATTAATTTTTTTTTCCTTTCCAGATTCAAATTGGTTTTGTTGTAGATGTGCTTTATGTGTTTGAAAACTATTTTTCTGGAGTTGCGATTTGGTTGCTGATGTTTACAAATATGCAGTTTTCGAAATGTGTTATTTCTGGGAATTAGAATTGAAAAAGTAGCCACCATAAAATGGTGACATGTATTTTCTAGTTTTCAACTGTACGACTTTGATCACAAGACAAAAACTCAATTAATGAGTATTTCTGCAAGTGTAAATAGAGAGCAAAACACTAAGCAAAATTATTACTTTATATCTTAAAAATAAAGAAGTGAAACTGTTCACTAAAGTCGAACTCGAATGATACAAAACTAGTTCCATGGCCTAAAAGCAGGGATATGGTGAGATTGATAGGTTTTTGTTGGTAAGATTTAATTTGTTTTCTAATTTTGTTTTAACTGTGGCTTGGTATGTTCTTTTGTTGTTTGGTTTAATGACTTTAGAAGTAAATTTTAGTTTAGTGGAAGCTGGATCTTAAAGTGGTCATGAGACTATTATGTATAAGTAGATATTTAGAATGGAATAAACTTATCCTAATTTTCTTGATCCCCCCCCCCCCCAGGGAACCTAGAATTATATTCGGCACCTATCCCTTGTTACCTTGCAAATATCTAGTTAAAACTAATGTAACAGTTTTAAAAGAAGTCAGATTCCTATCTAGTCAACTCTTGATATTAATATTAGCAGCTTGTGTATTTCACATGTGTATGTAGCTTTCAAAAGAACTACTTGAGTATTTAATTGAAAGAAGTTGAAGTAGTTGGGTGCTAGATCTGGATGGAAGTTTTGATGCATCTTTTAAAGGATAAAAACGTGCAGAACTTACTCCTTCTTGAATTAATAAATCAATCAAACTAAGAAAAATAAATATAGAGGATAATTGTCCGTATTGAACTGATCTTTGAACTTAATCTGTTGTTTTATTGTTAAAACAATGGCAAATGGAAGCTGACAATCCTAGTTGTTAGTTGATGAATTTGTACCATCTAGTCAGGTGTTCCATCTAGTCAGGTGTTGCTGTACTAGACTTAGGACCAGAAGCAAATCTAGGTTTTAGAGTTATTGTGTTCAGAATGAGCGTGATCTTATTATATGTTTTCCATACATATAACTATACTTTTGCATATTTATATATATAATTTGAGCATAAGGCAATATATGGGTGCAATTAAACTCGTACGAACCACTCTGGTCTGCCTCTGTTGGGTAATTTCCTTAGCCAGCTTTTGTGGACAAAGAAATTAGACATTCATCCATGCTGACATTTGTTTTACATTCATGTAGTGGGTAACACGGTCTGTAATTAGATCGTCAGTTGCAGAATCGTTCACAAACAGTATTTTTGTCTTTCATTTTCCTATTTATTCTCGTGACATTTTTGAACTGTGTGCAATATTTGCTGGGCTATAATGGTTTACCAATTAACTCTTTGCAATTATTGGTCCAAATACAGATTATTGTAGATCCATTAACTAGTTTTGTATCATTCCAGTTCGACTTTATTTCTATGTCTCAAATCTACCGATACTTCATGAAAATCACAATAATATTTTCTTAAGATATTTGGTTATGTATGTTTTTTGTTAGAATTAATTACAACAACAACAATAACAACAACCCAGTATAATCCCACAAGTGGGGTCTGGGGAGGGTAATATGTACGCAGGCCTTATCCCTACCCAGGGGGCAGAGAGGCTGTTAGAATTAATTAATTTTTCATTTTATGTTTTGTTAACTTATTGCTAATATACTACTAATTTTCTTCCTTATAAAATATTATAGGTGATATCATTGCACAATAATCTAATACCCAATGGATAAATCTTGTATTGGAATGCCAAGAAACACACCACAATATTTGCTTGGTTTGAATCAATTTTTAGATTTTGCATTTAACAATGGAGCTATAGGAGATAAAATAAAATGTCCATGTCCTAAATGTGGTTGTAGGAAGTGGAAGACTAGAAATATTGTGTTGATCATTTGATCGAGAAGCCGTTCCCTCAAAATTATGTCACTTGGGTTATGCATGGGGAAATGAATGTATTGCATAATTCTGAAAACGTAGAGGTCACTCAAGATGCACTACCCATTTAAAATCCTGTAGAAATGTTGATCAATGAAGCATTTGGGGGCTTAAGGCATGAGGGTGTTGATGTAGGTCCGTCACAAGTAGTCGGAGAAGAAGAAATGATACATGATATGCCCACTTCAAATGACAAAGATTTTTTTGAGTTGCTTAGAGATGGACGTCAAGAATTATATGAAGGGTCTAAGTACTCAAAGTTGGAATTTTTGTTAAAGCTTTATCACATAAAGTGCTTGTCTGGGTTAAGTGACAAGGGAATGACTATGATACTAGATCTACTCAGAGACACATTTAAATTTGCAAAGATTCCTCATTCTTTTTATGAAGCCAAGAAGACCATCAGTAAGTTGTGTCTTGATTATATCAAAATAGATGCTTGTCCAAATGATTGCATGTTATACTGGAAGGATGATGTTAATGCAGAAGCATGCAAGTATTGTCACACGTCTAGATGGAAGCCAGAGAAGGAGAGCAGTAAAGATCATGAACCAACAACAAGTAAGATACAAAAGAAGAAGAACAAGAAGAAGCCTGCAAAAATTTTGCGCTACTTTCCATTAAAACCAAGATTACAAAGATTGTTCATGTGCTCTAAGATTGCAGAGCATATGAGATGGCATGCAGAGGATGATAACAAAGATGGAACCATAAGACACCCTAGAGATGGTGAGGCATGGAAGAGGTTTAATACAATTTTTCCTGTATTTGCTTCCGATCCTCGAAATGTTCGATTAGGCCTAGCTAGTGATAGTTTCAATCCTTTTGGGACAATGAATACTAACTATAGCATTTGGCCGGTAGTTTTGGTTCCATATAACCTTCCTCCTTGGTTGTGTATGAAGCAACAAAATTTTATCATCTCAATGATCATTCCAGGTCCACGTACGGCAGGGAATAATATAGATGTATACCTACAACCCCTTATTAAGGAGTTGAATGAGTTGTGGAGTGAAGGTTTGGACACTTTTGATTCATCAGAGGATGAAATGTTTAGAATGCGAGCAGCTCTTATGTGGACAGTTAGCGACTTTCCTGGACTTGATATTCTATCTGGTTGGAATACATATACTGGTCTTGCATGCCCCTCTTGTAATTTTGACGCAGAACCTTGTCGACTTCGTCATAGTAGAAAGTGGTATTTTATTGGCCATCATCGATTTTTGGGAAGAAGTCGTAAATTTAGAATGATGAGACATCGTTTTGATGGAAATGTTGAAGAGAGGACCCCTCCAAAGAAGTTATCAGGATCAGACATTTTGCAACAAGTGAAAGATATCAATGTCATATTTGAAAGACAAGCAGAATTGAATGATAAAAGGAAAAGAAATAGGAAAAAGAGTGTTGGAGAAGGTGCAACTCAACAATGGAGAAAAAAAAGCATATTTTTTGATCTTCCATATTGGGAGTTTAACTCATTGCGCCATAATTTAGATGTTATGCATATTGAAAAGAATGTGTTTGATAATATTATATATTCTTTGCTAAATGATAAAGAAAAATCAAAGGATCATGTGAAGGCTCGAAGAGATCTACAAGATATGGGTATTAGGCGTGATCTTTGGCCGGATGAGAATAATGAATGTCGGCTTGGTGCATTTACAATTCCAAAGGAGAAGAAACTGGCCTTCCTAAAGACTTTAAAGAATATCTCAGTGCCAGATGGTTATTCAAGTAATATATCTCGTTGTATTTATTTGGATAAAAAAAGAATCTTTGGATTAAAAAGTCATGATTGTCACATTCTTATGGAACAATTGTTACCAATAGCAATCCGCAATGTGCTTCCGAACCAGGTTGTTGCAACGTTGGTAGAGCTTTCCTCCTTTTTTAGGCATCTATGTCTGAAAATCTTAAGCCTCTCAGACCTAGAAAAGCTACAAAATCGGATTGTGGAAACTCTTTGCCATCTAGAGATGTTATTCCCACCATCATTGTTTACAGTAATGGTTCATCTAACAGTTCATCTAGTGGATGAAGTAATACAAGGTGGTCCGGTACATTATCGGTGGATGTATTTTGTTGAAAGGTAAAATATTTCTTATTCAAAATTGTTTTAATAGATCTTGTAATAGTATTTAAATGTAAATGCTTCATCTAACACTTTATTATATTAGTTATAGATTATTAGGTCATTTCAAGTCCCTGGTAGGAAACAAATCACAACCAGAAGGTTCTATAGCTGAAGGTTACATAGTTGAAGAAGCTCTAACTCTTTATTCTCGTTATTTTGAGGGAATTGAGTCAAGGTTAAATCGACCTAAACGTGTAAATGATGAACCACATCATAATGTGGCTTCCGAAGTGTCATTTATGTTCCCTCAACAAGGTAAACCCATTGGAGGCTCCACAACAGAACCATTGACACTTTTGGAGAAAACTCAAGCTCATCGATATGTGTACTACTTAATTGCGTAGCAGTAAATCCATTTATTGAGTAAGAAATTTGATTTGATTTATGAGAAGAATTTAGAGTAATTGGATTAATATTGATGCATATAACTCCTTTGTAGTGAATTTAGACATCACATCAGAAGAAGTAGAGGTCGAAGACTTTCCCCAACAGAGATAGAGAGGAGAATTAGTAAAGAGTTCCCTGATTGGTTTCCTAAGCGAGTGAGTGAATGATATTTAAAATGTTTCCTAATTGGTTTTCTAAGCTTTCTTGTATCAATTTGTTATTTCTAACAGAAATATGTTATTTATTTAGATTATGAATCCAGATATAGCAGACACTATCTCTGATGATATCAAGTTTTTAGCACAAGGTCCATCACAAGATGCAAGAAGATTCAGTGCTTATAACATTAATGGATTCAAATTTCGGACTTTGTCTAGAGAACAAGGATTAAAAACTCAAAATAGTGGAGTTTTTCTTGTCTTTGACACTTCGTGTGTTGCATCTAGTGCAGATAGAAATGTAAGACAAGCAGACCTGCCATATTATGGGAAGTTGGAAGATATTATTGAGCTTAATTATTATGGTCGGTTCAAGGTTGTTCTCTTTAAATGTCAGTGGGCGGACACTACTCGTGTAACGACCCGACCGGTCGTTTTAGAAAATTACGCCCCAATCCCTAATTTAACTGTTCCCCTAAGTTCATTTCTGCTATTGTGGGTTGCCGGGAGAGTCGGTTCCAAAAATTTGAGCATTTTGGGACACTTAGTCCCTAAATAAGAGCTTTGAAACTAGAAAACGGTCCGTAGCCGGAACAGTGTTAAGACGATCTCGGAACGGAAATCCGATGGTTCCATTATCTCCGTTAGGTGATTTCGGGGTTAGGAGCGCATTCGGAATGTATTTTGGAGGTCCGTAGCTCAATTAGGCTTGAAATGCCGAAGGTTGAGATTTTGGCGAATCCGATCGATAGGTGAGATTTTGATCCGGGGGTCGGAATGGAATTTCGACAATTTCTGTAGCTTCGTTATGTGATTTTGGATATGTCCGCAAATTTTCAGGTCATTCGGACGTCGTTTGGACGGGTTTTTGATCGAATGTGCAATTCGAAAAGTTTTAAGAAACTTAGGCTTGAATTCGTGTGTAATTGGTGATTTTGATGTTTAGGATGGTGTTTTTATGATTGGAACAAGTTCGTATCGTGTTTTGGAGTATGTTGGTGGTTTTCGTTGGGGTCCCGGGGGCCTCGGGGTGAATCCGGACCATCATCCGGCGTTTGGAAGCAAGAAATGGTCTGCTGAAATCTGCAGATCACTGGGCATAAAATAAGCCTTCGCGTTCGCGAAGGAAGGTTCCGCGTTCGCGAAGGCCAGGTTCAGTAAGGCATCGCGTTCGCGAGGTCAATGCCGCGTTCGCGAAGGGTGAGGCCAGTTGGTCATCGCGTTCGCGATGGGTGGGTCGCGTTCGCGTAAGAGGGAAAGGAAAGGCATCGCGGACGCGTGACTTCACGTCGCGTTCGCGTTGAGTAAAAGTCAGGAGGCTGAGGATTTGATCTTCGCGGACGCGTGAGAGAGTGCCGCGTTTGCGATGAGGAAGAGGAGGAAGGCATCGCGTTCGCGTGAGAGGCGTCGCGAACGTGATGAAGAAATGAGGCTGGCAGTGAAGTTAAGTTCAGAACAGAACCAGTCGCGGGTTTAATACCCAAAGACGCCATTTTTGAGTTCTAGAGAGAGAAACTCACGGGAATTGCTGGAAATTCATTGGGGATTCGTTGGAGGTAAGTTTTGTGGTTTAATTACATCATTTTAACATGAAATCCTTGGTTAAATCCCTGTAAATGGAAGATTTAAGGTGGGTTTGAGCCCTAGGCCTAAATTTAAGAAAAACACTGATTTGAGTGGGCAATTGGAGTCCGATTTTGGTAAATTGTATATGCCTAGACTCGTATTGAGATAAGGAACCCGAATATATAATTTTCGTGATTTTTCGATAAGCGTACCGGAAGTCGGGTTTTGGCAACTTGTGGGTTTTGGTGAATTTTGAGTTAATTTGATTGGGTAATGCCCAATTGGCCTATTTTGATGTGATTCTATTGATTTTTATCGGATTCTACACTTGTGGAGGCCGACATTCGTGGCAAGAGGGTTATTGCTTAGCGGTTTTGTACCGGAATTGAGGTAAGTGGCTTGTCTAACCTCGTGTGGGGGAATTTTCACCCCTAGGATATTATGTGATAGTTTAAAAGCCTTGTACGCGAGGTGACGGGCGTGTACATGCGCTGGTTGTTGAACACGTACTTTATTCAAAAATGTTCGATGAGCGATATCCCTGTCTTTGGTTGTTAATTTGATATTTTACCCGGTAGTGGTTAGAAGAGCATGATTAGGTAGCACTTAACTGTTTAGTTGCCTAATTGCCTTATTTGAACTCCTTGTTAATTATTGGCACTATTTTTCGGTGAAGTTATAGTTAAGCATAATTATTCTCTCTGTGGATTCCTTTATTGGCTGTGCTTGTGGACTGCGGGTTCGATTCCCGGAGACCCAGGGTTGTGGGTTCGATTCCCAGAGATCCTGAGTTATTGGTAGGGACTACGGGTTCGATTCCCGAGATCCTGAGTTATTGGTAGGGACTACGGGTTCGATTCCCGAGATCCTGAGTTATTGGTAGGGACTACGGGTTCGATTCCCGAGATCCTGAGGTTATTGAGATGTGGACTACGGGTTCGATTCCCGAGATCCTGAGATTTATTGAAATGTGGACTACAAGTTCGATTCCCGAGATCCTGACTTATTGGTAGGGACTGCGGGTTCGATTCCCGGAGATCCCGAGTTATCGAGATATTATTGAGACATGGGCTGTGGGTTCGATTCCCGGAGACCCAGAGGTACTGAGAATGGGACTGTGGGTTCAATTCCCACAGATCCTGGATTTATTTATTTGAGTTGGTTATTTGTTGTTAGCTTAATCGTAGACAATTGCAGTAATTATCATAATGTTGTTATTTCGGAAATTATTATCATATAAACTGTTTATTTTGTTTTCATCATTACATTATTGTTTTCTCAGTAGGGCCCTGACCTACCTCGTCACTACTCCATCGAGGTTAGGCTTGGCACTTACCGAGTACCGCCGTGGTGTACTCATGCTACTCTTCTGCACACTTTTGTTGTGCAGATCCAGGTACATCAGAGCAGGCTCGTACTAGGTGATTCTGCAGCTTTCTGGGAGACTTCGAGGTATGATCCGCTACGTCCGCGGATCCGGAGGCTTCCCTTCTATTCTAGTATTACTAGTTGACATTTTCTTCATTTCGTTGTTAGATACTCTTTACACATAGAGCCACAGTTGTATTTCCCTTTTAGTCCGTGTTACCGTGGGGTTCCGGATCTTGGTAGTGTTTATTTATTGTGTGACGGATGTATGTGCCAAGTGGCACGGATTACATATCTTTTATGTTATTTTCCGTTGTTTCTTATTTAAGTAATTATAATTTATAGATTCCGCAACGTGTTAGGCTTACCTAGTCGTGAGACTGGGTACCGTCATGACAAGTTCACGATTGGTGAACCAGGGTCATGACAAGTAGGTATTAAAGCTCTAGGTTCATAGGAGTCACGGGACACAGACCGGTTATTTAGAGTCTCGCCGATCGATACGGAGACGTCCGTATTTATCTACGAGGGGCTATGTAACTGTTTAGGAAAAATCTTCATTTCTTTTGAATTTCTTGTCATGTGATGTTTTGACACCAATTCTTAACTTCTGTCTTCTATTCTCTCACGGATGGTGAAGACACATGGTACACGCGAGGATCAGGCACCCGCGCCCCCTGCTGTCGCCACCAGAGGCCGGGGCCGGGGTAGAGGCCGGGGCTGGGGTAGAGGCCCAGGATGCGCCCGAGGTGCAGCCACAACACCCACGCGCGCTGTCATTGAGGCACCACCGGTGGATCAGGTTGGAGCACATGCACCTGGTACACCTACTACTGCTACTACGACTCCAGCACTCCAGGAGACTCTGGATCAGTTTATGAGCATGTACACTACTCTAGCTCATGCGGGGTTGCTTCCTCTTGCTGCAGCCACATCTCAGGCCGGGGGAGGTGCCCAGACTCTCGCAGCCTACACTCCTGAGCACTGAGTGGCCATGGAAAAGGTTCTAGAGGTTATTCCTATACCACCTGCCATACCAGTACAACCCGGAGGTGGATCAGCTGCCTCCAAGGACGAGCAATGCAGGTTGGAGAGGTTCAAGAAGTATGATCCCCTAGAGTTCAGTGGCTTAGCTTCAGATGATGCCTTAGGATTTCTGGAGGAGTGTCATCGCATCCTCCATACTAAGGGTATAGTGGAGTCCAGTGGGGTTTCTTTTACTACTTTCCAGCTTCGATGGGCTACTTGTGATTGGTGGCGGACATAAGAGTTGGGTAGTCCAGTCGAGTCTGCCTCGTTGACTTGGACGCAGTTTTCAGATCTATTTTTGAGAGAGTTTGTTCCTCAGAGCCTTAGGGATTCTTGGCGCTCGGAGTTTGAGCGGTTGCGACAGGGTTCCTTGTCAGTATCGGAGTATGCCATCAGTTTCACCCGTCTAGCCAGGCATGCACCGGCCTTGGTAGCCACGGTTCGGGAGAGAGTGCGGAGATTTATTGAGGGCCTGATTCCGCCGATCCGGTCCAGCATGGCCAGAGAGTTGGAGACAGATATATCTTATCAGCAGGCAGTTAGCATTGCCGGGAGGATCGAGAGTATGCTCCCTAGAGAGCGGGGAGATAGAGAGGCCAAGAGGTCTCGTGAGTCGGGCCATTTCTCTGGTGCCCGTACTTCAGCAGTCGGTCGTTTTGGCAGGGGTTATTCCGGTCATCCAGTTCACTCAGCATTGCCCGCAGCCGGTAGTACCCCAGCTCTTCCAGCACCTAAGGAGCCTTATTATGCTCCCCCAGTTTCCAGTGCACCTCCTGCGCGGGGTCCTTCCAGGGGTCAGACTAGTGGGGGTGAGGCCGGTCAGTCACAGTCACCGCGTCCTCCCAGGGCTTGTTTTGAGTGCGGGGATACTCGCCACCTGGTTAGGGAGTGCCCCAGGCACAGGAGAGGAGCACCTCATCAGTCAGCACAGCATCCGCGTGGTTCTCGGGGCCAGCAGGCTATCATTCCAGCCGCAGCTGCCACTCTACCTGCCCAGCCAGCCAGGGGCGGTGGTCAGGGTTCCAGAGGCCGCCATCGAGAGGGGGGACAGGCTAGATTCTATGCTATTCCTGATCGGGCTGTGGCTGTTGCATCTGACTCTGTTATCACAGGTATTATTCTGGTTAGTCACAGGGAGGCATCGGTTCTATTCGACCCTGGTTCCACCTTTTCATATGTGTCTTCTTACTTTGCTTCTCATCTGGGTGTGCCTCGGGATTCTTTGAGTGCCCCCATTTATGTTTCCACTCCGGTGGGTGATTCTTTGGCTGTGGACCGCGTATATCGGTCGTGTTTGATTACCATTTGTGATTTTGAGACCAGAGCGGATCTATTGCTGCTTGGGATGGTCGATTTTGATATTATTCTGGGCATGGACCGGTTGTCGCCCCATTATGCTATTCTTGATTGTCACGCCAAGACCGTGACGCTGGCTATGCCAGGCATTCCACGTATTGAGTGGAGTGGTACTCTAGATCACACCCCTAGCCGTGTTATTTCTTTTCTCAGAGCTCAGCGTATGGTTGAGAAGGGGTGTGCTGCTTATCTAGCCTATGTGCGGGACGTCAGTATTGACACTCCCTCTCTTGATTTTGTTCATGTGGTACGTGACTTTGCCGATATATTTCCAGCTGATCCTCCGCGCATGCCGCCCGACAGAGATATTGACTTTGCTATTGACTTGTTGTCGGGCACTCAGCCCATTTCTATTCCACCGTACCGTATGGCTCCTCCTGAATTAAAGGAGTTGAAGGATCAGTTACAGGAGTTATTGGGCAAGGGTTTTATTCGACCCAGTGTTTCGCCTTGGGGTGCCCCTGTATTGTTTGTGAAGAAAAAGGACGGTTCTATGCGTATGTGTATTGACTATCGTCAGCTGAATAAGGTTACAGTGAAGAACCGGTATCCTTTGCCCCGTATTGATGATTTATTTGACCAGCTACAGGGTGCACAGGTGTTCTCTAAGATTGATTTGCGCTCCGGGTATCACCAGCTGAAGATTCGGGAGCCAGATATCCCGAAGACTGCCTTCAGGACCTGGTATGGTCACTATGAGTTCCTCGTGATGTCTTTTGGGTTGACTAATGCCCCAGCAGCATTTATGCATTTGATGCACAGTGTGTTCAGGCCTTATCTGGACTCGTTCGTGATTGTCTTCATTGATGATATTCTAGTATATTCTCGGAGCCGGGAAGAGCATGAGCAGCATTTGAGGATAGTGCTTCAGATCCTGAGGGAGAAGCAGCTTTATGCCAAGTTCTCTAAATGTGAATTTTGGTTGAGTTCGGTGGCATTTTTGGGCCACGTGGTGTCGAGTGATGGTATTCGAGTAGATCCGAGGAAGGTGGAGGCCGTGCAGAGTTGGCCCAGACCCTCCTCCGCTACTGAGATTCGCAGTTTCCTTGGTTTGGCGGGCTACTACCGTCGTTTCGTAGAGGGGTTCTCTTCGATTGCAGCACCTATGACTAGATTGACCCAAAGGGTGCCCCTTTTCAGTGGACAGACGAGTGTGAGGCGAGCTTTCAGAAGCTCAAGACAGCTTTGACTTCGGCCCCTATATTGATGTTGCCTACAGGTTCGGGGTCCTATACTGTGTATTGTGATGCCTCACGAGTTGGACTCGGTGCGGTATTGATGCAGGACGGTAGGGTGATTGCCTACGCGTCGAGACAGCTGAAGGTGCATGAGAAGAATTACCCTGTTCATGATTTGGAGCTAGCTGCCATTGTTCACGCCTTGAAAATTTGGCGTCATTATTTATATGGGGTTCCTTGTGAGATCTACACTGATCACCGGAGCTTGCAGCACTTGCTTAAGCGGAAGGACCTGAATATGCGTCAGAGGAGATGGTTGGAACTACTGAAGGACTATGATATTACTATTCTCTATCATCCGGGCAAGGCTAATGTGGTTGCTGATGCCTTGAGTCGTCGAGCAGAGAGTTTGGGGAGTTTAGCATATCTACCAGCTTCGGAGAGGCCTATGGCGATGGATGTTCAGGCTTTGGCCAGGCAGTTTGTTAGACTGGATCTTTCGGAGCCCAGCCGGGTTCTAGCTTGTGTGGTTTCTCGGTCTTCTCTATTTGACCGCATCAGGGAGCGTCAGTTCGACGACCCTCATTTGCTTGTCCTTCGGGATAGAGTTCGGCGTGGTGATGCTCGAGATGTTACCATCGGGGATGATGGAGTTATGAGGATGCAGGGGCGTATCTGTGTGCCCAATGTAGATGATCTTCGAGAGCCGATTCTAGCAGAGGCCCATAGTTCGCGGTATTCCATCCATCCGGGTGCCGCGAAGATGTATCAGGACTTGAAACAGCATTACTGGTGGAGGCGGATGAAGAGGGATATAGTTGATTATGTTTCTAGATGCCTCAACCGCCAGCAGGTGAAGTATGAGCATCAGCGCCCGGGTGGATTGATGCAGCGGATTGAGATTCCAGAGTGGAAATGGGAGCGCATCACCATGGACTTTGTATCTGGACTTCCACGGACTATTAGGAAGTTTGATTCTATTTGGGTTATTGTGGATCGGCCTGACCAAGTCCGCCCATTTTATACCGGTGAGCACTACTTATTCATCGGAGCGACCGGCGGAGATCTATATCAAGGAGATAGTTCGGCTGCATGGTATTCCAGTTTCCATCATTTCAGATAGAGGCACTCAGTTCACTTCACGGTTCTGGAGAGCTGTACAGCGAGAGTTAGGTACTCGGGTGGAGTTGAGCACAGCATTTCACCCCCAGACTGATGGGCAGTCCGAGCGCACTATTCAGATTTTGGAGGATATGCTCCGTGCGTGCGTGATTGAGTTTGGAGGTTCATGGGATCACTTCTCGCCACTGGCGGAGTTTGCTTATAACAACAGCTACCAGTCTAGTATTCAGATGGCACCGTACGAGGCCCTATATGGTAGGAGGTGCAGGTCTCCCGTGGGTTGGTTTGAGCCGGGCGAGGCCAGGTTGCTAGGTACTGATATGGTTCGGGAGGCTATGGACAAGGTCAAGGTGATTCAGGACAGACTTCGTGCAGCCCAGTCTAGACAGAAGAGTTATGCGGACAAGAAGGTTCGCGATGTGGCTTTTATGGTTGGTGCGCGGGTTTTGCTTCGAGTCTCGCCCATGAAGGGCGTTATGAGGTTTGGGAAGAAAGGGAAGCTGAGTCCTAGATTTATTGGCCCTTTTGAGATTTTGAGGCGTGTTGGGGAGGTTGCTTATGAGTTGGCCTTACCTCCCAGCCTAGCCGGAGTTCACCCCGTATTTCATGTCTCCATGCTCCGGAGATACCATGGTGACCCGTCGCACGTATTGGATTTCACATCTGTTCAGCTAGACAAGGATCTTTCTTATGTTGAGGAGCCAGTAGCCATTCTAGACAGGCAAGTCAGAAAGCTAAGGTCAAAGAACATCGCTTCGGTAAAGGTTCGGTGGCGGGGCCAGCCGGTCGAGGAGGCGACTTGGGAGACCGAGCAGGATATGCGCAGCCAGTACCCTCATCTTTTCACTACTCCAGGTATGTTTTCTATGCTCGTTCGAGGACGAACGAATCTTTAAGCGTGGGAAGATGTAACGACCCGACCGGTCGTTTTAGAAAATTACGCCCCAATCCCTAATTTAACTGTTCCCCTAAGTTCATTTCTGCTATTGTGGGTTGCCGGGAGAGTCGGTTCCAAAAATTTGAGCATTTTGGGACACTTAGTCCCTAAATAAGAGCTTTGAAACTAGAAAACGGTCCGTAGCCGGAACAGTGTTAAGACGATCTCGGAACGGAAATCCGATGGTTCCATTATCTCCGTTAGGTGATTTCGGGGTTAGGAGCGCATTCGGAATGTATTTTGGAGGTCCGTAGCTCAATTAGGCTTGAAATGCCGAAGGTTGAGATTTTGGCGAATCCGATCGATAGGTGAGATTTTGATCCGGGGGTCGGAATGGAATTCCGACAATTTCTGTAGCTTCGTTATGTGATTTTGGATATGTCCGCAAATTTTCAGGTCATTCGGACGTCGTTTGGACGGGTTTTTGATCGAATGTGCAATTCGAAAAGTTTTAAGAAACTTAGGCTTGAATTCGTGTGTAATTGGTGATTTTGATGTTTAGGATGGTGTTTTTATGATTGGAACAAGTTCGTATCGTGTTTTGGAGTATGTTGGTGGTTTTCGTTGGGGTCCCGGGGCCTCGGGGTGAATCCGGACCATCATCCGGCGTTTTGAAGCAATGGGAAGTCTGCTGCAAATTGCAGATCACTGGGCAAAATCCAAGCCTTCGCGTTCACGTGGCATGGGCCGCGTTCGCGAAGGCTAGGCGAGTCAAGCATCGCGTTCGCGAGGTCAATGCCGCGTTCGCGAAGGGTGAGGCCAGTTGGTCATCGCGTTCGCGATGGGTGGGTCGCGTTCGCGTAAGAGGGAAAGGAAAGGCATCGCGGACGCGTGACTTCACGTCGCGTTCGCGTTGAGTAAAAGTCAGGAGGCTGATGATTTGATCTTCGCGGACGCGTGAGAGAGTGCCGCGTTCGCGATGAGGAAGAGGAGGAAGGCATCGCGTTCGCGTGAGAGGCGTCGCGAACGTGATGAAGAAATGAGGCTGGTAGTGAAGTTAAGTTCAGAACAGAACCAGTCGCGGGTTTAATACCCAAAGACGCCATTTTTGAGTTCTAGAGAGAGAAACTCACGGGAATTGCTGGAAATTCATTGGGGATTCGTTGGAGGTAAGTTTTGTGGTTTAATTACATCATTTTAACATGAAATCCTTGGTTAAATCCCTGTAAATGGAAGATTTAAGGTGGGTTTGAGCCCTAGGCCTAAATTTAAGAAAAACACTGATTTGAGTGGGCAATTGGAGTCCGATTTTGGTAAATTGTATATGCCTAGACTCGTATTGAGATAAGGAACCCGAATATATAATTTTCGTGATTTTTCGATAAGCGTACCGGAAGTCGGGTTTTGGCAACTTGTGGGTTTTGGTGAATTTTGAGTTAATTTGATTGGGTAATGCCCAATTGGCCTATTTTGATGTGATTCTATTGATTTTTATCGGATTCTACACTTGTGGAGGCCGACATTCGTGGCAAGAGGGTTATTGCTTAGCGGTTTTGTACCGGAATTGAGGTAAGTGGCTTGTCTAACCTCGTGTGGGGGAATTTTCACCCCTAGGATATTATGTGATAGTTTAAAAGCCTTGTACGCGAGGTGACGGGCGTGTACATGCGCTGGTTGTTGAACACGTACTTTATTCAAAAATGTTCGATGAGCGATATCCCTGTCTTTGGTTGTTAATTTGATATTTTACCCGGTAGTGGTTAGAAGAGCATGATTAGGTAGCACTTAACTGTTTAGTTGCCTAATTGCCTTATTTGAACTCCTTGTTAATTATTGGCACTATTTTTCGGTGAAGTTATAGTTAAGCATAATTATTCTCTCTGTGGATTCCTTTATTGGCTGTGCTTGTGGACTGCGGGTTCGATTCCCGGAGACCCAGGGCTGTGGGTTCGATTCCCGGAGACCCGGCGTGATATTGGTAGGGACTACGGGTTCGATTCCCGAGATCCTGAGTTATTGGTAGGGACTACGGGTTCGATTCCCGAGATCCTGAGTTATTGGTAGGGACTACGGGTTCGATTCCCGAGATCCCGAGTTATTGGTAGGGACTACGGGTTCGATTTCCTGAGATCCTGAGATTATTGAAATGGGGACTACTGGTTTGATTCCCGAGATCCTGACTTATTGGTAGGGACTGCGGGTTCGATTCCCGGAGATCC
The DNA here is from genome assembly GCA_032618575.1 of Nicotiana noctiflora. NCBI lineage: Eukaryota > Viridiplantae > Streptophyta > Magnoliopsida > Solanales > Solanaceae > Nicotiana > Nicotiana noctiflora. The sequence goes on from JASVEL010000216.1 coordinate 282,110, forward strand.
TGAGTTATTGAGATATTATCGAGACATGGGCTGCGGGTTCGATTCCCGGAGACCCAGAGGTACTGAGAATGGGACTGTGGGTTCAATTCCCACAGATCCCGGATTTGTTTATTTGAGTTGGTTATTTGTTGTTAGCTTAATCGTAGACAGTTGCAGTAATTATCATAATGTTGTTATTTCGGAAATTATTATCATATAAACTGTTTATTTTGTTTTCATCATTATATTATTGTTTCTCAGTAGGGCCCTGACCTACCTCGTCACTACTCCATCGAGGTTAGGCTTGGCACTTACCGAGTACCGCCGTGGTGTACTCATGCTACTCTTCTGCACACTTTTGTTGTGCAGATCCAGGTACATCAGAGCAGGCTCGTGCTAGGTGATTTCCGCAGCTTTTCCGGAGACCTCGAGGTATGATCTGCTACGTCCGCAGATCCGGAGGCTTTCCTTCTATTCTAGTATTACTAGTTGACATTTTCTTCATTTCGTTGTTAGATACTCTTTACACATAGAGCCACAGTTGTATTTTCTCTTTTAGTCTGTGTTACCGTGGGGTTCCGGATCTTGGTAGTGTTTTATTCATTGTGTGACGGATGTATGTGCCAAGTGGCACGGATTACATATCTTTTATGTTATTTTCCTCTGTTTCTTATTTAAGTAATTATAATTTATAGATTCCGCAACGTGTTAGGCTTACCTAGTCGTGGGGACTGGGTGCCATCACGACATGTTCACAATTGGTGAACTAGGGTCGTGACAACTCGAAACAAAGGGTTCAAAATAGATGTTTGGAAGTTTAATTGTGTCAACTTCTCTAAATTGATCCACACTGGTGATCGTGAGGATGATGATCCATATATTGAAGCATCACAATCAAATATGGTCTACTATGTTGATGATGAAACTGACAAAGGATGGAGTGTGGCTGTACATCTAAAACCAAGAGATTTGTTTGATATGGGAGAGGTTGATGAAGAAGAAATATACGAGAATGAGCCATACCGACAACAAGAATTTGGACAGTTTTTTTTGATGTTGATTACGAGAATATCCAAATTGCAATAGAGGAGCATATGACTGAATAGATATAATAAAAATCCAAATTGCAATTGCAACTAGAATTTGGACAATTTTTTTACTTGATTAGGATAGTTTGATTAGTGTTTTTGGGGTTATTCTCATTCGTCAAAAATGCTTCTCCTTTGTTGGTTTGAAGAACTATCTCTGTGCCTTCTGCTTGGTGTTGAAGTTTGGTTCTTTTTTACAGTTCTTTGTGGAAATGCTGTTATATAATCCATATGTAAGAGTTCCACTAAAATGGGCTTGCAAAGTTGCTTGCCTGCTTTCACAACAAAAAAAAATTGAGCTTATTCTCATTTACTAATAAACATACTATGTTATTGGCTTTAAGATCTATCTCTACAGATGAGTATATTTACTTAAGTTTTTGCTACTGCATATCAGTTATGCATATCAGTTATCTTTGAAAATACAGACTTTGATTGACTATAGTGCATTACTGGCCCCCCACCATATATAGATACATTGTTTAACATAATTATCTGTTGTGGACCAACAAGAAATCTTCTATATCTGTTGTGGACCAAAGAGCAGGTTATGTGTATATCTTAAACTAGATTCCTACTTGCACACCATTCTTTTATCTTGAAGTTTGTGAATTTTCTTTGTATTGCTTATTAAATTCATTCATTATTGAATTGCAAATATGCCAAGGTTCAAGCGTTTGCTAAAAAAGAAAAATTCAGATAAGTCAGTATCTACTTCACAAGGTACCGAATCAACAACTTCTTCTCTTCAATCAACGCCATGTATGCCAACACATCCAACCACGTCAATTTTGGCCACAACACATCTAGCCCCATCATTTCAGCCCATATCGCAGGCAGCTCCAAACTTTCAGCCGGCATCACAGCCGTCTCAGTCAATTCACTCAACATCCCATCCAACTCCAATGGATCAGGCCGCATCACAGCCGACACCAGCAGTTTACCCTGCATCACAGCCATCTCAGTCAGTTCACTCGACTCCAACAGATCAGGCCTCATCACAGGAAGGCCCAACAGTTCAGGCCTTATCTAGAAAACGTTCTGGAAGCCATTGGACTGTAGAAGCAATAGGTAAATAATTCTGACTATTAGTACATATTCAACAGTCCTTTCTCTGTTCGTTCAAATCTTATGTGAAAGTTGGTTACTTTCAATTTTGTGATGCAATTGCAGTACTTAGCACAGATGCATAGTTTTCTTTGTATGGTGTTAATTTCTTAGTCCATGACAATTGTGGTTGAAGTTGTACATGATAATATAGTTAGCAATAAGGAAATTTAAATATTCCCTCTTTGTGACATAAAATCTACCTATTCATGCATATGGGCTTAATATCAGAATGCAGGAAGTACTAAAGATAATAGTTATATTGCAAACTTTTTGAGTGAGCCTTTTGCACATTGAGAATCTGGATCTTATAAATGTTGTTAGATTTGTGAAGGAACCAATCTGGTCGTTGTGGGGTGATGTGGAGCTGACCAGAATGAAAGACAACAGCAAGCCTGGCGTGCATCATCACATGAAAAATGACAAAACAGCTCAAATATTGTCTTTATCCTTAACTATAGATAAACCCCTAGCTAAACTACAGAAATTCCCTCACTACGTATGTGAGACTGATGGTCTATAGTGAAGAAAAAAACATCGAAAAGTGAAAATCTTCTGGACAAGTTTCTTATATCCATCAGAAGTTTTGATTCTTGTATCCATCAGAAGTTTCTTGTTTTAGTTGGTTCATCTCTCTCATGGATTCAGCTGATCTCTTTTGTTATACATATTCAAAAGAAAATATCAAGAAACTCAAAGTGAAAGTTAACGAAGTGTTATATTTAACGTGCGAAAAACGTATTGTGGTTGATTTTGATTACCTGGATGAACCATATGGAGATGCACGCGGCCTTCTTTCAGGCTTTTGTGGAATTTTAGCATGTGATTGCGCATTATTTCCTATGCACTGTGAGAAATGGTCGAGTTTACCTATCTCATACTTCAACCGCGTCTTCGATCAAATTATAAAGGTATAAGCTCTACACTCTTAGAACTATATCACTGTTTTATTTTGGAGAAAGACAACTTTATCTATATTTTGTCTTTGAACTTTATACTTGCATTTAATAGACGTGCTAACCAATGTTTTATTCTTTAAGCCCAAGTTCTTCTTTAAGACAACCGAGTCAGTTGCACGACGACATGTTTATAAATCTATTGGAAAGAAATGGGCTGCAAATAGGCTTAACTTGTGGAGTTCATCTGAAGACCCACTTAAAAGTAGAGCTGAGATTACTGATAATGTGCCGGATGGAATTTCGCCGGATCAATGGATTTCTTTTGTTGATTACCAATATAAAGATTCAACAAAGGTACTTATGTAACTGCTTCTACTAGTCTTTATAATTATATTATTGTTTATTCTTCTAATTGAGTTTCAAGTATATTTTTTATAAGGAAATGCGTAAAAGAAATGCTGAAAATAAAAAAAAAAATAGAAGATTCCACACACAGGTGGTTCCAAAGCCAACGCTACGAGAAGGGCTAAAATGGTGAGTAAATTGACTTACTATGTAATTATTTATAAGTAGTAACTAATTCTGATTTCATTTTTTATTTATAGATGGCTCAGACTGGACAAATGCCTGGACGAGCACAAATATACATTGCTACTCATAAAAATGAAGATGGAGTATATGTTAATGAAGAAGCAAAAGAAATATGCGTAAGTTATTATCTGTTTGAAACATGAGCTCTTTCATTCTCATAGTGCTTGTATTATGATATAATATAGCTTTCCAAGGAATGGAGTCAAATGTGCCTTGTGAGCATAATCATCTTTAAGAAATTAATATGCCAAAAACTGGAAAGAAATCAGTAATCACAGGTTCTCAGACAAAAAGAAAGACATAATCGCAAGGAGAAAGAATGTCCTCTTAACTCCACTATCTGTATGTCTATGTAGCCTAAAGTACTATGGAATGAGACTATCATTGTTTTGATGCCATATATTCTGGGTGTTTTGTGAGATGTTCACTCAGTTATGAATGTATTTGATAATTTACAAAAATGGATGGTGTTGTGTTTCTGTTTTGGAATCAGTATCCATCACTACCATATGTTCTTCTAAGAATGAAGCACTTGCACTCTTCCTTTTTTATGCCTTTGTCACATTGACTTAGCAGCAAATAACTTGAAAGGTTGGTTTGCAGTTGGCTTAAATCAATTGCTTTGTCATGCATTCCTGTTAGTTTAGTTGTGACAATGAGTTTTGTATGTGTAGGAAAAAAATTGAGTTAGCTTTGAGCCAAAGCACAACAGACGAGTCTCAAATTTCGCTAAATGATGCCGTTGGTAAGGTGCTAGGAAAAGAGCACTCTGGAAGGGTGAGGTGTTTGGGATTAGGCCCTGTCCCTAGTAGAGTTTTTAAACAAGTAAGACCTCGTTTTGGTGGTACAAGTTCTTCAAGTACTGAAGGTTCATGTTCGACCCAATGTCAACATAACCATAATCAAATGATGAATTTGATGAAAGCTTTCAAGGCATATATGATAATGAAAGAAGGGACTATACCAGAACAGTTTGCAGGGTTCTTTGTTTCTCCTTCGACTATTTCTCCTACAACGGTAAGTAAAGTTCTTCAAATTTTTTTCACTTTTAATTTGTCTATTTGCAAAGATAGAGTGGATTAGATTAGTACAATTCTTGTATTTTGTATATATTTTCTTTGTATAACTCATCTCTCTCTATTATATTTTTGTTTTCTGATTCTAGCATGAATTAGTCTCACTTTCTAATGGGATGCACAAACATCTTTTCTCTGTCCAATTTTAAAAAAATGACTGCAATGTTGATCTACATTTAAGTTTTAAGTACAAAGAAAGCTTGAAGAGTTGCACTTATTTGCTTACATTATTTAGTAGAACCTAGAGTTATTGCAATTTCTAATTCTATCATGATGCTTATCCTTTATTTTTTATGCAGCCAAGTGATGCGGACAGTGGACCTCTTTCGCCAATGGACGCAAGAAGATCATGTGGTGATAGTAACTCTAGCGGCAACCGTTAATTTCATTATAATTGTCTTAGATAATTAATTGTGACGATGTAATATTATGTGGTTGAAGCTGATGTTAGAATGTTGGAGTGAATGTTTTGTGTTTAAAATAGTTTTTGAGTGACACTACTTAATATTGACAATTTAGTTTTAAAGACTAATGATATTTTATGATAATGTTTTGTGATTTTATGACATGTTATCGATATCTTTTAACTTAAATATATATTTTTTGCTTTAAATTATGATTTACTGTTTAATTAGTAATTTTGTTAATAATATATGAATTAAAAAAATTTAATAAATTTTTGAGGTTATGGCTGACAGGAGCTTTAGGTAGAAATTAGTATTAAAAAAAATTATATTGCGGAGGTTTACAACCGCCGCAATTCGTAATAGAAAAGAATTTTTAACAAACTTAAGTTCTAAATTGCGGGGGGTCAACCGCCGCGAATCAACCCCCGCTACTTAGTTTCGGCGGTCAGCAAATAACTGCCGCAAATAGATTGCGACGACTCTTATTGTGGGGGTTTTAATGACTGCCGCAACAACGTATTACGGGGGTTTCAAACTGCCGCAAACCTTAAAAATAACCCCCGCAATTAGACCCTTTTTTTGTAGTGGCGCTTCTATTTCAAAACGGGCTCTACTTGGAGGAAGCTGAGAATTTCTAATCGTAGGCAAACTGTCACAATAGCCTTGTCGTAAACCAAATCTAGTAGTGTGAACTATTTGTACTCTTATGTTTATGGGCACTCTAGTCTATAAGCAAATTAGATTGATTTTCTTGAGCAAATACTTGGTTGGACATACACAGTATCTAGTCAATCTTATATTTTAGATTCGGGTGTGTATGCGAATCAGTTTATCGATAAATCGATTCGATTATTTGTTATCGAAATCGAAATCGAAAAAATCGAAATCTTATTGAAACAATAACAATAAGTATATGTACAAATCGATAATCGATAAAGGTCAATATCGAATCGATAAATCGAATGAACGCCCCTATTTTAAATTTTCCTCCTTTTAGTGAGACAAGGACTAGACCTAGTACCAAACAACATGTCCAGCCACGAATTTGCTATTCCTTTGTCTTTAAAAGGCCCTAGAAAGGAATTTGGTCAAAATAATCATCTAATTGAATGTTGAACTGGAAGTAGTACTTTTATGTATTTCAAATGGTACCCTAGTCATCAGTCTATCACAAATGAATATTGTATAGAGGTAGGACTATAATTTGAAGCTTGTGGATTGAAGTTCTAAATTAATAATAATTAATATGTATATAATAATATTTATAAGACAAATACAAAGTTTAGATCAAAATTATTGGGTTCGATTGAACCCACAAATCCTATATTAACTCCGCCCCGACTCTAGCTGTTTTTGTTGATATACTGTCTTTTTGAATGGGACACCATGGTATCCTTGCATATTGCCCAAGAATAGCCTCTTTTAAATGCTAACCTTACCTTTCTACTTTAAAGATACCATAAATATGCTATAAAAATTATTCCCAGCCACCCAAAATCTGACGATAATTTAAGATATAAATCATATCCCTGAATCAGACTTAAGTATATTAAATAATCTTTCAAATCAAATTATGAGAAGCCCCCAATTAACTTGCAATAATATATGTCAGCAAATAAAATAATGAGCAGAACATATTCTTGCACAAATTTATAATGAGACAGAATAATAAGTGGCACAAGATGGAATTCATGTTTCCTATCATATTAGACGAACATCCTATGCCAAAACTTCCAAAAAAAAACTCTTTTTTCATAGTAAACTAACTATATTGCTAGGAAACATGACCAAAAATGGCCAAAAATGTCTAACTCATACATTGCTGTTTTCTTCATTCTAGTAAACCTAATACAAATTCTCATGCCCTAAGAGTTCTAAAAAGAACAAGAAAGAATGGCCTATTCTAGAACCTAAACTTGAAAAAAAGTTAAACAAGTTTAGAACATTAATAATAATTAAAAAAAATTAGTAGCTTTCTTTACAAAAGCTGTCCTTTCCACAAACTGTTAAAAAATCCTCAAAGATTGGAACTTGAACTTTGCAAAAAGCACCAGTAATGACAAGAAAACCCCTTTTGTTTTCTCAGCCTTTGACCAAAATCAGAAAAAATCAGAAAACCCATAAATTTTCTGATTTTCCAAGAAATGGAATTAATTCATTTTACTCATTTCGACCGGAGCAAAAAGATACTGAATTCTTGACCCGGACCTTCTTCCGGGTTAATCAAATGAAACGACTCCGAATCCGCACCACCAATAATACACTCGTAATTAGCTCTCATGTACAACACCTCTTCACATTGATCAGTACTACCCGAAACCGAACCCGAAGGAATTACACCCGCCCCGACTGTCATGTTCTGCATGGTTTTAAGCATGTTTCGGGTCTGTTGGTTCGCCCGTCTTTTAATCGCGAACCCGATTTTACGTCCATTACAGAAAAGAGTCCACATAGGAATAGAATGAAGCGGACAAAGATTCAGTTCTGATGACGTGTCCTTGAACTCAAGAGCAATACGTACAAGTCCACTTTGCATTTCTTGAATAAGTGTAGTGGTAGGGATGGAAAGTTCTAGAAGAAGAGAAGGTTTCGTGTTGAGACGATCGTGTTGTACACAGAACCAAACGTGTCCGCCGCGGCGTTGGCCGTAGATGGTGCCGATCACCATTGTTTTTGAAGAGCGTGGAGGAGCAGAAGGGATAATGCTGTTTGATGGGGTGGTTGGGGTGGTGGGGTAAGAATCTTGATCTTCTTGTAATTTTTTCTCTTGTTTTTGGTCGTCGAGATCGTCACGTAAGGAAGTGCTGAGGCGTTTTTTGGGTGCAATGGTGAGTGGGGGTGGTGGTGCTGGGGAGGTGGGGGTGGTGGTGAAGCAGGGGAGGAGGAACCGACGGAGGGCGTCGGTTTTTGGCATGGCTAGTTTTTCTTCTTCTTTTGGATCAAGAATTGCAGAAAGGAGAGAAATGAAGAAGATGAATATGAAAAATGAGAAATGCTTGTGTAAGGCTTTTGGAAAGAGTTGTGGTGTGGAGCAGTATATATATAGTGTAAATATAATGAAAAAGAGGGAGGGAATTGAAAGAGCGGGAACTGATGTAGCCGTTACATTGAGGAAAGAAAGAGTAGTGAGTGACTCAAAACTTTGCTCCTTTTCTTTACCAAAATTTGCACTAAAAAATAAGTAGCATGTATAATAAGGATTCGAGTAAGAATCAGATCATATTAGATGAGGGTGAAGAGAGAGTAGAACGCAGAACTTACGTGTTGAGTTGAATTTAGTAGCTTTGATTCAAATTGTATATTTGTTTTTAAAACTTCCATTGAATATATACAAATATTACTTTAGAACCTAGTAACTTAACGAATTAAAATTTTTAACTCATAAATTTCAAATTTTAGCTTCAGCTCTAATATTATACTATTTTATATATGCATCTTTATTTTGCATTTATGCAAAGGTTATTTTCGCTGCGTCAACATATGACTTTCTGGTCACAAGATAGCAACTCTTGGGCACAATTAGGAGTGGCAAGCGGGCCGGGCAGGTCGGATATAGTTTGGGTTGAAAACGGGTAATAAAAAATGGATCAATTATTCGACCAGACCCATATTTAATACGGACAAAAAACGAGTTTAATTAACGGGAGGATAATATGAGTAAATTCATAGCTTCTTGTATTATTTTGGGAGAATTCTTAGTCTCTCTAACTTGAGAAATTTCAAATTTGAAACTTTACAAATGTAAAAATTAAATTTATTGATTGTTATCCATATTTGATCCATTTTTAAAAGATTCATTATCCAACTCATATATTAGGAATAATATGGGTGATTAACTATTTTCTTTGAACTATTTTGCCATCCCTAGGCACAATTTTCTACTTCATCCAATATTTGCACTAAACCAGGTTAACTTAATTTTAGAAACTTATTGTTTTGATAATAATTTATCTAATTTTAATTACAATTAAGTGACAAAAGTGAATGCAAACAAATTTATGTGCTTTGTACAAACATAAGGATGAATAAGGTTTGTTGAAAGGTGATGGCTGCTCTGCTGTTGCTACTAGTATTTTATAATAGTAGAGCAGAGAGAGACAACAAAAACATATTTTTATGTGAACAAACAGAGAATTGAAGGATTCAGATTGTGAAGAAAGATGCAGGTTTTGACCCTTTGACCAAAGTAATGATTTCAGGGTTTTAGTAGAACGAGAGGGAAGCAGAGAACAACGTGGAGGATAAAAGGGTTATTGAGATGTGGGGGGCTGGTCAAGGTACTTCAAATAAAAAGGGTAAATACAGCTGGATTCTGATTGAATTCTACTACAATTTGTTTCCCTTTTAAGGCAGACTACTGCATTTCTATTCTTTTTTTGGCTGAAAGAGGAATCTTTACCCCTTTAATAAAAGTTCAGAGGTGAAGTCCTATGGTGGAGGAAAAAGGGATGTCATCAACTTTCTGTTTTCATGGATTGGTTTATTGGGTTTAGAATTCAAGGTAGTGTATAAAGCAGTGTAACACCTTATTCTTGTGTATTTATTTATTTGGCTATTTTGTAGTGTTTGTGTATGGGTTAATTTGTGCTTTATTATATTAAAAACCTAATACCACTCTCCGGCGACAGGGCAGATTCATGAATTCAAGTTTGGAATTATGCCACGTGTCAGTTGATTTACCTAGTTTGAAATCTATTTTTTGTATACTTATTACGTGGTGGTATTTGGATTTCTGTTATTCTAAATGATACCATAAGAAAGCGATACGTGAAGTCGAAGGCAAAGGATAGCTGCAATCGAAGATAACTATTTCGTCGGTTACCGAAAAAAACTCATCAAGATTAAATAAATGTCTATCACCCGGTATCATCTAGTGAATAATATTCTATAGCATTTAGGGTGTGTTTGGCATGAAAGAAAAATATTTTTGAAAAATATTTTTCAATTTTCTCATATTTGGTTGGCTTAAATATTTTGAAAAATATTTTCCTCAACTCATATTTTTCTTATCAAGAGAAGGGAAAATATTTTTCAAAAGTCTATCTCAACCTTCCTCACCCTCGCCAACCCACTCTACCCTCTCTTTAAAAAGGCTTTTTTTTTTAAAAAAAATTAATTTTTCTGTTACCACCCACCATACTACCCCACCCCATCCCCCACCGCAAAAAAATTATTTTTTTACCTTTCTTTTTTTTTTTACAATTTAAAATTTCTGTTTTTTCGTTTTTCTGCACCACCCAACTCCTCCGCCCACACCCTGGCACGAAATTTTTTTTTTTACATTTTTTTGTAATTTAAATATCTGTCTTTTTTTGTTTTACTGCACTGCCTCCCTTGCCCCCCTGCCCCTAAAAAATATATTTTTTAGTTTTACTTTTTTTATTTATCGGTTTAAAGGTTCAACATTTTATAAGTTTTAAAATTATGAGTTCGGAGGTTTACGTGTTTGGAAGTTTATGTTTAGAAATTATAAAATTTACAGGTTCGAAATTATGCGATGTTGAAAGTTTAGAGATTCGAAAGTTTATGAGTGGATTCGAAGGTTGTTGGTTTGAAAGTTTATGGCTTCATGTTTATTATATCTAAATTATTTATGGATACTCTTGAGAAGTCATTTTCCTTAATTTGCGTACCGAACACCGAAAAATGAATAAGGTTACTACTTATTTTTCAAGAAAATATTTTCTTGGAAAATATTTTTCACAAAAAATATTTTCCTTTACACCAAACACACCCTTAGTGCAATGCCCGTTACAAAGAATTTGACATTCATGTCCGCCGTTGCATATTCTTCAATGGCTATCATTTTGACATTAAAGAAGGTTTTGATCCTAGGACCTTGTTCCCTAGAGACAACTATAAATGGTAAGCTTTATTATCATTGTAACTGACACAAATTTTCTGACAAACTTATGATACACTATATTCAAAGCTTAATCTAATTTTATCTTCCTGTTTTTTATTTCATTGTTACTGTTACCGCAATATTGTGCCTCTTATGGTAGTAACCGATTGGTACTATTGCATGTCATTCTACTTTTGGTTTTATGTTTAGATGATTATTTATTTGATTTATCCCGGATTTACTAACATTGTTTTGTTTTGTTTTGTTTGTTGATTTTCTCTCTCTTTTTCTGAGCCGAGGGTCGGCCGGAAACAGCCTCTCTACCCTTTCGGGTAGGGGTAAGGCCTGTGTACGTATTAGCCTCCCCAGACCCCACTTTGTGGGAACATACTGGGTAGTTGTTGTTGTTGTTTTGTTGTTGTTACTGTTACCGCAAGCCCTATTCCCGGAACTACTATTTCTGTTATTTCGTCTACATCTCAAGGCTAAGTATCACATAGTTATCTAGTTCTTCTATTATCTCAGGATCAAATTAATTTACTTGTCTACAAACCACATATAAATTCAATTGTACCGTTTTACGGATAAATAGAAAGTCAAATAAGTTTTTTTATCACAAGTTTTTATATGCCTTTTAAACATTTTGAATTATAATTATTATGGCTTATAGCACTATATGTATGTACAAATTGACTGTCAAAAATTTTGACTCTCAAATTCTGAGTTGCCCCACATAAATTTTGACTGGGGTAGTATATTTATAGAACACATAGTATAAGATTTGAGTCGGTGCTATTAAGTTGGGATGAAACCGTAACCTACAGACTAAAGTCTGCCTTGGAATCAATACATATAACGAATAACTTTGTCTGTCATACCTAAAATAAGAAGAAATCACCGAACATTATTTCGTCTTGATAAATGGTTGAATCCTAATCCCTCGTAATTTATTTATCCTATTAACGCTCAAGCCACACTTTTGGTGCAATAACCTTCCTCTAGTGAAGTAGTATGATGCCATAAGGATCATAAATGGAAGTAATTGGAGTTTGTTGAGTCTTGACTGGTTACAAAGACCAAAAAATTGGGGGACATTAAGAAAGCTTTGGTTCTTGGAATTTCTTTTGTCTTGAACTTTGGCCACTGCAAATGAAGATCAGAAGATGTTTTCATTGGGTAAGGGGTGGGAGGAATGGAATATTTTAGTGGAACGTTTAGGGAATTGGTCCATAGTTAGTGCCTTTTTCTTACCTGATGTGTAATGACTTAGTGTTATATTTAGACCCACAATCTACACTTGTCAAACTGTGACAATCCTCATGTCTGTACGAGTGATTTTATGTCTATTTCACGCAACTTCTATTAATTTTGTGTGATTTTTTTTATCTCACACGTTTGTATACGTATATCTTACATATTTAGATTTATAAAATTTTGAGATCACAAAGTTGTGAGACAAAAATAACTAGTATCAGTTGTGTGAGACACAAAATAAAATATTGTAGCTTGTCTTAGGAATAACAACAATAATCCAGTTGAATCCCACAGGTGAAATTTGAAAAGGATAATGTGTACGTAAACTTTATCTTTACCCTAAAAAGGTGGAAAGACAATTTTCAATAGACCTTCAGCTCAAGAAAGAAAAAATAAACAGTCTGAAACAAGTAACATCAACAAATAGGCCAGAAAGATAGAAACATCAATAAGAAGAAATAACAACATGATACACTAAGAGACCGAAGACCGAAGCGGAAGAAAATAGGAAAACAACACGAAATACTACCAATCTAAGATAAAAAAAAACTACCATACTAACTCTAATACCCTCAGTGCCTAACAGAGATACACTCGATTATCTACTAACATTCTACCTAATTTTTGACCTCAATGCACACCTATTAAGGGCCAAGAGTGAAAACTATTTCAAGGAAATATCTTATTTGATGAAATCATTCTTGTTTGGCTATCTGTAATTATGAAAAATCTATTTTAAAAAATTCACCAACAGGAAAAAATTCACTTTTAGATAGAAGTTAGATATATAGTGATCACTTATTTCGATTAATATTCACAAAGCGCTAGCATCTTAGCGCAAAAATATCACCAAAATACTATTCTTCTATTGTGTATAGCTATTTTTAAAATCACTACATGTAGCTACTGTTCACTGTTATACTCAATCAAACATAAAGTTATCTACAAATTGATTTTCAACGGTGAATTATTTTAGTAACATCCAAATTATACTGCAGTTAGAATCAAGGAGAAGACGAGAAGAAAAGGGGCAGATAAGTTATTATTTTATTTTCATAACAAGAAATCAACCGAGGGTCATTTGGTGCTTGTTTCGAAACTCAATCCATAATGGGCCTGCTCCTCAATTCTAATCCACTCAGCTCTACTTGTTTTTTTAATCCGCGTGAACGGGTGACATGCACCTGACTCACGCATCACATGCTGCACTCTTACCACTAAACCATAGCCCTAAGGGCAAACAAGTTTTTGTTATTGGTCTAATAAAAACTCTAATAAACAACTAGAATACAACAAAGATGGAATTATTAAATTAGAAGCACAAATAACTGACGAGGCGAGTTGGCTCAGTGATAAGTCACCTCCATCTCCAACCAGTTAGGCCTCGGTCTCGGGCCAAGTTGGAGGTAAGTGAAAAACCATTTCGAACCCCCAAGAATGGCCGAAAGAGAAAAGAAGCATAAAGATACAATTACTGCACACCGCTCCACCTCGCCCAATCCACAAACTGCATTCCTGCATATATATTGTTGGCAAATCGCACACCAACTGTGAATGCCATTGCAACAGGTGGAAACTGCTTTCCTACCGGAGAGGATTCCACCAGACGTTCTAACCCGGTTACAATCTGTAACCTGGTATTGGAAGAAACGCCAAGGAAAACACCTGCACATAACATATCCAGTAACTAAATCAGAGCTGGCAGGCAACACAAGACCTTCATCTTACATTGAGGTTGTTCAAAAAACACAACGCTTCCAATGACGATTCACCAAGAAAGCTGGAATGCAGCCTGATTCAAGAAATACTAGGGTACAATATGTAAGGGAAAGTTGATTTGGTCAATCTTGTAAAGAAATATGTGCTCTCAATACCTTGACTGCGTCATCACTCTCAGCTTTGAATGTTCAGTGACATCAATAAGCATTTACACATGCTCTATAGGAAGCGAAGATCCAACTAATAAATATTGCACATTCCGTACTACTATATCATTTCAAGCAATATCATCATTGACTTGGTTCATTTGGTGGAAAAATTGCTATACGATGCGGGAAATCGTTAAATAACCAGAAGATGGTCTCAGTGGAAGTAGTTCAGCATTTCAATAGAACAGGAACAATTCACTGATAGTATACAGGAACAATTGAAAAGAGATAAACAGGTGTTAGAAAATATGACGCATGCAGCATACATAGTACAGCTTGTGGATACGGGTTTGGAAATCATTTGCTTTACAAACTTATTATAAAAAACAGGAATAAATAAGAATGAAGTCAATAAAGCCATACCCCAAAGTATTGCACTCTTTACAAGAGGTGGAACAGGAACATCGTCCTCTGATTTCTTGACGCTCCTGATGAAGAACCATGTTAGTAAGAAAGGAACAACACAAAAACTAAGTTAAATAAAGTATAATATCTACTTTGATCAACAACAAGAGCAGAAAATCTGCATGGGACCCCTCAACCGCTGGGTTACAAGCATCAAAAGGAGAATATAGCATATTGATAAAACGTTGTGCTGAACAAATATTCCTTAAGAACTTAGCTTTCAAGGTTCTACTAATGATATTCATGTATTTTCTATGTAATATCGTCCGCCACTCTGATTCACTGATATTCTCAGTGTTATAACTACTCATAAGAACATTGCAACACACTAGGCCAGTATTACTAACTGATTAATCCAGCGTATCTGTTTTCTTTCGTGTTGTCTTACTCTTTTTTTTTTTTGATTTGCACCGGGTTTCCGAGTCACTAAGAGCCCCGACTAATCCCAGGGGTGCACAGGCCCTTGGCAAGGAGTTTCCTGCAAGTGCACCGCGGTTAATTCAGATTTTACCCAGTTCGATGGCCTTCAGAAATTGTTTGCACCCAGTGGGGTCTTACTCTATTTCTGGGTAGGAATTTATCAGGGAAAGGAATTTAGCTTAATATTAACCAGTTGAGAAATTTTCACTCAAGGGGAAATTTTATAGAGCTGTGGTTAGACCTGCCACGTTGTATGGGGCGGAGCGCTGGCCGGTGAAGAACTCTTATGTTTAGAGAATGAAGGTTGCGGAGATGAAGATGCTCGGGTGGATGTGCGGGCTTACCAGGTTAGATAAGATTAAGAATGAAGTTATTCGAGAGAAGGTGGGGGTGGCCCCGGTGGATGAGAAGATGCGTGAAGTGAGGCTCGGGTGATTCGGGTATGTGCGGAGGAGAAGTCCTGACGCACCGGTGAGAAGTTGTGAGCGACTGGCGGTGGTCGGCGTGAGGCGAGGCAGAGGGAGGCCTAAGAGGTATTGGGGAGAGGTGATTAGGCATGACATGGCTAGAATGCGGATTTCCGAAGACATGGTCCTTGATAGAAAAGTCTGGAGATCTAGTATCAGGATTGTCGGATAGGGGCTCCTAGAATTTTTCGTACTCCTCTCCCGGGGCTGGGTGAGGCTTGACAGGGCGATCCATACATGATTTGTGCATTGCATTGTGTCTCCCTTATGGTAGTTATTTATGGTAGTTACTGTCTGATATTATTGCATGCCATTTTATTTATGGTTCTTATGTTTAGATAACTATTTACGCAGATTTCTGCTGGAGTTACTAATGCTCTTTTGTTTTTGTTGTTGTTTTCCCTTTCCTTCCTACCGAGGGTCGATTGGGAACAGTCTCTCTGCCCTTTCGGGTAGGGGTAAGGCCTGTCTACATATTACCCTCCCCAGACCCCACCTTGTGGAACTATACTGGGTAGTTGTTGTTGTATTAACCAGTTGAGAAATAGCTGAAGAGAGACGTATCAGATAAAATAAGTACGATAGATATACCTACTTCAGTGCTTATTGGTTAACCCATAAAATGCACGAGGTCACCTCGGCTTCTCATAATTCAATTACTATCTGCAAACCTGACTTTCCCTAATTCTTTTTCTTGTTTGAATGCAGTTTTCCTTCAGAGTTAGCAAACAATACACCATTGAAATTAGATAAAATATATCATCAGACATAAGTATGAACACGAATTGCAATGAAAGCATTAAAAGGCAATCCTATAATTAGAAGCGAGACTGAAGTAGAAACTGAAAACCTAGTACAGGATACTGAACAATATCATAGCCACTTCTTTCTGATTCCAGTACAACCCCACTTTTTGAAGCATCTTAATTCTGCCTTGGTACTTGTGAAGGGGAGTCTTGGCGTAACTGGTAAAGTTGCTGCCATGTGACCTGGAGGTCACGGGTTCGAGCCGTGGAAACAGCCTCTTGCAGAAATGCAGGGTAAGGCTGCGTACATTAGACCCTTGTGGTCCGGCCCTTCCCCGGACCCCGCGCATAGCAGGAGCTTAGTGCACCGGGCTGCCCTTTGCCTCCTTGTGAATGTATCCTTACTCGTGTTCCTAAATTTGAAAGACATTCCTTTGTTTTGATAAGCAGAAATTAGACATTTCTTACATCCCTGATCTTCCTCCCTTGGGCATCTATCACTTTCAAACCGTTCCGGTACTATTAGTACTACCTCCCTGATCAGATCTTAATGCAACCTTAACAGTACCTCTCAATCTCAAACTTTTCTAATGCTGGAATTGCACTCTATATTCTATAACGACTGAGGTTTTACAAACCTGAGCTTCTAAATTTGATCTAAAATAACTTTGGATGTTAACATAATTGATAATCACCAAAGATGCAACAGATATTTTTAGCTTTTTTTTTCACCTGAAATTACAAGTTGTGATGGTAGTCCTTTAACCATCTCCACCCCAGCCTTTATTGGCTTGGAACCAAATGCCCTGCCCTTTTCTTTATGGCACAATGAAAAAGTGTTTACTTCTTCCATTTTGAATCGACCCACCATCACCTTGCTCCTGTCCCCTCCGAAAAATGTCCTCAAGGACTTTTCCGTTGACCATTTCCCTCCACCAAATTTGTACATTATCTCTCACACATTCACAGCCCTCACATTAGCAAACAAAACCAGAGAACAGCAAGAGAGCCGTTAAAGCCGGATTAGCAAAGAACTGGTAAGGAAAAAGAAGGCAATGGCTTCGGGCCGAGAGTTAGCTCCTACTCCCATTATATCAAACATTAAAACTAGTTTATGAAAAAGCAACAAGAAAATTAATATCTTGTTTTTGAGAAGGAAATGGAAATTTCAATATCTTGACACTCAAATATATCTAACTGAAGAAGCAGAATACTTATTTACAAGAAGGCGACATATTGCGGTTTGAGCCTCGAAATGAAGAATTCTGGTTTATGGATCTCCATTAGTATGAGAATTGGGTCTCAATGAGTCCCAAGTTCAAAATCCAGGAAGGACTGAAGGAGTAAGTCAGAAATTTAATGGAAATATCTCAACGGCAGCATCTATCTAAACTAAATCATAAAAAGGAAATAACCGCAGCAAACAACAAAAGTAATAGCAACAATAACAGTATCAGTGATATCAGAGAGTAACACACCGCTTGGCAGTCATTATCATATTTGCAATTCCTTGGCCAATGATACCACATCCAAACCCAACGAATCCATATAGAATGCCCTAAAGAAATATGAAGAACTTTAAGTTACATAATAGAATGCATTTATGAAAAGAACAGGAGAAAATGACGTGTATACAGAGATAGTGCAATCGATGCATAGGATAAACTTCAGTTATGCAAGATTTACCTTATAAAAATAAGCAGCAATTCTCTGATTCACTGTAAATCTACAACCTGGCCTTTCGGCTTCAAATACACTGTAGGTTGATGAGTATTTGAAGTGAAAATCTTCTAAATAGTGCTACAATATTTTTTATGCAATAATATAAGAGGGCTTGCATAAGTCAAAACCTGCTTGGAAGCGCTCCATAAGCTCTCTGCATACGACCAACAAACCCTTGAGATACAGACGGTTGCCCAATTCGAGCATATGGTGCTAGTAACCCAACTAGAGCTACATTGACAGCAACCCCGACCAACATATCTGCAGCATATAGTTCAAATTCCGCCCAAAAATCTTTGCCTCTCTTTTGAACTTCCGCAACTGTTGCACAAGTGGTATCGATAACTATCTGCATCATAAAACCAAAGCAATCCGTGAATTCAGAGTCGAAAAGCATATCAAGTACAAATATTACGAAGAAACAGACATTACCATGAACAGTAGGCAAGGTGCCACAACCATAGGAGTTTCAAGGTCCATAGAAATTCACCATGTGAAATGCAAGTTTAGCATGCTTATACAACTAGAAGTACTAATAGCTCCAAGCAGTATGATACGCAAACATAATCACAGACACGATAATAGGCACGCTATATGCAGTAGCTCAATATGCAACTATTTCTACTGTACCACAGATCAATGAGGTATTTACAGGTTAGCAATATCAATTTCAAGCTTAACACAAACCTCAGTTCCAACTTTGAAAAGAAATGATGGATCAGCCAACATTCTGTTTCGCAACATAGCGCATGATCTCATTGCAGCCCCCAGCCAAGCTGACCCCTACATTCCCAAAAACACAAACTGCCAATCAAAGAAACAATCAAAATGCACAATTTCAAGAAACCATTGTAAACAGGCTAATCATTTTCAAGAACAACAATAACAACAAATATGCCTCGTTACTCCATTTAAATCATCTCATGTCAATATTTATGCAAATACAGCTGAATCATTTTCACCTAATCAAATTTTACCTGCAAGTCCAAATATCTAAGCAGAAGTAGCTTTCTGATCCCAACACTCTTTGCAGCCTCTATCATATCAGCAGGAAGTGTTGCCCCACGAGCCTCTGCCTCTCTCATCACATCCTCAAACTTCAGTAATGGCCCAAATTCATCTTCTTCCTTATCACCTTCCCCATTGTCCCCTCCCCCACCACCACCACCACCACCACCACCAGGGTATTTCCCATTTCCACCATCACCATTATCAGGAGAGATATTATTATTCTCTTTGACTACTGTTTTTACACTAACACCAGATATTGAATTACCCTCTTGGGGATTCAATGAACTCTTGACCAAGAATCTTGACTTGTAATTATTCTTACAAACCAAATAACCAATTTTGCTTGTATCCACAAAATCTTGGATCTTAACAGACGTAAAGTTTGAATCTTTAACGGACCTAGTTGTAAAGATTTCATTTTTCGGAGTTGTAAGGTGAGATAACCTCATAACTGTAGAACAACCTGCCATTTTTCACCAACCCCACGAAGTTATAGCTCAAATTAATTCAAGAAAAGTCGACAGATTTTCTGGGGTTTCACAAATAAAGCCCAGGAATGAATGAATGCAATCTAAGGAACATAAATGTAGCAAATTTGATGATGACTGAGAGACTAAACTAGGGTAGCTGCTTATTTAGTCACAGTCACCTAGTAGGAGTTGACGATGGTAGTACGGGGGGGGGGGGGCGCATGTGAGGAAGTATATAAATGATATTTTCGTAGGAATGATTGTGAATATGTGTTAGGTACTTAAGTATTACTTAGTTAATAGGTATTAGGTACTTAAAATTACTTTATGTGTTAAAATTGATTTAATAAATAAATAATTATATATTTGAATATAAGTATTAAATTGATAAGTTTCTGTAATATTTGATAAAAAGGGCTCATAAGTACTTTTTTTATTAAAATGACTTAAATAACTTTACTACGGTTTATATTTATAAGAGCGTAATTTTTTTAAAATTTTAGATTTTAAATCAATTCAAATACAAAATATTTTATTTGTCATTTTATTTTAAATATAATTGTGCTTAGATAAGATAATTTTAATGGTAAATATAATTTATTTTATGATAAGAATATAATCATAAGTTATAATAATTAATAAATTGACAAAAAATTCTAGGTAAAAATAAACCTAAATGGGACAAAATATTTGAAGAGAAACAAACACTATCTTTATCACCACAACACTTACAAAGTAATACACCGAAAATTTGATATGTCCTCATTTATTACGTACAGTTCAAAGATTAATACATAATCACATAGATATCAATATGCAAAGAAATAGAAAATTTTCTTATCTTAAATAGTTAATGAGAATTGCAGGCTTGAAGAGGGGGAGGCTTAGGTTGAAAAGATAGTTGAGTCAATGAGTATAGATGTAGGAGATTTGTTTTAAAAAGGAATATTTTGAGGATAAAATAGTAAAAATCTTGGCCAAACTTAAAGATCTTATAAGTTGGGGGTGACCAGCTTATGGCTTTTCTTATTTTTAACGTATAAGCACTTTTAACTTTACCAAACGTGTAGCAACAACAACAACAACAACAACCCAGTATATTCCCACAAGGTGAGGTCTGGGGAGGGTAATATGTAGACAAGCCTTACCTCTACCCGAAAGGGCAGAGAGGCTGTTTCCAATCGACCATCGGCGCATGAAAAAAAGGCAAACAAAAACAAAAATAAAAACAAAAACAAAAACCGCATTAGTTACTCCAGCATACATCTCATAAAAATTATCTAAACATAAGATGCATATGTACCATAAATAAACAGACTTGCAAAGATATCAAAACAGTAACTACCAGAAATGACTACCAAAAGAGAACACAAACTAATCATCTGTGGGCGGCTCTACCACGCCTCACACCCCGGGAAAGGAGTATGAAAAATCTAGAAGCCCCTATCCTACAACCCCTGATACTAGACCTCCAGACTTTCCTATCAAGGGTCATGTCCTCGGAAATCCGCATCCCGGCCATGTCCTGTCTAATTACCTCTCCCCGGTATCTCTTAGGCCTTCCTCTGCCTCGCCTCACACCGACCACCGCTAGCCGCTCACAACTCCTCACTGGGGCGTCGGGGCTTCTCCTCCGCACATGCCCGAACCACCGAAGTCTTGCCTCTCGCATCTTCTCATCCACTGGGGCCACCCCCACCTTCTCCCGAATAACTTCGTTCCTAATCTTATCTAACCTGGTGAGCCCGCACATCCACCTAAGCATCCTCATCTCCGCAACCATCATCCTCTCAACGTGAGATTTCTTCACCGGCCAACACTCCGTCCCATACAGCATGACAGGTCTAACCACAACTCTATAAAACTTCCCCTTGAGTTTCTGTGGCACTTTCTTATCACACAAGACTCCTGATGCAAGCCTCCACTTCGACCACCCCGCCGCTATACGGTGAGTGACATCCCCGTCTATCTCTCCGTCCCCCTGGATCACCGATCCAAGGTATCTGAAACTATCCTTCTTGGCTATGGCCCGAGATCCAATCATCACGCTCCCTCCCACTTCGCTCGACTCAGCGCTAAACTTGCACTCCAGGTATTCTGTCTTAGACCTGCTTAGTTTAAACCCCTTAGACTCGAGAGTCTGTCTCCATTCCTCTAGCCTCTCGTTAACACCGACCCTCGTCTCGTCATAAGCCGAAAAACACTTATAAGCTAGTTTGACAAGCTTATAAGCTTAGCAAAACACCCTCACAAACTAAAGGTGTGGGAGCAAGTAAATGTTAGATACTGAATAATTATTATATACAGGTAAAATCGAGCTCATGGTACACCCCTGCTTCCGATAAGATAAATCAAGCCAGAGATATGATGACGAGGAATCAGAATCGAGGCAAGGGTCTTACTAAGTCAAAATCCAGGGGCGTGACACCCGCCCTCGAGAATATCGAGGCCATGATATGAGATCGGCCTAAATCCTAAAAGACCCCGGAGGTCGTTATCGGGCAACCAAGCACGGCCAATAGAAGTATGTGATATAAATTCGTGACCGGCCGGATATCACGGCGCAGATCATGCATCGATAGAGAATCGGTAATTAGTTAGGCTAAAGATTTCTTACCTTCTATAGAATTGTACTTAGGGTAAAACTCCCCTACTATATAAAGGAGAGTTTGCTTATTCATTAGAGACATTGTAACGCACGCATACCAATGCAATATACTATTATTTTCTTTGTTCTTATTCTTGTTTATCAGCGCTGGTCATTGTGAGTCCGGATCGAGGGTGGATATTTTATTGAGGCTGGAATTATTCTCCTTACGTGGTTTGAATTTATTATACCTTAATTCATTTAATCTAACGTAACTTATCATTTGTGCCGTATTAATCCGCGTATCCTTAAAAGTACTTAAAAACTCAATTGTTATTCATTTTTGGTCTACGGTGCCGAGGCACTAATACTGGTCAAAGTAGGAGAATGAGTCTCGAGTTTCGATATGTGACCGAAGAGTCAAACATTAAGGCCATAAGTACGAGCCTGGAACTATTGGACGAGAGGTGCGAGGCCACCCTCGTCTGGATGGCTGCCAAAAGAAACAGATCGAAAGGTACTACAATTGGAAAGCCAACCTTCCACATTTCAATGTCGGGGACTTAGTGCTAAGAAAGGTGACATTGAGCACCCGGAACCCAAATGAAGGGAAGTTGGGGCCAAATTTAGAAGGTCCATATCGAATTATCGAGATCGCCGGTAAAGGATCAAACAAATTTGAAATGGTGAACGGTGAAAAACTTCTGAACAACTGAAATGTAACTCGCACGATACTACAGCTAAGGTAGGACCCTATTCATCACTTTTCTTTACATATATTACGAAGTATACTAACGATTGCAAGTAACATCTAAGGAATGATGCAACTCTTAGGCCCGAAAATACGTTTTGCACTCTTTTTTTCTTGAACTTGTTTTGTCCCAAATGGGTTTTCTAGTAAGGTTGTTAACGAGGCAATAGTGAGTCGTCTAAACTTAGAATTAAAGATCGGCTATTCACCGAAGTCGAGAATAACATCGATAATATACGAGCCCTCTCTATGATCGGCCTTGTATACTTGGGACAATCACCCTTGGATAAATATTTTAGTAAGGACAGAAACTTTATGCTTGAACAGTCTAGGCTCGGTGGATAGGATTAATTGTAAAGGCCAAATGGTTAAATGAATCGTGCCCACATAAACCACTTAATCTGTAACACGAAGTTTGTACACATTCACAATCTTGTATGATTGCACACGGGAATGAAAGAAAGTTTCTACCTTGCAGATACATATTGTCTCCTAAAATCTACTATATTTTATTCCTTAAGGATATCGAGCCCAAGGGCCACCTCTTTCCAGATCCAAGAGATCACCCCCACTCGAGGACTGTCGTCTAAGACAAACACCAATGGCTCGGGTTGTCAAAACTTAGAGGCACAAAAACCTATTAGGCAGTGACCGAACCTTAAAGGCTATGGCCACCCCCATCGGGGATTGTCGTCCTAGGTAAGCCTAGACGGCTCGGGTATCGAAACTCGGGATAATAATCCTATTGGGAAGTACCCAAACTTTAAAGGGATACGACCATCCTAAAAACTGCTCGGAGACATCCAAAACCCGTAACCAAAATATAAGGCCTTTAAAAATTTGCAAACCAGTTCAAAGGCTACCCTCAGCAAGATTATAATCTAAAAAATTCTAAGTGAATACTTCGGGGAAATATTCAGGTCATACCAAGCCCCCACGAGTCTTAAACAAAATTACATCGAGAACGAGCCTTGTTCAAAACTCTGAACAAGACCTTATTATTACGTGCTAAGGCATTCAAAATCATTACAACCATAAAGAAAAAGAAAAACCAAACAAAGTTGAAAATTGTTGAGGGAAAAAAAGGAAGAGCCATGTATGTGTGTGTATCGTATATATATATAAACATCTTTACAGGTAAAATCGATCTCATGGTACACCTTAGCTTCCGATAAGATAAATCGAGCGAGAGATATGATGACGAGAAATCAGAATCGAGGCAAGGATCTTATCGAGTTAGAGTCCGGGGTGGGTGTCATCGGGCCATGATTCATGGTTGGCCTAAATCCTAAAAGACCTCGGAGGACATTGTCGGGCAACCAAGCACGGCTAACAGAAGGTCGTGATTTTTGTGACCAGTCAAATATCACCGTGGAGATCTTGGGATGCATCAACAGAGAACCGGTGATTAGTTAGACAGAAGATTTCTACCTTCTATAGAATTGTACTTACGATAAAAATCGCCTAATATATAAATGGGGGTGTGATTATTCATTAGAGATATTATAATACATGCATACCAATGCAATATATTATTATTTTCTTTGTTCTTATTCTTGCTCAATAGTGCGGGTCATTGTGAGTCCAGATTAAGGGTGGATATTTTATTGAGGCTGGAATCATTCTCCTTTCGTGGTTGAATTTATTATACCTTCGTTCATTTAACCTAACGTAACTTATCTTTTGTGTCGAATTAATCTGCGTATTCTTAAAATCACTTACAAATTCACTTGTTATTCATTTTTAAGGGTAAATAATTATATATAAAATATCTAAATTGTTTTGTTAAGTATTATCGGAAAAGGTCCAAATATCCCCTTGAACTTTACGATAAGGTCTATATATAATACTCGTTAGAAATTTGGCCCATATCCAACCTTGTTGTTACACTTGGCCCGGATACCCATTGACTTTACGATAAGGTCTATATATAACCCTTATTTTTTAACAAAATATTTTTTTAAAAATTGAAAATTATTTATTAAAATTTATTTCTTCAGTTCTTAAAAAACAAAATATTTTGTTAAAAACAATTTTTTTCCAGTTTTTACAACAAAATAAAACACTTTTTATAAATTTGTTTTTCTAGTTTTTACAAAAACAATCTTTGAAAAAACTAAAGAATAAAGAAAAAAATATTTTTCCAAAGCGAAAATAATTTGTTGAAAATATTTTATTCAGCTTTTAAAAAATAAAAATATTTTTATAAAAACTGAAAACGATTTAATTCCTCAATTTTTACATTTTTTTGAGTTTTTACAAATATGTTTTTACAACAAAAATATTTTGTTAAAACAATGATTTTTGAAATTTTTTAAAAGTTTTACAAAAATAAATTAGAACATTTCCAAACGAAAAACAAATTTTTTTTGCGAAACTTTAAATTGCAATTTTTTTTTAACAAACTATTTTTTTGTAAAAACGGAGGAATTAGAACATTTTGAGTTTTTAACAAAATCTTCTCGTTTTTTTAAAACTGAATAAAATATTTTTAACAAATTATTTTTGCTTTTAAAAACTATTTTTTTCTTCATTTTTCAGTTTTCTTAAAGTTTTTTGTTTTTGTAAAAACTGGAAAATAAAATTGTAAAAATTGTTTTTTTGTTGTTGTAAAAACAGGAAAAAAAAACATTTTTTAACAAAATATTTTCGTTTTTTAATAACTGAAGAAATTATTTTCAACAAATATTTTCAGTTTTTACAAAAAAAAATATATATTTTTAAAAAAACGAGGATTATACACAGACTTTATTGTAAAGTTTAGGGGAGTATTTGACTCCGTTTAAAGTTTAGGGGCGTATCCGGGCCAATAGTGTAATACCAATATTTGATATGGGACCAAACTTTTAATGAGTATTATATATAGCTATACCTTATCGTAAAGTTTAGGGGTGTATTTGAACCTTTTCCGTATAAACGATGAATTTTTGTTTGAGTGATTTGGGAATTGAGATTAGACAAAAGGGTTTTTTTTTTTTTTTTTTTTGTGAAACGTAAAAATGTATAGAGTTAGGTGATTATCAGCCGGCGGCTTCTTAATTCTTTAAGTTTGGTTAAGCGGAATGTAAAACACGTTGTTTAGTGATTACTAGTGCCTTCTTAATTGTTTAATTTTGATTAGAAAAACAAAATTTAGTTAGGTATTATCAAACAGACAAATTGCCTTTCAAATTTACTCCTTATGGTTTCTAATATTTATTGTTGCAACCAAATTAAATTATTTTAAGATATTTGATATTTTAAATATTTAATAAGTTATTTATTACATTATTATAAAAATTTTACAGTCTCGTTTAATGTTGTGTTAATCAAGTATTTTTCAGAAAAGAGATAAGTGATTATTTAAACCAATATGATAAGATTTTTAATATCTTAAGAGTGTGTAAAAAATTAAAAAATAATATAAACCGGAGAAAGCTTAGAGGAAGCGGCGGCACGTTTGCATTGCCATGGGATTAGGGTTTTATTTTATTTTTATTTTTAATTAATATAGTACTACATGTTTTCAGGGTTTGTTTTGTACACTTGTCAAACGAAACCTTTGATTGTGGCAGTTTCCAAGAAACTATTGAAGCGTTGAACGTACTATACAACAACAACTATCCAGTATAGTCCTACAGGGTGGGGTCTGGATAAGGTAATATGTACACAAGTCTTACTCCTACCCGATAGAGCAGGGAGGCTGTTTCCAATCGACCCTCGACGCAAGGACAAGAAGAGAAAAAATAAAACAAAAACAAAGAAGACAAACATTAGTGATGTTAGCATAAATCACATAAATATATGCGTAAACAAAGACCATAAATAACCTGGCATATAGAAGGACAAGATATACAAGAACAAAACATAGGGCATTAGTAAAACCATACAATAAGAAAATTGCATGCCATATAATATATCAAGCCTATATGGGTGGACCCACCACACCCCGGCCCTAACCCGTGGAAGAAGAGCGTGTAATACTAGAAGTCTCTATCCTACAACCCTGATACTAGACCTCCAGGCGTTCCTATCAAGGGCCATGTCCTCGAAAATCCGCATGATGGCCATGTCCTGTCTAATTACCTCTCCCCAGTATCTCTTAGGCCTCCCTCTGCTTCGCCTCACACCGACCACCGCTAGCCGCTCACAACTCCTCACCGGGGCATCGGGCTTCTCCTCCGCACATGCCCGAACCACCGAAGCCTCGCTTCTCGCATCTTCTCATCCACTGGGGCCACCCCCACCTTCTCCTGAATAACTTCATTCCTAACCCTATCTAATCTAGTGAGCCCGCACATCCAACTGAGCATCCTCATCTCTGCGACCTTCATTCTCCGAACATGGGAGTTCTTCACCGGCCAGCACTCCGCTCCGTATAGCATGGCTGGTCTTACCAAATCTCTATAAAACCTCCCCTTGAGTTTCTGTGGCACTTTCTTGTCACACAGGACTCCCGAAGCAAGCCTCTATTTCGACCATCCGGTCCCTATACGGTGAGTGACATCCCGTCAATCTCTCTGTCCCCCTGAATTACCGACCCAAAATATTTAAAATTGTCCTTCTTGACGTTGAACTTACTATATGGGGTCAAAATAATTTGTGTAACGAAACTCTTTGAGTCAAAATAATCTTTTTTTATACTTAACGGGAATTTTAAAAATTTGTGTCAAAAATATTGTATGGCGCTATATAAAATGCAAAAAAGCTAAAAAAAAGGTTATAGGAAATAATTTATTAAACGGAACTGACATAATGCTTTTATTTAATGCAGCGTAGTTATTGTGTCAATATGTTAGGGTGAAAGGCAGATAGTCATGTTTGGCTCAAGCTAAAAATGTACTTTGTAAGCTAGAAAATAATTAAAAATATGAAAGGGTAAATTGTAATCAAATATAATAGATCTAGAAATGGAAGGGTGATGATATTGTTATAGATCTAATACTATAAGATGGTGTTCTGAAATCAATAGAAGTTATTCGTTAGAGGTAGAGATAGAGAGAGTAGGATAAAATGAGAGAGTTGTATTATTCAAGAATAACACTGATGCCTTTTCCAATGGGAAGGTCCTCTTTATATAGGGAGAGACCTTCCTTAAAATAATAACAAAAATACAAAAAGTGGTCGACATCCTCCTAGCGAGGACGCCTGGTCTAAATTGGCATTGCCTTCACCCTTACGTCTAAGCCGTGCCTTTACTATAGCAGGTATGCACTTACTGGGCGTACCTTTCGGCGTAGAGGTGTATAGGGCCAAATTTGACCCCATATAGTTAGTCTCTCCACTCGTTGGTGGCGTATCCAGTAGATGTCTCCAATAGGCGGAAATGCAGACCTCGTCTTTAGAAAATTTGACCATACTATGGGGGCGGTGACGTGAACGGGGGGAAGTATATTGCATCCTTGATCCGTTGACACGTGACCTCCTTTTCAAAATAACGTCATTGCCGGCATGCGTCATAATCATACTCTGTGGTTTAGGAGATGATGTGATGTTTTGGTTTCCCGTGCCTGTTTTAAATTATGCATCTTCGATTTCCGTGTATCTTACCCCTATAAATAGGAGGAATGTTCAATCTTTTTTATCTTTCGAACCTTTGATCTCTTTCTACTTCCCTTTTTATCTTTCTTTCCAATAACCGCTACTTCGTGCTAAACTCTTCCATTACTTTTGAAACCATACTTCTTATTATTAGAGCTCTATTTCTTATAGAAAAAATCATGGCAAAACGTGGACAAAGTAGCAAAAAGGCCAAGGGTGATACCTCATCTAGGGTTCTACCATCTTCTGGTGGTGACGGGGCTTGTCCCTTTTAGTATAGATAACGTCCTCGCGAAGGAGATACATGCTCGTAGAAATTTTCCAACTAAGAGCCCGACCCCTCCTTAGGATCACAACGAGTTATTAAAATCCAACTTAGATGACCTTCGAGAACCGTACCAAATTTCGGACCATATGGAGATGGTGCCGGCCGGGATGGACTATGCCAACGTGCACCAGCCGGGATACTGCACATTTTATAAGTATCCGTTCCTGATCAGTTACAGCCTCCTAATTTACCCCTAATTGAGGAACTTTGCCGCTTTTACAATGTGTGTCCGGCTCAGCTCACTCCCTACAATTTGAAGGTGTATCGTATTATGACCACCTATGCAACAAGGGCCGAGTGCCGCGTCTCGGTCCACCACCTCTTGCAGTTATTCAGCCCCCATTACACGAGGGGTACCATGCTGCAGCTGAATAGTCATGACACAAGGGGCTTGGTCGTTAAGGCCGATGACAAGACTAGCTGACGCTTCTGGCGTAAGTTCTTGTGCATCAGGATGGAGCACCTGGTGTCGAATCCTAAAGGGTTCCCAAAAAGGTGGAATCCAGAACGTAAGTATTTTTACTTGTATAATTCAGTACTATTTGCGATTTTGACCGTACAACCATTGTGAATTCTTTTGCTTTTCCCTTTTTTTGCAGCAAAGGCTTCTCCACCTGGGTTTATTAAAAATATTAGGTCGTGGGTGGAGAGAGTGATTCTGTTTGCGGAGGAATGCCGCACTTGGTCTGCGTTTCGTGAGCGATACGACCCACCAGGTAACTCCTTGACTATGGTTTGGAGGTTTCCTTAGGTTTTGTTACATGAGTTATTCAAGTTGGCTAGTCGGAGCGCCCCCAAGAAGAAGAAGAAGAACTTCGCTGCCTCGTCTAGGGGGGGACTGATTCTGGAGACGAGTACATACCATGTGGCTCGCCTAGTGATGGCATTCCGGAGATTCCTCAACCTGAGGTTGCGCCTGTGGCTGCGTCCACAAATAAAGCAACTCCTTCACCGCCGTCCTCACGGCCCGTGGAGGAGACTTCCGAGGGTTAGGATCCGCTGGAAAGGAAAAGACATCGGTTAATGCTTGGCAAGGGGATAGCCACAGAGGATGAGGGGGAGAGCGAGCCCCGTCGGGAGTCAATGCTAGTTTTTATGGTCGATGTCATCCGTTCGGGGAGGTCGGCTTCCCAAGGGAGGGCAGTCCTTGATGCCATCCCAACACGTGTTCCGGAGGGTGGCTTGTCGGCTGTCGCTGAGAAAGCGGGTGATGGAGAGAAGATAGAACCTGAGACCGCCCTCGCGGATGCAGATGCATTGAGGAGAGATCGAGCCCACATGGGGATGACGGTGGGTGGGTCTAACCGCCGAATCCCAAGCGGGTATAACCTGTTGTGACACAACGAGCAGGTCACAGCGAATATGAGCCTGCTGTGTGCGGCCACTGAGTGTGAAATGTTAAAAGATGTTAGTGACAGGGATTTATCTCGGAGGGTTTCTGACGCGACCTTGCAGGTATATTTTGATTTTCTTCATGTATCGTAAAGTAAACTTTGGTGCGTACTGATTTGCCTTTTTCCCCCTTTTTTTTCCTCATCTTTAGACTCTCACTTTGGAGATAGAGAGGGGTTAGTGTCACACCTCCTATTTACACATCTCTCCGAAGGATGAAGTATAAGGGAGTTTTTCCATTTAAAGTGATATTATTCAAATTGGGATTGTTTATTTATTCGATTTTCAGAGTCGCCACTTGGGATAGGTTCAGCTTATGGTGTCCCAAGTCACTGGTTTAACTTGAATCCCAAATGGAGGAAAATTTTAGACTTCCCAATTGAAGTCTGCGAACCAAAAATTCTAAGTAAGGAATTCTGTTGACCCGAGGGAAGGTCTTAGATGCCTCCGGATCTCGTGGTTCTAGCACGATCACTTAAACTATTATATTTGGCTAAAAATCTAATTTTTATACATGTTGTAACTTATGCGCTTTTTAAATTTAAACCACTTTTATTATTATTATTATTTTAAAGAGAATTACAACGTCATGAAAACGTGTCTCGAACCACGTCACATAAATGCACCCGTGGTTTCCGACATATTTCGACTTCGTTGACATTTTGTGTTTGGGTCACATAAATGTGCACCCGTATTTAGGAAGGTAAAATTATTTAATGACGACCCTAAAGTGACTAGCGTATTGTTAACTTTGAGGAAGGCTGTGAAGTTCGCTAAACGGTCCATCCCAAATTCTAAGTATTTTAATATAAACATTTAAAAGGGGCCTCGCAATTTATGATTTTATTTGGCATGGCGCACCTCAATTTATTTTAAGGGACGTCCTAAAAATGAACTATTATTCTCTATTAAGGTCATCTAAAATAACTTAACTTATCGACATTATGAATTAATTAACAAAATGCATTGGTTCAAAGGCTGGTAATACTTGAACTTGTTGTTATGTAACTTGGCCCAAATCTCATTTAAACAAGAAGCTGTATTGCTTCGGCTCATAAATGAGCCCAAATCCGAAAGTGATTTTAATTTGGATCTGCTAGCAATTTTTGTGAACAAACTGAACAATTTATTTCAATCAAAGGCATGCTAACCTTTCAATTCAAATGTCACGCACGGTATCATTCTCTCTTTTTAGAACTATCCTTTCATTCTTCATTATCCAATAGTCCCACATGGCTCAATAATTTATTTTTTGTCTTCAATCCCTTTTTTTGTGTACAAAAAAGCAAAAATCGAAAGTAAACAACAATCCGTATCGAGGCATACAACATCAACAACAGAATCCGCAAAGCAACATCCACGACTCCAAAACAGCTTTCACAAACCCAGAAAGAGAAGAAATCGAGCTTTGAAATCAATTCTTCTTCAATTGGAGCTAGATTTTGGAGTATTTTGGGGGGGTTTCAACTGGGTTTGAGGTGAGTTTTAGGTGCTGATTTTACTCAATTTTAGGGGTGAAAGGAGCTAATTTTCGTCATCGTTTTCAGCTTGTTTTTCTTTCTGCCACTGTATATCCCTTGTACGCATAATGTATATCGGGTATACACCATGTATATCTACTATATATCATGTGTATAGAGAGTGTATACAGCTCTCTCCTCCCTTCTTTTTTCTTCTCTTCAGGGCCGGCCTAATGGCCAAGCAAGTAAAGCACTTGGTTAGGGCCCCTTATTAATAAGGACCCCAAAATTTGCTAGTCGTTAATATATTTGACCATTTTCCCTAATAATATTAATTATTTGAAAAAAGCATGCAACTTTCAAGGAACGGGGCCCGCCGGAGAAGTGAGAACAATAAAGAAATATATTTTTGGGATCTACTATTTTTTTTTATGGGTGAACATTCCACCATTTATGCACACTATTAATATACCTGGGCCCACATTCTTTTCATCTATTTTCATCTCCTTTCATCTTTTTCTGTAGAAGTCTTTTACTCATTTATTGTTTTTTTTGGTCTTTTCTCATTGAGTCACAAATAAAAAAGAGCATAACACAAATACAACTACATAAGTTACAAATACCATTTGTTTTTTTAGTTCTCAATTGTTTGGCGTTTCATCAAGGATTTTGAAGTAGCAAAATATTATCAAATTATCTTTGTTGAATCAGGCTTGATTGTTCTTTATTCTATTATTTGCATTTATTTTTAAATTTTTTGATATATTTCTTTGTCAGTATACATTGTCTTTTTAGTTATTTATTAGAGTTTTAATATGTCAACTAGAAAATATGAATCCGAATGTTCAAAATATCAAAAACGAAAAAGGATTGAAATTCTTATAAAATCCCAAAAAGGAGCACTTGATAAATTTATAGCGAATAGTAAAAATTCTAAATCAGAAAATGCGAAAGATTTTATGATAGATGAACAAAAGCTAGAAAAATTAATTTCAAATAAAATTATGAGTTTTCGTCTACACCAGAAAATCTAAGGGGCCCTCGTTGAAGTTTAGCTTTAGGCCTCACATATCATTGAGCCACCCATGCTTCTCTTTTTCTCCTCCCGTCTCTTCTCTCCCCCCCTTGTCTATCCGTATCATTCTTTATTTATACCCAACTCTTGAATCCTTTCTAGCCTCCTTTTTTCTTTACAGTTGTTAAAGAGATCTTTTATTATTACCCACATGTTTTTTCACTTTCATGCTTGTAATATTCCTCTACTATGTGTATCCTTATAGCTTTTCATTATTACCCCCATGCTCTATGGTATCCAGCTCAATAAAAATGCATTAGCTAATGATATCTCCACTATTATATGTCTTAACCATTGTTTAATTCAATTAAGCCATTTTCTAATTTTAGACTTCCCAATTACCTCCTGAGTTACCTGGAATTCCTATCCTACCCCAATCCCCTTTCAAATTGCACTATACCCATAATCAGCTGTAACCAATTCAAACTTATCAAACTCAAATCAGTAGTTTAAACTGAACTCAGAGAGCAACAGGGTAAAACACAATGATTCAGAAATAGTTGGACTAAACTATTAAGGTAAAGTTTTGAACCATGATTGACACAGACTCAAGGCATGAACTAACACAATTCTAACTTAAACAAACATGAATGAACACTGTAATATACTGAACTGAGCCCTGAGGCTCAGATTAAAACAAATCGACACCAAACAACTGGACGAGAATTACTGAACTACAAATAAGACGGATCAATTGATAAAACTATTTAACCACATGTTAATCGACAGAAGAAAAACTGGAGCAAGAAAAGTCTGATGGAGAAGGGAGAAAAATAATTGACAAGACGAATTACCATGAAACTTAAACAGATAAACAACAATAAAAAACAAAAATAAGAAAAGGAGAAGAAATACCTCCAAATTTTAGACCTAAACTTTGTAGTTCCCATTTCAAAATTTGACTTGAACTTTTGAGGTCCAAATGAACCTTAATCGAGTGTTCTCGACTGAGAACATTTGACTAAGGTCGATTAAAACCTCAAATTTCTCCACTTCTGCCCGATTCCAGTTTGTGGTTGTTCTAGGGTTTGATTTTTTTATTTAAGATTCGATTGGCTTTGACAAGATTCGAACAAAGCTGGTATGAGATTAAGGACGAAGGTGGTCTGGTGGTCAACTGGTGTGAGTTTGGTGTCAAACGGAGGCGGGTAGGGTTTTGCTCGATTCTTCGATTGAAGATTCGAGGCGATCTACAGGGATTCGAGGTTAGTTATGAGGATAGTTGGAACGGGGAGGTTGAGGGGATCTTAGGGTGTAAAATAGGGGTATTTGGCCGTCGGCCGCCACCGCAGACGGTCGACGGTGGTTCAAGGTGGATGGTCTTTAGGTCTTTGAAGACCTTAGAGACGACGAGGGAGGTGTTTGATATATTGAAATTGAGTCAATTAATCTGGGTCATTGGATGATGATAACCAACGGTCCAGATTAAGTCACTTAAGCCAAACGGAGTCGTTTTGGTTAAGTGAAGGGATCAGTTTGAATCGGGTAATAGGGTAAACAGGTCAGGTCGGGTGAGGGGGAAGGTATTTGGACCGTTGGATTGAGTGGATAAGTGGCTGAGATCTGAGACACCTAAACGACATCGTTTGGCTGGGCATGGATATGGACTGGCTGGGGTCGGGTAAGGGGCAAAATTTGGGATTGGTTTTGGTCAAGATAATAACGGCCTAGTCCTATTTTTCAACTTCTTCTTTCATTTCTTCCTTTTCTTTTATTTTCTTTTTAATTCCTAATTACCAAAAAAATTCTAAATTAAATTGTAAAACCAAAATTACCTTAAAATACTAATTAACTTCTACTATCACTTAACACACATAATTTAAATATCGAAAGAAATAAAATTGCACAATTGGACATAACAACTGCAAAAATGCAAATTTCATTATTTTTATGATTTTCATTCTTGAAAAAATAAATATTATTTTAATTAATTCCTAATTATAGACTCAAATCCTAGAATGAAAATGCAACATATTCTTGTATATTCATTAATTTAAACAAATAAACATGCACACACAAATACAAAAATTAAGAGAAAAAATAGCACAAAATTCGTAAAAATTGCAAACAACACAAAACTATTTTATTTTAAATTTTGGGGAGTAGTTCTTGTATAGAGCAAAAATCATGTGCTTACAGCTGCCCCTCTTTGCCCGGAAACACGAAGAGTTTTTGTGCAAAGATGAAGTGAGCGGATACGAGCGATTTTTGCCCGTTCGAGTATCCCGTGTGAAGCACTTTTTTTGAAAGATTTGCCTGAACCTTTGCTTCAGAAGGTCTCCTACATATCCCTGGCTAAAAGGGAATCAAGTCAATGTAGTTTTGGAAATTTTAGTAGCTGGGACTACCATAAAGCTATGGTTTTACTGTTACTGCTATTGTTGTGGCTGCTACTGCTTACTGACCTCCTTATTTCACCAAAAGGAAAATCAAATCTAAGCTATCTATGCCTATCAACTATGAGTTACAAGATTCATATCTATAATTCTCTTAAAACTTGATATTGAGTTTTAGCTGATTTTGCTGTAGACTTCGATCTGAATCTTGATGCTCGCAAGTTGTAGGTGCTTGTTTCTTTCTGCATCATTGAGTAAAATAGGATTGGCGGAGCTTGTGACTTAAATCAGATTTCGAGCAATCCGCACCTTTGTTTGATCCAATATTTGATCTTATTTTTTTTTTGTTCTTTTCTTCTTTTCTTTATTATGGATTAAGACTCACTCTATAGGTTATCTCGATCCCTGTGCCTCGAGGTCAAACCTGCTCAGACACCAAAACAAACAAACAAACGAAATTTTTCTGCCCCAATTTTTCTAGGAAAATTTCATGAGTTATTTGCAATAAAAATCTTCGGAATCGATGAGGGGATTGGAAACCCCAAGTCTAAAAGGTGAAACTCAGGGATTGGAGCCCTAATGTTCGCAAAAGGAAAACGCTCAACTCAGGGATTGGGTCCCTAACGTTGGCTAAGGAAAAATGCTCAACTCAGAGATTGGAGCCCTAATGTTGGCCAAAAGTAAAACGCTCAACTCAGGAATTGGAGCCCTAATATTGGCTAAGGAAAACCGCTCAACTCAGGGGTTGGAGCCCTAATGTTGGCTAAGGAAAACCGCTCAACTCAAGGGTTAGAGCCCTAATATTGGCTAAGAAAAATCGCTCAACTCATAGATTGGAACCCTAATGTTGGCTAAAGGGGAGAACGCTCAACTTCGAGATATGGTCCTTAATGTTGGCTAAAGGGAAAAAACGCTCAACTCAAGGATTGGAGCCCTAATGCTGGCTAAGGGTAAAACGCTCAACTGAGTGATTGGAGCCTTAATGTTGGCTAAGGGAAAAAATGCTCAACTCAGGGATTGGAGCCCTAATGTTGGCTAAGAAAAAACGCTCAACTCAGGGATTGAATCCCTAATGTTGGCTAAGGGAAAAAATACTCAACTCAGGAATTGGAGCCCTAATGTCTGCTAAGGAAAACCGCTCAACTCAGGGATTGGAGCTCTAATGTTGGCTAAAGGAAAAAATGATCAACTCAGGGAATGGAACCCTAATGTTAGCTAAAGGAAAAATGCTCAATTCAGGGATTTGAGCGCTAATTTTGGCTAAGAAAAAACGATCAACTCAGGAATTGGAGCCCTAATGTTGGCTAAGAAAAAAAACGCTCAATTTAGGGATTGGAGCCCTAAAATTGGCTAAAGGGAAAAAATGCTCAACTCAGGGATTGGTACTCTAATGTTGGCTAAGAAAAATGCTCAACTCAGGGATTGGAGCCTAATATTGGCTAAGAAAAAAGGCTCAACTCAGGAATTGGAGCCCTAATATTGGCTAAGAAAAAGGAAAAAAATGCTCAACTCAGGGATTGAAGCCCTAATGTTGGCTAAGAAAAATGCTCAACTCAGGGATTGGAGCCCTAATATTGTCTAAAGAGAAAGAATGCTCAACTGGGGGATTGGGCCCAAATATTGGCTTCGGAAAGTACCAGGTTGGTGTTGGGAATTCTCAATTATCCCCTTTTGAGATTTTCTTCTTTTGTTATCTCTTTTCTTTGTTTTGATAAAAAGCAGGAAAGAACTTGGAGGAAACTTCCCTTTTGCATTGATTGTTTGCTGCAAAGCTGTTTCAGCACTTGCGCGTTTTTCTTTCTTTTGGTTGCACCTGCTTCTTGCACTGTTGTTTTGGAGCGTACCTGTTTTAATTTTCCCAACAAAGAACAATTGTTAGTTTAAAGTGGTGGTTGGCTTGGTGGCCTTGATCATCTCAATTGCTTGATACCGGCCTCATTTTCGTTGAGAACTTTGCCATTGATTGGCTTTGAGGGTGACCCCCTTTCCAACCGAGAAGACTCAACTTTCAGGATTTCATGATGATTCGCCTGTGTAAGGCTTTGATCCTTTCATTTAATTCTGCTCTTGAGACCTTTGTCTTTGACTTTCCCTCTTTTCTAATATTTTGGTCAGTTGGGATCGGCTTAACACATCCGCTGAGGCTGGGTCCTTTTCTTTTATCTTTTGCGAGGGGAAGCCCTATAGCAACTAGTCCTGCCACCTTTTTTTGTAATAGTTTCGGAATTCAGAGTTAAACCGAAATGGATTCAAGGAAAAGCAAACAGAGAGCAGGATAATGAATTTTAAATAGAAGCATCCCTTTCTGGGAAAAGAAGGACTTATCTTGGGGTGCATGCTGTCTTCAAACTAACATGACATGTTTTTTGGAATGGATGCCCGACCCGCACCAACTTCCAGTTTCTTATGAACCCATTGATCCGTATTTCCGAACTAGGGAACCTTGCCAGGACTTTTAGTTATGGGATATATTTTTTTCGGCCGACAGCGCCCTTTACTGGTTTTTGCTAATTGAACTCTCTCATTTCTCTTCTCACTGTCGCCCAACAACGCTCTTTGCGAGTTTTTACTAAGCGGACTCTCTCATTTTCAATTTCTCAACTCATGGTGCCAGAAGATTTTCACCGATAAGACTCTCTCATTTTATTTCTCTCAATTTAGAATGCATCAGCTTTCAATCAATGATATTTCTCAGTTCCCACGCCTTTGGCAATTGATTCGAATGACTTGTACTCATTTTGGGTAAAAAGAATTGTGGACGAGATTACAACTTTGTAACCATTTGGTGGGCTCATGGTCGAACCATTATAACATCAGCCACAGTTTCACTTTCGGGAAATTTGGATTTTTGTTTTGGTGTGACTAAACCCCAGAGAGAGGCTGCCTACGTATCCCCTCGGAATCTAGTCGTTCAGGAAACTAAGTTTATTTTTTCTTTTCTTCGAAACATTGGGAAACTTTTGGCTCCTCAAACTTTGTTGCAACGACTAGTCGCATGGGACTTAACCTCTTCCACATTTAATTTTGCCTTTGTAGGCCTTTCTTTTCTAGCTTCTTTCTTCCAACTTCAATTTCAGAGCGTTTGGGGGACCTTGGATTTTCAAACCTTTTCCTAGACGGTTAGCCACATGTGACTCAACCTTTTCAGCTTCATTTGCCTTTATAGGCACTTCAACTTGATTTTCTCCTTCCAAGAGTTTTGATTTTGAAACATTGACCGCCGTGGCCAGTCGGGGTCTACTTAGTGCCCCTGGCGAGAATGAGTGCCTTTTTACACATTAACTCGTGTCAAACAAAAGCCTTGTAAATTAGTCTTGTCATCTCTTCTTTTTCTTAGTTTTGGAATGGTGTTAGACCGAAAGGGATTCAAAGAAAACAAACAATGGAATGGAGAATGAGTTTAAAAACAAGAAGTGTCCCTTTCAGGGAAAGGAAAGAAGGACTTATCTGGAGTGCATGCAGACTTCAATGAACATGACATGCCTTTTGGACTGGATGCCTGATCTGTGTAAACAGTTCGACTCTCAGAAATTTATTACAACTTTTGCTTTAAATTTTGAGAAACCTTGCTAAGATTTTATCGATGCTGATGGCTGTGAGGATCTTCTTTTCGATTAATGGGGCCCTTTGCAGGTTTTTACTAGTTGACCTCTCTCATTTCTCTTCTCACCATCATCTTATAGTGCCCTCTGGATTTTCACTAACAAGCCTCTCTCATTTTGATTTTCTCTGCTTACCGTCACCTTATGGTGCCCGAAGGTTTTCACCGATAAGAATCTCTCATTTTATTTCTCTCAATTTGAATCGTATCAGATTCCAACAATGACGTTTTGCACTTCCCTGCCTTTGCCAATTTCGGAAGGACTTGGACAAGGTCTTTGGGGTAAAACGTATTTTGGGCGGAACTACAACTTTGGAACTATTTCGGCGATCTCATGGCCGAACCGTTATATCATCCGCCCCAGTTTCAATTTTTGGAGGAATTGAGATTTTTGTTTTGGTGTGGCTGAACCCCAGCGCTGCCTACGTATCCTTTTAGAATCAAGTCAAACGTAGTTCAGGAAAACTTTGTTTTTGATTTTTCTTTTATTTTTGTATTTTTTTTGTCATCTCTTTATTTTTCCTTTTCCTTTTTCCTTTTTTTTCATTTTTCTCTTTCATTTCAATTTATTTCTTCTTTTTTTTGCATTTTATTTTTCAATAACACTTTCAAGTTCCAAAGAGGGTAATCGAAGAAGAGTAAACGACTCAAATGGGTTTGCAAAGGGTTGATGGTGTTTGGGTAGCGAGAATGAAAGCCTTCATCATCTCAACCGAAAAATATTAGAACTACATGGATGATCTAACATAGTACCTTTTGACTACATGTGCATTGACAGTTGTTTTAGGAATATTTCCTTTGTTGTGTCCCAAGTACAACACGCTCTTTTTGGGTAGCACTCATGTTGAAATGTATGGACTTCTCCAGCCTGCGAACCAATTTCCCTTCAGTTGTTCCAATTCTTTGTTTAATTTTTTCAAACTTATCTTCTTTGCATTTCGACTCTTGATTCATTATTTCGAAGTCTGACAGTGTTCTAGGATCTGGGCATGAAGTCCGCAAGCATGTCATGCTATTGAAATCAGCATTTAAACAGAACTCAAAAGAGAATAAGAAAAAAATGACAAGATAAAGAAACGAGACATTCCTGGACAATGAATTATTAATTTCATTTGATTCTTTTTTTTTTAATGATTTTTTTTTCAATTTCGAAGACGAAGGGTTTACATCGGAAAGTAAGACAATAAAGTAAAATGTCCGGATCAGACTCTGAGATAATCCGGACGCAAAAAGGATAACAAGACTGGCTATCGAGACTCCCATCTGATGGGGAACTTTCAGGCTTGGTGACCGTTTTTTTTTTCTTTTTTATTTTGTGGCTTTTCTTGCGTCTCGGTAATAGCTGCAATGACCTTCAGTGCCGGATCAAATTCCTCAGCTTCATAAACCATTTCGACTATTAGCATGATGTTGTGGGCAGACAGCAGACTGTTCATCACATCAGGAGCTTCTTCATACCGAAAAACGATTCTTTTAGCTTCAATCAAATCTTCAACTGCCCTTTTAAGTGTCCAACAGTCCTCCGCGCTGTGTCCCACTGCTCCAGAGTGGTATTCACATCTAGCATCAGGTTAGTGCGAGGGGGACTCGGGATTCGGCCGCTTCAGGGAAACTGCTGCAATAGATCTAACCTGATTAACTTTTGGAATATGCTTGAATACGATACACCAATATGGTGAACTGATTCTTTCTTAAAGGCTCTCTTGGGCGAGGATTGTATTGGGGATCATTTGGTTGATGATTATATAGAGGTAGGCCAGGATGGACATTTCTGGGAGGTGAAGCTCGGCTTTGTGGATAATATTGTGGTCTCGAGCAAGATTGCGCATCCATCACCGCATACCAACAAAACCAACCACCTAAACAGAACCTAGCTAATTTCTCACACAACAACCTTGTTAGTTTTGGGACATTTAGCATATAGAAAATCGCACCTTGGGATGCAATGCACCTAAAAGTTAAACGTTTCTACCATGTGTTTGCACGGTTATATGTTTCATCTCGGCCTTAACTAACCCCTTTTGTTTAATCTATACCTATTTTCTTCATTTTTGTTTCACTCTTAAATTTTCATCTCTCTTTTTTTTCTTTTATTTTTATTTTTTCACTCAACTAATTTTATGGCTATGATCGAATCCGATGAGATTGCCTACGTGTCATGACCCCGCAAGAATCATATCTTGCATAGTTCAGAAAGAACGAGAATGGAGTAAGTAAGCTAATTTTTTTTGTTTACCTTATACAAACATAGACGATGAAAGCTTTAAGAAAAATAAATATTTTTTATTTGATTTATTTTTCCTTTGGAATTTTCTAAAAAAATGTTTTAAAAGAAGAAAGGGATTTATTTTATTTTCATTTTTCTTTTATATTTGAAAGAAAGACTTCTAAATATTCTTTTTCTTTTGATTTGGCCTAAAAGGAAGATTTATTTTGAATTTTTATTTCTTTTCTCTTTTTCTAAAGAAGATAGAAAATATTTTTAGATTTTTGATGTTTCCTCTTAATTTTCGAAAGAGGGTCTTCGAAGAAAATATTTTGACTTTCTGATCTTTTATTTATTTATAAAAGCAATTCTAAAGAAAAGCAAAATATTTTGACTTCAATTTTTTAAAAGTTTATGGACATTTACAAAAGAAAGACATCTAAAGAGTATTTTTGAATTTTTTGTTTCTAATTTTTTTTTGGAAAAAATACTTCAAAATGAAGGAAACCCGTATTTTAGATTTTGATTTTTTTTCTTTTTTTTCCATAAAAAACATTAGAACGAAGGAAATCTTTTTTTAAAAAACTATTTTTTTTTGTTTGAATTTTCTAATGAAAGATTTTTAAAGAAGAAACTAAAAGGAAATATTTTTGGATTTTTTGAAAATTGGGGTCTCAAAGAAAGACTTTTCTGTAAATGGAAATAAAGGAAAATATTTTTGGATTTTGAAAATTCGGGTCGGAACCGATGAGGTTTGCCTACTTATCTCACATCTAGTGAGAATCAGACCCGCGTAGTTCGGTCAATGTTGACGAAACACGGGAAACATGGCACTTAAAATTTTTGTTTTTTCCATTTTGAAATAACTTTTCTCTTTTTTGTTTTAGACTTTCAGCAGAGTTTCAAAATTTTCTAGATATCTACCTCTCACCTTTTTTTTTGATTTTATTTTTTATTCTAGAAGCTGGTCAACATGCAGATCCAAAACATATAAATGCATAAAAACAAGTAGGATGCATCCGGATGGTTTTTATCATTTCAGGTTGCTTATCCTAGACGGACCCAACCCGTGTGTTGAGTCCCTTAAGTCAAATGCACATGATGCAAATAAGCGTTCCTACTAGGGATCTGGCATGAAGTTAAGTTATTCTAGGTTCAAAACCTGGGTGTATGTCTTAGACTGTGTACCCGAGCGAATAACTCGAGTCGAGGAGGGGGCTACATACCGTGGACTCACAGGATCGTTTGGCTTAGTAACTTGTCCGAGCCTTTTATTTATTTATTTTATTTTAGGGTATGACACTAACAGAATAGAGAGTCTCAACCGGTCACAGTTTATATACATTCCAGATAATATCAAAGCGGTAAATGAGGAAGCGCGTGTTCTCGCCATCTGCGAAAGAACAGAGTATAAATTTAATTAGCATTGAGAAACATTATAAACTCCTAACTCCTTCATTTTAAATCCTTTTTATCAATCATAACAGCAAGCGTTACATATTTAAATAACAGCGAAAATATGAAATTAAAGCGGAAGACTTAAATTAAATAAGCTAAACAAAATGCGAAAATCAACATATGCCTCTACCCAAGAACTGGTGTCACATCACTCACCGGATACTAAGAGTACTAAACACAATCGTTTGAAAGAAATATAACACTGTTTGTCTTGGATACATGAGATAACAGATTGAAATATAAGGCAGAGGAGACATCTGGCCTGTGAACGCCTGCAAGGTTACGTCAATATCTCAGTGGAATGAAGGCTGGCTCCCGAGCTACTGTTGTTGTCCGGTGCCTAGATCTGTGCAAAAGAGCATAGAGTGTAGTATCGGCACAACCGACCTTATATGCTGGTAAGTGTCTGGCCTAACCCCGACGAGATAGTAACGAGGCTAGGACCAGACTCCAGATAAATCTATGCAGTTAAATAATATATGGAATAAAAATAAACAAGTAATAAACATTTAAAAGGGAGGGGGTACATGCTTCAGGGAGACAAGTCAATTTAGCAAAAAGCAATTAAATATGAAGGAACAATTTCATATCTAAAACAATATAATAATAACACTGTTGCGGCGCACAACCGATCCATACGTGTATATATAGTTGTTGCGATGTGCAACCCGATCTAATAAATATAATATATCTGTTGCCGCGTGCAATCCGATCCAATATAATATCTGTTGCGGCTTGCAACCCGATCCAATATAATATCTGTTGTGGCGTGCAACCCAATCCAATATATAATATTTGTTGCGGCGTGCAATCCGATAAAAAATATAAAATATCTGTTGCGGCGTGCAACCCGATCCAATATAATATCTATTGCGGCGTGCAACCCGATCCATATATATATATATATCTATAAATATATATTCATGAATAAAAATATTGCGGCGCGCAACCCGTTCCAAATGTATACTTACAGTGTCTACAACCACAATCCCGACAATGGATTAACTATATATTACACTATCCCGGCAAGGGCCAATCAGCTATAACCAATCGCAATTCAACTTCTAATCATCTCTATTATGATCAGTTCTAACTCATAATTAACTCCCACGGGGATAAACTAATTTTTTGCTCAATACTACCAATTTACTCATTATTTTAACTATAGCATTATTCAAGAATTCAACAAATATCAATTTAAGACTCACGATCATGCTCGACTCCAACGTATAGATACTCATCACCATGCCTATATGCCGCACTCAACAAGAAACACATAGCAAATATGACTCAACTCCTAATTCCTCAATCTAAGGTTGGACCGAACACTTACCTCAAACTTCCACGACTAATTCAATCCTCAATAATCGTCTTTTCTTTCGAATTCGGCTTCGAATCAATTGTATCCATACATAAATGACTTCATAACATCAAATAATGCTTAACAATTCGAATTCAATGCCTAGTTATAGCTTTCCAATTATTTTTTCAAAAACCCAAAAATAGATCCCGGGCCCGCTTGGTTAAAATACGAGGTCCAGACCAAAATCAAATGACTCATTCGCCTACAAGCCCAAATATATAAATATTTTTAGAATTCGACCCCAAAATGATGTCTAAATCACAATTAATTAAAAAGTCCTAACTCTACTCAAATTTCTAATTTTCTGCCCTTAATCACATATTTTAGGCCTAAGAATTAAATAGATATTGATGGGAAATGATGAAAATGAGTTAAACAATGCTTACCCAATAAACTTTGGTGAAGAAATTCTTCAAAAATCGCCTAGGAGGTTTGGAGAAGAAAGGGTTTATGAAAATGGTATGAAATCCCGTTTTTGGTTCAGTTTTTGAAATTTAAAATAACTGGGTAAAATTCTTCTTCGCGTTTCGCAGAGACTAATCTCCTCAAGCCTCGCGTTCGCGTGCAAAGAGCCGCATTCGCGATGAACAAACTGGTGGCACTTCCCCCTGTGTTCACGAAGGGTCTCCCCCCCCCCCGAGCTTCACGTTTGCGTCTCAACCTCTGCGTTTGCGAAAAAGCTAAAATGGCACCTGGATATTTGTCTCACGCATTCGCGAGAGGGACCACGCGAACGCGACGGGTAAAATTCCCGGGCACTAACAACAGAAAATTTGCAACACTTCTTAAGCCAAAACCATTCCGAAAAACCTCCAAAAGCTCTCGGGGCTCCAAACCAAACACATGCACTAACTCAACAACATCATACAAACTTATCCATGCGATTAAATCACCTAAATAACCTCAAAAATAATGAATTAAACCTCAAAATCAAGAATTTTCCCAAAACTTCATCAAGTTTCAAATTTGGAACTTTAAGTTCGAATATCGTCAAACGACGTCCGTTTTTAACCAAAATTTACAGGAAGTACTTAAAACACATATAAGATTTGTACCGGGCGCTGGAACCAAAATACAGGCCTGATACCATCACTTTCTAATCAAATTTCATTTTCAATTTTCTTAAACATTTTCAAAAAACAATTTTTCAAAAAAAAAAAAACATTTCTCGGGCTTGGGAGATCGAATCCGATTTCGGGCATACGCCTACGTCCCACATTTTCCTACGGACCCTCCGGGACCATCAAATCACGGGTTCGGGTTCGTTTTTTTCAAAATATTGACCAAAGCCAAATTTATTCATTTTAACATCGAAACTTAGCATTTTTCACAATATTTCATATTTAAGCTTTCCGACTACGCGCCCGGACTGGCACACAAATCGAGACAACTTTAAATGTGGTTTTCAAGGCCTCAGAGATATAGAATTAATTAAAAACAGGTGATGA
Source organism: Nicotiana noctiflora (assembly GCA_032618575.1). NCBI lineage: Eukaryota > Viridiplantae > Streptophyta > Magnoliopsida > Solanales > Solanaceae > Nicotiana > Nicotiana noctiflora. The sequence goes on from JASVEL010000216.1 coordinate 327,050, forward strand.
CCCTTTGGGTCGTCACAAGATGAATACTGCATCACGAAATGGTAGTGCTATAATGCTCAAGAATATTGTAGGTGCTTGAGTACCTTGTAAATGATAATTAAATTGAAAATCTTAAGATACAAAATCAGGTTTAAAAGAAAAATACAATTATCACTGAATTAATTTTTTTGGCTCAAAGTTATGAAGGCACTGCACTTAAAACGATGAAAAGTTACGAAAGTCAACAAATTAAATCCAAATTTTGAATATACTACATAAATTACTGTATGATCTTAAAAGGCAAGTGATAACATTATTTTATTTATATAAACAATAGGGTTAGTATCCATGATTTTTGAAATAAATAAACACTAACTTGCAACTTAACATTCAGATAATTTAAGCCATAAATTTATATCAAAATTACTACTTCACAATATAACTAAAAAAAGAGCAATACCTAGGGACAAAAGATGCTTGTATAAGAACGGTTACTTGGCCAAAAATGCATGTATAAGAACTGTTACTTTTCTCTTTTAATTTTCCTTCCGTCCCTGATGAATGAAGAAATTAAATAAATAAATAAAAAAACCTCAAAGCTATTTAAAATAGAGACAATTTGCAAGTTTCAACTTCTTCTTTTTGGCGCATAATAAAAGAAAAAGTAAAAATATTAAAACTATCTACAAAAAATTATGTGCCTTAGTTTGATCAATATTCTATTTACCTCACCAAATTTAAGATAATTAAAAGTAATAAAGTAAGTTAACTAAAATGTATGCATTCCAACAACAAATTATATTTTTAAGTCTCACGCTTTTGTTGTTATGCATACACCACTATTTTTGTTTGGAATTAATATTTCTTTAGCAAAAAAAAAAAAAGAAATTAATATTTTTCTATTTGGTAGTTAAGCTAAACAGACCAAGACATCAATATCAAAATTATTTAATTATACTCCCAAAAATGATTCCTGAAATGTTTTGTAGCAGTATAATAAAATGTAGACCACAGTAAATAATTGCAAAAGAGAATTTACAATAGTATTAGAAAATGTGGACCACAGTCTATAGTTTCTAAAGAAAATTTATAATAGTATGGCTGCAAGATGTAGATCACAACAATACTTATGATAATAGCAATAACAGATGTAGACCCAAAATTTATAATATTTTGGAACAACTCAAGTTTATAATATAGGGATCTTTACACAAATAATCGGTTCTCTCTCTATATCTAAATTATACATTAAATACATATAATTATATACATATAATACATAATTTATATATACAATATACATCCATCGGCTATTTTATGGACGGCTATTTAGGTGACCTCAAATTTTTTGTGAAAATCTTCTGCATCAAGCACAATGTTATTGGCCTGTGCTTAACACGGACTCTCTGTAACTAGATAAGTATTGAGAAAGTAATTCATCTGCTATACGTGGAGCAACCTGGACAATTATTACTTATATATATATATAGGGATAGCATAAGGATTTCTAACACTGTGTATGTACTTTATTATTTTTATTGAACTATCAATTAATGCTTATTATAGAAATTTATACATATGTGTTTTTAAAATAAATAATATGATTGCTTAAATATTTTTCACATTGTGTAGGTGACATAGAAATTGTGAGTTCGAGTCTCCCCAAGAGCAAGGTGGAAAGTTCTTGGAGGGAAGAATGCTGGGGGTCTATTTGGAATCTACCTTAGGATAGGGGTAAGGTGTACGTACATACTACCCTCCCCAAACTTCACTAAGTAGGATTATACTGGGTGGTGGTTGTTGTTGTTGGTAGGTGCATAGAACTTTAAAACTTGTAGTTGTTCTTCGCATTACAGTAAAGTTAGGACTATTGTCACACCTCCTTTTTACCGCACCTGGAGGGCACAAAGGAGTTTTTCCAATTAAAGGACAATCGAAACGGGATTAGTTTATTTAATTCAGAGTCGCCACTTGGAAAAATAATGGTGTTCCAAGTCACCGGTTTAAATCCCGAACCGAGGAAATTTATGACTCTGTAATACAGTCTGCGAAACTAGAAATCTGGATAAGGACTTCTGTTAACCCGGGAGAAGGTGTTAGGCACTCCCGGATTCCGTGGTTTTAGCACGGTCGCTCAATTGCAATTTTTGTTTTTATCTGATTCTTTATATATTTTGACGGTGTGCTTTTAATGCTCCGCTTTTATTTTTTAGAAGAATTGCGACGTTACGAAAACACATTTCGAGCCGCACCGTAACCAGTACGCCTGCGACTCTAATGTATTTCAGTTTCGCCGAGAGTAAGATTTGGGTTACATAAATGCACACCCGTATTCAGGAAAGTAATTTTTATTTCAAGTCGTGCCTAAAGAGTCTATCGTCTACTTAACTTTGGGAAAAGGATCGTGAAATTTACTAGACGGTCCTTTCAAGTCTAAGTTTTCATGACAATTATTCGAGGGCCCCACAATGGTGTATTTTTGGTGAGGCTCATCTCGTTTATTTTAAAAGGACAATCCTAAAGTGACTACATTTTTTCTACTAAGTTCATCTCTAAATAAAAGAGAAAAGGTCCTAATTTATTGCATGTTTATAAGCTCGGACCTCTTATTAATTATTGAATCAATGTGAACGGAAATTGCACTCGAGCTTGCATAAAGGACATTGTTTTATACCTTATTCTACAAGCGAATAATACTAAAACTAAAATTATAAACAACATACGAATTTGACAAAATATCAGAACAAACTAACCATTCTCTAATTAATTTAAACCGACCGTATTAGATGAATTGAGCCAATGGAGTTAACTATGTGTAATACAAAAGTCATTTTGGACTTCATGCTAACGTTCATCACTACATTAGTTACTAATTTTATTCAAATTGCTATTTAAAGCGAATGTTATTTACTCAAGTGACCTAGTGAATTCCGACAAAAATCAATCGAATTAGTTGATCTACAAACGCTCATTAACGGATTATTTTAGTCTATCTTCATTAACTACTAATACTACTTATTGTGAGATTAGTCTAAATGGTAATGTCTTATTCAACACTCGAACCTGTTTTTATGCCATCAACCTATGTCGTTCTGGAAATGCTATCACAATAGGATATCAGTGAATCCTTTCTAATTTCTCTACCCGCTAAGCTTAATTGAAATCCAAGCCTATTATCAATCATCTTAATAGTCTCAAATATTTGATAAAGCTCGAGTACCAGCAATGTTTTCAAAGGTTCGAATTCATACAATCCAATATTACGTACAATAGGAATGCTAACAGTACTTCAACGAGTTATATATGAGAAAACAGTTTAAACGTAATAAACAATCAAACTATATGAGCCAACTTCAGTTCTTTTCATTTTCCCTTTTCAAGCATGAGATCTACATGGAATAAGCTCGAATGTATACCTGGAAATTACAATGGGGAGAAGTTAGTTGCAGCAGCAGAATGCACAACAACAACAACCACACGACCAACAACAATTACACTGGATCAAACAACAACAAAGACCAGTAGCACCAAATGCACAGGACAGCAGCAACAACAGACCAATAGCAGGGGAAAACAGGAGCCAAAACAACAGCAACAAATCAACACCCAGTCATAAACTAAACAGCAGTAGCAGAAGAACTAAGAACCCGGCAGAATCAACCACAAATGGTGGACCAAACAGCAGTCACACAGCAACCCAAGCCAACAACAAACTCAGCACAGCAGTGGCATGCAGCAGGAGATCAATACCACCAACACAGGAACAAACAAGCAACCAAATGACCAAATACTCAGCCACTCCCAACTAAAACACACGAAAACAGTAACCAAAAGCCAATGAAACAGTCTTTCCGTCTATACTTCCCAGCTATCTCTATCTATATTCTTGTATGTGTGTATTGTGAACCCTTACTGTGTGTATCGCCCTAAAAATGTGTATATAGTGAACCCTTCCTGTGTGTCCAGTGTTCTTTTCTCTCTAGTTCACTGTCTCAAACTCTTTTTTTCGTATCTCCAGGTACTCTCTAATCTATCCCCCTTAATGTAGTGTCGGGTTATTACGGGCTATGTCCGAAAATTATAAAACCGGGTAGTTTGAACCCGAATATTATTCTTTGCCCGGAACCGAGAATGGTGTTATTTAATTAATCCCAGGTAATCAAAATAACTATAATACTCGTAATTAAAATAAAACTATTTTTTATATTTTTTCAAGTTTAAAAATGACTACGAAACATTAATAAAACTATATTTTTGTTATTTTTCATTTTAAGGTAAAAATAAAGTAAAAGAGTCAAAATTAGCTAAAATAGCTATATTATGCCTGAACTAAATATTTTATGCTAAAAATATAGAAAATCTCGGGGAGGGTCAAAAATCACGTGTTTACAACTATTAAAGACAATTTGTATCCTGCTAAACTTCCCTTTTAATCTTGGACCTATAAGATTATTTTGTTGCACTAAAGTAGTTGAATTTTATCCCTAAGAGTAAAGTCACAAAACTTTTTTTTCCGAGCATGTCAGGTTATGACATGTCACTCTCCGAGGCCGGAACCAAAATGTAGTTCTTTTTTATTCAAATGACCAATATACGTGAAAACAATAGTTACTAAAATAAAGACACTATATTATAGTACTCAATATTGAGAAGAAGGAAACTTGGGACATCAATAATTTAGCATGTTACTTGAGACATCAGCAAAAAGGGGACCCTTGGAGAAACGGTAAAGTTGTCTCCGTGTGACCTGTAGGTCACGGGTTTGAGCCATAGAAACAACTAGTCATGTTTGCATTAAGTTAGGCTGTCTACATCACGCCCCTTGTGGTCAGCCCTTCCACAAAACCTGTGTGAACGTTGGGATTTCTTTACTTGAGACATCAGCAAGATAGCGCACCTGCACTTAGTGTTGTAGTACTTGTTTTTACTGCTTCTATATGTATGCTTGAGTCATTTAGTTAATAGTTCTGCAATTTCCATGCTATCTTGGGTCAGAATTAGCCATAGATGAAAGATTTCCATCACAGAATTAGCCTATATGATCAAGATTGCAGAAGTTAACGAGGTGATAACAAAGGTAAGAGTTTGCTTGCGATTTTTAGAAGAAAATATGAGTGATGGTAAAAGATAAGGAACAAATTAGTTGATTCAGATGGTAAGAGAACAGAATATTATTGTCAATTTTGTTTCCAAATTCCAAGCTCTCTTTACATTTTGAAAATGGATACTCTTTATTCATTCTGCTGGGATTTACAAGTCTCAGATACTATGTTACAATTGTTGTTTCATCTTCACATTCCAGTAGTGTTTGGACCACTGAAGCCATTTTAGGCCTTTTATTTCTATCTTGTTCCACACAAGAAAGGCCTATTTCAATCAGTGTCACAGCTTGCTTCTTGTTAAAATTCCCTTCTAATCTTGGATCCACTATTTTATCCACCCAAGAGTCTTCTCCACTCTGAATCTTCCTCTTCACCATCTTGACAAATTTTCTAAGCTGCGATTCGTGCTCGTGATCACATTCACCATCATTCACCACCCAAGTTGACAGCCTACTTCCCTTAACCATCTCTAGTATTACAATCCCAAAGGCGTAAACGTCAACTTTTGCTGTGATAGGTTGGTTCAAAGCCCATTCTGGAGCCATGTAACCTTTAGTTCCGCGAATCTTTGTGAAGTCTGAACCAGGGCCGCCTCTTTGGGAGAGCTTTGCTAGTCCAAAATCAGCAATCTTGGGCTCGAGTTCACTATCAAGAAGTATATTTTCAGGCTTCACATCACAATGAATCACCCATTCAAGGCATTCATGATGAAGGTATGCTAGACCTTTCGCTGTCCCTAATGCCACTGAAAACCTTTGTTTCCAACCCAGAATATCCAATTTGAAAAGATGCCTGTCGAGTGATAAGTTCTCGACGTATTCATACACCAAAAGCTGATGTCTTCCTTCAGAACAAAATCCCCACATCCTGACCAAATTCATGTGGTTGATTCTTCCTATGGTTGTCATCTCCGCCCAAAATTCTTCTTGAAACTCATTTGCAAGTCTCTTGACTGCTACCGCTCTTTCATCTGCTAAAACTCCTTTGTACACAACCCCTGAACCTCCTCTTCCTAGCTCAATCTTGAAGTTTTGTGTTGCTTTTTTAAGTTCAGTATAAGTGAACCTCCTGAACTGAGTCGATGACACCATTTTATATCCTTCCTCAATGGAAGCAGGAATCCCGTGTTTGCTAAACAACGCCCACCAGCCTAACACGATGAATAGAATCTCTATTCCACCAAGGGTGAAAGAAAATAGGTAAAGAAAAATCCACTTCACCTTCTTAAAATCCAATTCATACATAGAAGGAGAACCAAAAAGAACATTTTCTGGACTCAATCCACATGTTGCATCAGCACTTTCAAGATTCAAAAGACCTGATTCCGATCCACTCAGATTCATCGGTACTTTAAGGAATGCAGTACCAGGAAACCCAGGAGACCTATAGCCATTGAAAAGCATGCCTTTAGTGAAGCATGTTCCCTCACCATTTCGCCTGTAAACAAATGCACGACAACGCGGATCATCCAAGCACAATGTCCTACAAGATTCCAGTGACATAGAACTAGTGAAGTTAAGATCAAAACCCCAGTAATCAACATTAGGAATCTCCACAAACTTCACATGTTCGCGACTCAGACTTGTTTGACTGAATCTTGGTCTGCAACCTCTACTCCAATCACTTGCATTAACCATCTGATATCCAGGAGGACATGTACATTTAGGTTCTGGTGCATAACTACAAATTGAATATCTCCCACATATTCCATGTACAATACAAGGCTGTGCAATAGCTTGCCAAGAAATCTTCCACAACCCCGTCGAATTATCCAAGCTATAAATTCTCAAATTCCCATCAATGTCTATACTCATCCTTCTTAATATCCCAAACCCCATATCAGAAACATTGAATTGCAGCCTATCACTTGAGAAAAACCTCCCCATGTTATCAAAATAGGCAAATCTACTACTGTTTTGACTAGTTCTACCATTCCAATACACATCCCTATCAGGATTAGGCCAATATATACTTGAAACTTGAGGACCATCATATATCATTCTCAAAACATTATCACTATCAAAATACAAACTAAAATAGCTAGGTGACAAACTACCTTTTCTTAAAGGAGGTACTAACCTATGATTCTTGGTAAAAAATTGGTGAGGTAATAAAGTATCAGTAGGTAAATCAAAACTTTGCCACAGAATATTACCTTGTAGATTTTTCAAGACTAAATTACCTGTTTCAAGAAGTTCTGCTTTTTCAATATCAAATGATGTTGTGTTTGTTTGCCAAACAATTGTGTCATCAACATCTGTTAATACCAAAGCTCCATTTTTTCTTAGTGTTAACTTTGACCCTTGTTTATTAACAGGCCTATCTTGTTTGGCATTCCAAACAACAGTTTTGTCCCTTGAATTTGTGAACCAAATGCCAAAGTAATAAGCATTAGTATTGCCTATAGGAAAAAATCCACAAGTGAATGTGTTTTGTGGGGAAGTAATGAAATCTAAATCATCTTTAACTGAAAATGAATTTCCTCTAAACAGAATTCTTGATGTAGTCAAAGTGAATGAGAAAATAAGAAATGAGAGAATTAAAAAAGGAAAAAGAGAGCAAAGTTTCAAACTTTTCATGGCTAGAAGAATTTAGATAAGGGATTTAAAGAAGTAATGGGTTGCTTTATATGAATAGTTGATTTCCAGGTTCAGAATCACAGGTCAAACAGCCTAATTGGTTCAATCTGAAAAGACCAAGATAAAGTCTGAACACTGTAATTTAATGCAAATGGGAATTTAAGAATGAAAATGATTTAGTTCGGGAAATAAATAAAGAAACAGCCTGGTTGGTTCAAATTGGAAAGACCAAAGATAAACTTTATTTTTTGGTTTGGTTTCACCATGTGTCCGTATTTGAACCCGATTATATTGGAATTCACGCGTGTAAGGCCTCATTCGAGACACAAAACTTCTGATTAAGGTAAGAGCAGCCCATCGAACACTAATAAAGTTTATACTACTACTGTATAATTTACTGCAAGTAGGAATTTAAGAATGACAAAGATTTGAATTGGGGATTGTTTGTTGACATTTGAGGCGGCTAAGGAGATATTAATCATATTTATGGGATTGATAATTCCAGAGAAATTAAAAAAAATTCATAAAGCAAGAAGCACTCGTGTGGCCTAGTTAAGTTCTCCCCACATAATTTTTAATGGAAATTATGAAAACAAGAAAAAGGATGACTTCACTGGACCCATTTTTGAATTATTTGCATTAAAATGTAACAAATTTAATAGGCGTTTGGACATAAATATTGGATAGTATGATTTTTGAAAAAAAAAAAATATTCTTTCCGTTTACTTTTAGTTGCCAAGTATTCTAAAAATAAATTTTTATTTTTACTTGTTACTATCAAGAAAAAAATAATTTATTTTTCTTGTTTTGCCATTAGTATTAGTAACTCACTCCAAATCCATTAAGACAATACACCAACTAGTATGGAATTATGCATTTTATTTATTATTTCTTAAGGGTGTACAAAATCATTGGTGGACAAGTAAAGGTAAGTGAAGGGACTAATACTAGAATTAAGTTAAAATGATATTTGAAATTAAAAATTGTATTTGGGCATGTATTTTGTTAGGATTTTGCCCTGAATTTCTAATTTATTAGGTGTTTTTTTAAGGAATGGAAAAATAGGTCCTAAAAGGATTAAATCTCCTTAATATGTCTTATACTTTTCTTGGAAGACAAGTTTTGCACATCTATAAATTAAGGATCTCTACTTTTCACATGAGCATAAAAAAAATATCCACAATATAGTCATTAAAGAGTCTTGTTTAGGAGGAGATTTTTCTCTCGATGGTTTTTCTTCTTTTATAGTATTAGTTTTATCATATGTAGATCAATTAACCAAATCATTATAAACTATTATGTTTAGTTTAATATATTTTTCTTTTGTCGCCTGATTTATAGTCCACCATGCTTGGCATTGTTAGTTTTCATGTGCACCATATTATTTCGATCCAATAGCATTTCACTTGAAAAAATATTGTTGTTTTGTGAGTATGGAAAAACAATTCCTGTAAAACTTGAAAAAGCGGTCAAATCACTTTCTGGTTTTTTCAAAAATTCATTTTTGAAAAATCTCCAAAAATTTGTAAATTTTCATGGACAAATATATTTTTAAAAAATCAATGAACAAACGGGTGCTTAAAAATTACCTCTAATAAACGTATGACACACGGTTGGAACTATTATGATTGGAATAATTGAGAGAAATAGTTGAATTTGCCATCCCAGAGATTTTGTCAAAAGTCATTGGTCTTCTTTTGAACTTTTTTCCTAGTCATCACTTGAGAAAAGGGGAAGCCAAGGGAATGTTTTCCAATTTCCCGCAATGAAATGAAAAATGATATTTTCAATTTATTTCTCAGTTCTTGTCATACTCTTAAGAGCAAGGGCGAAACTATGCTCTTTTAGGGGTGGTCAATTAATTATCCTTCGCCAAAAATTATATATATGTATATAATAGTAAGATTTTAGAGGCATATGAAAGTTACCTCTCATAAAAGCATGACACACCGTGGGAACGACTAGGATTAGAATTATTAAGAGAGATAGTTACATTTTTCTTCCCATGGAGATTTTATCAAAAGTCATTGATATTTTTTCATATTTTTTTCCTAGTCATCTTTACTTGTGAAAAGGGGAAGCCACAGGAATATTTTCCAATTCCCCCCAATAAAATGAAAACGAATATTTTCAGTTTATTTCTCAGTTCTTGTCATATTCCTAAGAGCAACGGCGAAGCTATGCTCTTCTAAGGATGGTCAAATCCTTCGTCAAAAAATTATATTATATATAGAGATAAAATATTAGATTTTAGAGGCATATAGAGTTATCTCTCATAAACGCATGACACACGGTGGGGATGACTATGATTGGAATAATTGAGAGAGAAAGTTGTATTTGCCTCCCATGGAGATTTTGTCAAAGTCATTGGTCTTTTCTGATATTTTTTCCTGGTCATCTTTACTTGTGAAAAGGGGAAGCCATGGAATGTTTTTCAATTTTCCCCAATGAAATGAAAAAGGGTATTTTCAGTTTATTTTTATGGGCGGTCAATTGACCATCCTTCGTCAAAAAATTACAATGTATATATAGGCAAAATATTAGATTTTAGAGGCATAAAGAAGTTACATCTCATAAACGCATGTCACACGATGGGGATGACTAGGATTGGAATAATTGAGAGAGATAGTTGCATTTGCCTTCCAAAGGAGATTTTGTCAAAAGTCATTGGTCTTTTTCGATATTTTTTTCCTAGTCATCTTTACTTGAAAAAGGAGAAGCCAAAGGAATATTTCCCAATTTCCCCCAATGAAATGAAAAAGGATATTTCAATTTTTTCATAAGTTCTTGTCATACTCCTAAGAGCAGGGGCGAAGCTATGCTCTTCTACGAGTGATCAATTGACCACCTTTTGCCAAAAAATTACATTGTATATATAGGCAAAATATTAGATTTTAGAGGCATATAGAAGTTACCTCTCATAAACGCATGTCACACGATGGGGATAACTAGGATTGGAATAATTGAGAGAGATAGTTACATTTGCCTTCCAAAGGATATTTTGCCAAAAGTCATTGGTCTTTTTCGATATTTTTTCCTAGTCATCTTTACTTGAGAAAGGGGAATCCAAAGGAATATTTCCCAATTTCCCCCAATGAAATGAAAAAGGATATTTCAATTTATTCATTAGTTCTTGTCATACTCCTAAGAGTAGGGGCGAAGCTATGCTCTTCTACGGGTGATCAATTAACCACCTTTTGCCAAAAAATTACATTGTGTATATAGGCAAAATATTAGATTTTTTTTGGCAAATAGAAGTTACCTCTCATAAACGCATGACACACTGTTGGAATGACTAGGATTGTTATAATTGAGAAAGATAGTTGCATTTGCCTTCCCATGGGGATTTTGTCAAAAGTCATTGGTCTTTTTTGATATTTTTTTCCTAGTCATCTTTACTTGTGAAAAAGGGAAGCCAAGGGAATATTTTCCAATTTCCGCCAATGAAATGAAAAAGGTTATTTTCAATTTATTTCTCGGTTCTTGTCATACTCCTAGGAGTATGGGCGAAGCTATGCTCTTTTAAGGGTGGTCAATTAACCATCCTTCGTCAAATAATTATATAGGCAAAATATTAGATTTATGAGGCATATAAAAATTACCTCTCATAAACGCACGACACACGGTGGGATAATTAGGATTGGAATAATTGAGAGAGATAGTTACATTTGCATTCCAATGGAAATTTTGTCAAAAGTCATTGATCTTTTTTGATATTTTTTTCCTAGTCATCTTTACTTGTGAAAAGGGGAAGCCACTGAAATGTTTTTCAATTTTCCTCAATGAAAATTGAAAAGAGATATTTGCCGTTTATTTCTCAGTTGTTGTCATATTCCTAAGAAACATCCATTGACTCAAAGACCAAAATTAGAACTTAATATCACAATTGAATTGCCTTTAAGTCGCATTCTTTTATTTGAGTCTTAACTACTCGTCTATTGTAGCTATGTAAAAAAAAAAGGAACTCCTCTTTATACCAAAAGAGAAGAAAAATGAATCGTGTATATCATTAACAAAAAATTTAATGCCTTTGGACACGAGATAATTTGAATAAACAGGTCCAAAAATTAAAATAAAAAGTTTGCTTTAGTGAAAGTTAATAAAAACATATTTCGAATTAAAATAACTATGATTGTATGTATAGAATATAAATTATCTAACAAAAGTTGGGGTCGAATATGCAATAAACAATATTTTAAGGCGAATAAGCTAGAAAAATTATCTTTAGCTATGCAAATTATTAGTGCCCCTTGGACCAGCACTCTAGCCTTTGCCTATTTTCTATTAAAGTTATCTCCTGTGTAATTATGAAATAAAAAAGTAGTAATATGTATTATCTGTCCCCAGGCAAAGCATAAGCTAATTTGTCAAAATGAGAATCTTAAGATATTAAAGCATGTAGTTATTCATAAATTAAATTTGTTTCAATATTTTCATTTCCCTACATTACATCACTCTACCATAACAGTATTTAATCAATTTTAATTTGTGATGAGAAATATCTAACGTTATCAAAATAAATTTTTGTTATTTCAAATAAGAACAATATATTAACAGTAAACCCAGCATGAGGTCTTTTATATATGGAAACAAATGAATAAATATATGTCTAACTTTCTAACAATAAAACTTTATTTTAAACTACTTTTTCTTCTAAAAATTATCACTCCAAAATTACCAGAAGCAAATGAGAAATATATTTCCAGTTTATTTCATTTGCCTTGCCATGGAGAATTTGTCAAAAGTCATTATTGGTCTTTATTGGTGTTTGTTTTTCGGAGAAATTCAAAAATAATCAGATTTAGGAATGGTCATTCTTAAATAGTCGCGTTTTTAAGAGTAATCAAAATTTAGCCACTTTTTATGTAAAGATAAATCTGAACGCAAAAACTGTTCAAAATCAGGAAAATACTCTGCATAATATACTGGAGTTCCAGCATAAGTATACTGCAACTCCAGTTAGGGGTGTACAAAGAAAACCGATAAACCGCACCAAACCGGTAATCTGAGTCAAACCGGAAAAAAAACCCGATCATGGATTGGTATGACTTGGTTTGATATTGGAAAAAATGATCCTACCATAATTGGTTTGGTTTGGGTTTAACTAAAAAAAGTCAAATCGAAACCAAACCAACCCGATATTACATTTATTCAATTTTACAATTATTTTATACATATAAATATTTATTTTTAATACAATTCATAAATATTTCTTAAACTTTTTCACAGTTTTATCTTTAAACATATTGTTTCAAGTTTGGAATTAACATTCTTGAATGGTCCAATAAATTTTATAGTTCATAAAGGTAGTAATTCAAATAAACTTCACATCAATAATAATGCTAACTAAGAAAATTCAATTCAACACTAGAAATGACAATAGTGTGGATATCTATTTTTTAGTTTTGCATTGTTTATATTGAAAATACATAACTTAGTTTATCTATTTCTTTAGTGCTAGGTGTGTAACTAATATACTTATAGTTGTACTTATTTATGCATGACTTATATAGTACTTTTAGATTATGTTAATATTTATTATGGTTTACTTAATACTTAGTAATATTTTCTTTATGGATTTTAGTATTTTTGTTATTAAATATTTTAGTACAATGTTATAATGCACCTCATATTATTGTATTATTTTCTTGAAAAATACATTATATAATTGTATCCTTGTAGGATTAGAGAAGTATGTGGAGCACAAGTTATATATTTGTGCTATGAACACTTATCGGAAAAAACAAAAACTGAAAACCCGAAAAAACCCAAAAAAACCCGAGAAAATCCGAGATTAAAAAATCAGATTTCGTTGGTTTGTTTTGGTTTATAGATTTAAAAATCCGACACTATTGGTTTGGTTCTGTAATTGAAAAATCCGAACCAACCCGGCCTATTTACACCCCTAACTCCAGTATATTGTAATAGAGTTCCAGCATATACATACTGGAACTCAGTATAATATACCGGTCCAGTATAATATGCTGGAAATTCATACACATGTGCTCTAATCTCCAGTATATTATGCTGAAAATTTCAGTGTGTTGGAGTTCCAGCATAATTTATTGAAAATTTCATACACACGTATACCGATCTCCAGTATATTATGCTGGACCAATCCCTATTGCGGCAAAATAATAATTATTTTTCAATAACTTTATAAACGCTGACTATTTTTGAATGACCAATCCGAAAACTAACTAGTCCCTACTATTTTTTCCGGTGCTCTTTACTTGAGCAAAAAAGGGAACCCATTGGAATATTTTCCAGTTTCCTCCAATAAAATTACTACTTCATTTCATGTACCAAGAGAATCCACATTTAAAATTTTAATATCAGAGTTGAATTTTCTTTTAAGTCACGTTCCTTTATTTCAGTCTTTTCTTTATTTATTTTGTCACAAAGTCTTAACTACTCCATTAAATACCAAAAGTGAAGAGAAAGAGACTCGTGTATCCTGGGCGGAGCTAGAGATTGATATCTAGATTTAATCGAATTCAATAATTTTGATGCAAATTTTGTATTTATTTTAAAATATTATATGTAAATTATTAATTTATAACTCAGTAACTTAAAAGTATTAAAATTCAAAATTCATAAATTTTAAATCATAGCTTTGACAAAACAAAAAGAATCGAAAAAGAAATGGCCTTTCACACACGGCAATACGGCATCAGTTGCCTATTTTCTATTCAAAGCATCTTTACTACTTATTTTATATGCTAATTAAGTGATACACTGAGGATATGGATGTATAATGCATAGTTTAAAGACGTTGACTCACCCCTACCCTCTATATTTATGTATGGCTAATAAACTCCTCCCTTTAGTTCTTTATCTTTCTTTATTGGATTAGAATTTATAGCAGCCCTCGATTTTTTTTTTTATCTTATAAATGTATAATGCATCGTTTAAAGCATGAATTTAGTCAAATTAATTTTAGTCCTATATATTTTATCACTATATAAAATCAGTATTTAGTCAATTTTATACTGATGAGAGATAATCATTGTAATACAATAAATAATAAAAAAAGATCTTATAATTATAAATTCTTTGTTATCACAAATAAAGAGCAATATTAAGACAGAAAACCAACATATATGAAAACAAATGAATAAACAGATCTTGCTCCTCTTCTAAGTTCTTACCATATTCTTTTTATACGACCTCGCGTTTCGGTTAATCATCGCCCCACAAATATTCTTAAGAATAAGTATATAGAAAATGATGCGATGGAGAAATTAAGGAGCGATCATAGACAATGTATTTACAAGTACTCTTATTTAGGTATTGCTAATGTATGAATTGTTTCATTTCACAATTAAACTCAATATAAATTAATAAAAGAATTATAGAATAGGTTTTTCTCAGAAAAATTCATTTGGAAGAGAACCTGCTTTGGGGAACTTTAAATTTAAAAACTCAAACTTGAATACCCATATTTTCTTGGGTAAATGATCAGCAACTTGGGTATTGCTATTTCCTATTCTTATTTGGATACGCCATTCTTGACAGGGCCGGAGCTAGTTAGAGAGCGAATTACGGGTTCAGCCGAACCCAATAATTTTGGAGGGAAATTAAAGCTGGATTTCCTATACTGATCGGGAGTAAGAATTGTTATCCAAGTTTCCTAATTTGGTCTCCCTGGATGACTAAGAATAAGCTTTCATAACTTTCTTTATTTTATTTACTCTGCTTGATTTATTTTACCTTCCTAATTTGTTTGGAAATGGAGTTCAATTGGACGGCAAGTAATTAAATTATTTGTAACCAACCAAGAGGGAGAAATGAGAGTAAAAACGGAAGAACTATAATTGTTTTCTCTAGTAGCATCTGGATTTATATAGGGGACAACAAACGTGAATATAAATATTATACTTTAAAATGTAATAATTAAGTTTAAGAAAGGCTTATCAATCAAAGGTTTTCCCGAATATGTATAAGCCGTGAATATGATTTTTAATTTTTATATATTTTTAGTGAAAGTCTTCTTCAAGAAACTTCTCCAAAAACCTTCCGAACACATTTTTGAGAACTTACCAATATCGATTTCGACAATTTTTCTAAAGTGAAACACAAATGTAATCAAAGTACTTGCACCCCTTCTTATATTGAGCAAGCATTCCATATTGATACGTGAGCACGCACAGTTATTCCACGGGATTACCTAACTTCGCTCACACAAGTTACATTTTATATGCTCTAAATTAAATTTAAATATAAGAGTAACACAAGATCAATACTCCTGAAGTATTTGTAGATGTGGATATTTGAAGTTCAATCCTACAATCAGCATAATTGTACACAGAGTACCTGGCGTAGGGCTTGAAACAGCGCAGTCACATACCACTAAGCTTTAGAAAAGATGGATATCAGCTAACAAAGAACTCAAGTGTGCTTAAAGAGACTCTGCCTCCATAAGAATATAAAGAGAGTCTAGGAGAAATGATTTTTTTTTTTTTTTTTTTTTTTTGAAGAAAGAGGAACTTAAATATTACAATCATTAGGGAAAATGAGCTGATTTTTTTCTTTTCTTTCTTTTCTTCTCACTTTCTTAAAAATGCTTAAAGAATAACTGTACAACAGATCAAAGAATTTTACAGAGTAACACATGACATGTTATCATCATTTTGTATTAACAGCTCTCTCTTCTTTAAGGAGAGCAGTGTTGATCCTCACACTTAAGCAGAGCCATCATTTGAGACCTTGAGACACTTTGCCTGTTATTGAGGACATCAATGTAATTTTGAAGCCTATAACGATCCGAGTTTGTTAGAGAAAATGGAGGATTTAAAATCAGAGATGGTGCTTCCACTTGTAGGAATTTTAACAAACGCACAGCTTTTGAATAAAATACCACTGCATTTTCAGTCCGACCCATGTACTCATCAACCTGCCACAGTATCATAACTTCTGGTAAATGGTTCAGTTTAACATTAGGTCTCACTAAACAAAAAAAAATACACAAATAGGATTGTTTTCTTCTGAACGAATAAAGAGAACCGTCTAAACCAGGAGGAGGACAAGGTGAATACACACACGAATTTTTTTTAATAGATTTTCCTCAGTCCTGAAGTTTTGTGATGACAGTTCACTTGTTTAGGTTGTATGTTGGACTTTAGTTCAACAGAAACACCAGTATAGACCAAGATAAAGAAAATACAACACTTACAGCTCCCTTTCTACCCAAAGCCAGGGCAGATTGAAATACCATCTCCATTGCATCTGGCACTTCTGTATTTCCTGAGAACAAACAACATCACAAGAAAGCTCTTTATCTTTTTGTCTAAGAGCATAAAAAGCAGTCCTATGCATCATACTTGAGCAAAAAATTGAACATATTCTTATGCCGAAGTATCTGGAATGTTTTGCTTGCTCTTTCAATCCCTGAAGTAAAACGATAGCTAAGAAGAACATTTATGCGCATAAATATGAAAATACCAACGGACAACTACAAGATCAACACATGGCTATTCTATCTAGTTCAAATCTTCCAAGTTATTTTGCAGTAGCCCATTAGATTGTTGGTAAAAATAGTTTTATCTATCTTAAGAGACCATCAAAGTTACTTGCATAATATTGTCTTAATAATAAGCTGTGGAAGTAAAAGTTTGCCAGGGGTATCGTAGGAACTCGTGAATCGTTGCAGTAGAATAGATAGAGGAAACAGGAAACAAAATCTCACAAGAACAGTTGCAGTATCACACATAAAGCACATAGGCATTGAAGATAAAGGGGCGGGGTACAGCACAAATTGGCAAAAGTTAGTCACCGAGAATATACCAGGCTCTATATGTTTGGCAAGTTCCTCTGCATTACCAACTTCACTAAGAAATGCTTTTTCAATATGAGGGCATACATTCTCCGGCCCCAAAATGTTAGTAGCATCAAGATGCTCTTTTATGTTAAGACTAGCTTGACCTTTCTTCATGATTTCCTTCAATCTGATAGTTTCTTGATTTGGACTTCCTTCAATTGCTGACGCCGCTTGTGTATGACAAATATCCAAAGCTTGCTTCCATATAGCAAGAATGGCTAGCTGAATTGAAAATGCTTCCAGATGCCTTCCTGCCTCAACCTTCAAGAGAATGCAATAACTATTAGCAGAAACGTAATAGAAATGAACCAATAATAGCATAGATAACAGGATGCAGAGCTAAGCCTAAGAAGAGTCGGCAGACAAATTAGAACATACAAATATCTATTGAGCACCAAAACTTGAAGGCATAGATTAAGAGAATATATATCTTAACAGCAAACGGTAGAAGACCACACAGTTAACAATTAAGATCACCAGTTCCCAAGCACTTACCATCACCTGATATTAGCAAGTTGAGTGCGGTGAGTGGTGAAAAGTTAAATCAGATGATGCTCATAACAAACAAGGATCAAGATTGACTCAGCTAAAATTTGGTCTATAAGACTTGATTTTGCTGATAAATCTTTCTTCAAATAACCTTTTCATCAAAAAAATCAAAAGATCTTTCTTTTCTTGTTCTATTTCAGCTCTCGTGAAAGTGAGGCTTGGCCAGGTCAAAATTGCAAAACTAAGTCCAACACTTGCATTTTTGGGTATTTTCTTATTCCATCATTAACTCTGTACCTCACCTCTTTACACTTTCAAGTAAGTTTATATCCCAAAGAAAAAGTAATCACTATCTGATAAAGTTTATTGAGAGATTTTATTGTGCAATACTGATGATTCAATGTTCTATATTTTTGTTCCATAAATCAATGAACAAATTTATTTTAGAAGCACAAAGAGATGTAATCAACGTCTCCATTGCCTGGAGCAGTAAATAAATAAACCTCCTAGAAGAATAAATCAATAAATCACAATAGAATGTTTGAGCGAACTACTAAGATTGGCTTCATGATTAATGTTTCTTCAGGAATTAAAAGGTCAAATTATGTATGTGAAGATGCAGCTCATTGCTGAAGCAACCCAAGTACACATCAAACATCAAACATTTGTACAAAAAGAAAAAGAGATGCTTCTAATTCAACTGGCTGCACACTGAGTAAATTATGTCAAACATATATACAAGATGTACAGCAAGGTTTAGACATCCCATGAGATATACAAGACCAGCACAATAAGAAAGTTTGCATCAAGGAAAGAATGAAATACATTAGAATAGTCAAATTTTGTCCTATTAAACAACTACAACAGGATCTGCATGAATAGGATACATTTAGGTGACTCCAACTTGAGCACACATATTAGACTCCTACACTGGGGGGGTAACCAAATCAATGGTGGAAACAGTAGCAAGGCTGTTGTAGAACTGGTAGTGCTGTAAATGAAGCATGGGATTAAAGCTTTTTGAATTTTATAAAATATGGTAAGTTTCATTAATAAAGTACCAAGAAGATACTGCAAAAGTACAACAATCAGAATTCAAATGAGCTGTCTCTGCCTCAGCTACAGAGAAACCAAAAATCTAAATACCCGTATCTTCTACCATTCTCTTCTTACAGAAAGATTATAAATTCAAAGCTAAATAAATGAGATCAGATGTACAAGAAACTAGGCTAGAACTTATTCTCTCCCTGCACCCCTGCATGCTATAATCGCAGATTGACACATGCAGCTTTACAGAAAATGACATCACTATGAGTTACCTTCTCATTTACTAATTCCATGATAGCAGATGCGAAATGTTGCAGGGACTCTATTCTGGCCATGCCATCAGTTGGCGGCTGCTCCAAACGGTTTATGATATCTGCGCATCCTTGTGAAGTTCCAGGTGCGGATGAGGGACTTTCCAAACTTTCTAAATGACCTATTCTACTAGGTTGATGCCCAATAATAGGGACTGGGTCACTTGGTCTAGGATCTACAGTCGCAGACGCTTGCAGGGAGCTGCTTGATCTGAATGGCATATTGCCAAGCTTAGAAGCACCTGCTGAAGAATATGAGTCCATAGGGGGGCCAGAAACAATGACATAGTCCTGATCAATCAACTCAAACGAATCCACCACTGTTGAATGGAGTGAATACCATTATCAGAAAGTCAGGTATTAACCAAAACTTTAGATCCAAGCAAAACATAAACTTCCTAAAAATTCTAGGCAAAAGGAAATTGGAAAGAGCGTTGCAAAACAGAACCTTTTGAACGAGTAGTTGCTTGCCTATGGTCCTTCAAATTAATAGATTCCCTCAAGTTCCCTTCTGAATGTCTGTGGCTCGAGCCAATACTAACTGTTTTGCGTGGGGTATTACTTGAACCTTCTTTCCTCTCAGCTTTTGAATCATAAGAAAATCCATGTGACAACCTCTGTGGTAATCTCCCAGCAAATGAAGGACTACCATCAGGAACGCTGGAATCATCATCTAGACTAAAGGGTAAACCATCTTCTTGAAAGGTATCCTCTCTGCTTCTCACAGGATAGCCTTCTGATATAGGAAAACCACCTATGACCCTTTGAGGTCTTCTATCCCTGCCAACAATATCCACACCTAAATCAGATCCGAAAGATGAACAATATGTAATAATGAGAACTAGAGTTCATTAACCACTTTACCAAGAAAGTTCATCTGGCTGTTTCTCTGCAAGAAATGGGTGGTTAAAGAACTCTTCAAATGTCAACCGCTCCACTGTGGATTCATGGATACACCAAAGGCAAGTTTTGAAATATTAATGAAAAATTGTCAGGTAATGAGAATTCTGGATTTATTATTGTTAAGGTAAATGTTGAAAATCATACAAAATCTTCTCTATGTGAAAGGTTCAAAATGGCAAAGCGTGAAGGAAACAATGATACAAGTATACTCAAGAGTGTTTGTGAAAGATTTTATACAGTTGAAATCCAGACCACTCAAATGATGTACCTGGATTACAGCGCAGCAATTTTTTACACAAATCTATGCAGTTAGCACTTAAATTTTTTGCATTTGGCGGAAACAGCAAGTCCGTGGACTTCAATATGTTCTGGAGCAACTGCAGGAAAGATGGAGGGAGAAAGTTTAGAACTTTGTGTCAAGAATTTTAATATCGCCGATCAAATTGAACTGAAAAAGTGAGACTATAAGAAGTATGCAAACCATAGAAAGATATTAAACCTGGATTTGATTGTTTCCAGTAAACGGTGTTTTGCCTGTTACAAGCTGAAACAGGATGGCACCAACGCTCCAGAGATCTGCCTGTGTTTGCAGCCAAAAGTTAAAAGGAACTTGAAATGATACTATTAGATTATGGAAGGGAATTCATAGAAAGAGTATATCACCTTTGCATCATACTTTTGAAGTTGCATTATTTCTGGAGCCATGTACAATGGTGAACCACATAGTGTTTCAGCAAGGCCCCTAGGCTGCAAAGATCTAACAAAAGAGAGCTGTTTTAAGTCATTATGAATTTTGAATGGACCATTCACCACTTAGGAAACATTTAGCCAGTAAGCTAGCAGCTTAAACAGAGGGGAAAGAAAATCTAGCACAAGCAGTTTTTAATGAGAGATGAACTGCTGGATCTTAAGCCTTTCAAAAGGGGGAAGGAAGGGAGGTACATCAGCAGAAAGACATTTACCAAACCGGCATCTTTACCTTGCAAACCCAAAATCAGCAATCTTCAAGGTGGAGCTGTCATCATTTGAGGATAAGAGGAGATTCTGTTGGATCAACAAAAAAGGAACAAATCAATGAATTGACCATTTCCACTTACCAAAGAATGCAAATTCTCACAAAATTTTATAAGTATTAGTGTCGCCAATAAATGAAATATTACCAAAGAAACATGCAAGAACTCACTCCTAGAAATAAATCACTAGCTCCCTCAACTAGAATCTGCTAATTTACTGATATGAAAACTACATATCTGTTCAAAGAGACTCAACTCCTTTGATGCCTTCCTTTTCCTTAATTATATTTTTGAAGAGTATTGTCTCCAGCAAATATGGTGATTATTCAAAATCTCTGTATGAGACATGCATTGCTACCTGAAAATGAAGCAACTGCATGCCTCAATTACCTCCGAGTGACAGAGTCATGTGAGCCATGTCCAATCTGTGGTTTATGCACTAAAAAACTACCAAATACTTGGCTCCTTTTGATGGTTAGTACAATATATAACGGGATTGTTCCTTTGCAGCTCACTCGTTTTTTAATATCTTTATGCATAGAAAGCTAGCATGATAGTCATAAGATGCCCATAAATATCAATAAGAACTGCGACAGAATCACTTGAGCTTTACGAGGAATCAGCAAATTTTAAAGTTTCAGAATAGAAGAGGAGAAGGAAGCCAAACCTGAGGCTTTAAATCCCTATGTATTAGATTGTTATCACGGAGGATTTTTAAACCAGATGCTGCAGCGAAGAAATGAACATGAACATTAATATGTTTCGAGTTCATGTAATAGTAAAAAATCATTCACTCTGCATGTGAAAAAAGGAAGTTGGGCAAAAGATGCTAGAAGGTTCAGACAAACCAAGTTGCTGCATAAAATGTTTTGCAGTTGCTTCTGGAATTCTCCCTTGTCGCTGTTGAATGTACATAGAAAGATCACCTCCTTTGCAGTACTCCAAAATAATGTATATTTTTCCCACCTCCTATATCCCATTCACGAGGTTTCATTTAGATCAAAAAGGAAAAGAAAAGATATGTCACAAGCAAAACAACATATCATTTCTTAACAAAGCAGATTCTTAACTCAGCAACATTGTGCACCCAAATGAACACGAAGCTTGGACTATAGACTAGGTAAAGTAACAAAGCTGGCCTACGCTCCAGCAGAGTCGCAGATATGGTCTCAAATACAAAGGTCTAGAGTCAAGAACCTTCCCATGGGTAGGCACAAAGCTGAATTTGCTCTCTAGTTTGCATACAGCTTACCGAAAAGCTATTTTTCCTGAAATTTTATGGAGAACTAATCTCATATGACTTCTATCATGTTTATAGAAACTTTTTGACAATACGAAGACAACTAAACAGGTAACACATAATGAGCATTTTCTTTATTGAGTTCCTTCTTTCTACAGAAGACATTCACCAAACAGATATTATCTCAAGTCTCGAGCAAAATGAGCATAGAAATCTAACAACAACAACAACAACAGCTACCCAGTATAGTCCCACGGGGTGGGGTCTGGGGGGAGGATAATATGTACGCATGCCTTACCCCTACCCGATAGGGCAGAGAGGCCGTTTCCAATCGACCCTCGGCAAAAGAAGGGCATAGAAATCTATACTGCTTTTTTTTCAAAGTTCCAAATGCGTAAAATATAATATCCCAACACTCCGTGCATTCAAACAAGCAATCAGATAAACCTCTATTCGCAGCATTTAAGTTATATACACTCACAATTTACAGATTTTTTACACTATCAGTGTAGTTTAACCTAGGTTAATACCATTTTTATCAGGTTAATAATTAATGCTTATATAGAAATTTACCTGATTTTGTATACATTTTTTTTACACCGTAAGTGCATATAATTTAAACTCTATTATACCCATTGGCTCCATAGACTCACAAAAATACCTAATGATATCACTAAACTACAATTCGAATATAAATTCTAGCATTTCTCAGCAGAAATATGCATAATTCCTTAATTAACACAAACATATATATATATATATATATATATATATATATATATATATATATATATATATATACTGAAACTGAATTTGATAATACAAAACCTCGATCATGTCGTGGAGGCGAATGATATTAGGATGATTGATCTTCTGTAAAATTACAATTTCGGACTTGAGACTATCCTGAAGCTTATTATTAAGCCGAGCCGTGACGATCTCTTTAATAGCCACTTCGGTTCCGTGAGCTCGGTGCCGAGCATGCCACACCGTCGAAAAAGAGCCGGCGCCGATTTGCTTCCCTACTACATAGTTCCCTACCACACTCCTCCCCCCTCCTCTGCTCATCGATTGAGCCATCAAAACCCTAACCGAATTTCCCAAACACAACCTTATCAGAAAGGTGACTCCACACAACCAAACACGGCCTTATCAGAAAAGTCCACAACGGTCAAATTCAATTACGGGAGGCTTTTGAGCTTAGTAATGAACTATGGGTAATGGTGATGGTGATTGAGCTTTGAAATGAAATTGAGTGTTATCAAAAAGGAAAAATTAATGGAATTAATCTTGATTTTAAAGCTTAATTTTATTTTTGCTTCTGTGGTATTGGAAGTTTGGTGTTTGCTTAAGGTTATGGTGATTGTGCCGTGCCCTTGGTGAACATATTGACTTGAGATATATTGGGGAGCGGACTAAATGCGACGTGGTCTATTGCTGTGGAAGCGGACCACCTTAAATATTTGTTAATAATAACAGGGTGACATCAGATTGATCGTGAGAAAATAGAGAGCACTTTTTTTAAAAAAATTTGAATTTGAATCATAAGAAGCTCTTTTTTGCCAAATAGAAGATAGAAAAATGCATAATATTCATCAAATTATTTTTGAAGGCAAGGGCGGATCTAGTAAGCTCGACGGGGTGGTATGTCACCCACAAGCTTCGGTCGAAATTCTATAAATATGTGTATAAGAAATCGTATACTATATATTTAAAGAGCCACTCATAATAACAAATGATACAAAGGTGCCTATGTGCGGGTAAAATTAGGAATAAAGTTACCTCCAATTTGTCAGTAAAAAAACGAAAGCAAAGCACAACGTAACATGGCCTCGAGTAAAGCCAAGGGCTTCCACAGGAAAGATCTAGAGGATGGCTAATGATGCGCCTAGGGAACAAAGTGAAGAAATGAGACTAAGGAAAAAATGGCTAGATAGAAGAAACGAGGCCGAAATATTCGCCCTTAACCGAATATTACGGTATAAATCTCGCCTGATATCAACTGCATATTAATGTTTACTGAAGAAAAATATTCTTTACCTTACTTAGACTTATACTAGGATCGAAACAACCATATTATATAAAAGATGTAACCTTTTATTTTAAGGAGCATTGTTGGCATGCATACAAAAGTAATAAAGTTAATTTTTGTTCTCTAGCTATTGTTTAAAGTATTCTTCGGCTGCTTGTTTATTGAGCTGCAACCGAGCTTGTTCCAAGGGCTGGATCGGAACCAATTTCCTACATTCATCATAAAGCTAGACTTAATCATCCATCACATTTGATTTGATCATTTTGTTTTTCTTTAATTCAATTATTTATTATTCCTAGTTCACTAATGTTAAATTAAATAACATATTCTTTGAACCGCATATAAATATAATTGTTACTCATTGTAAGAATAAATAGTTTGGCACACACCGTTGGGCTAAGAATAATAGTGGTGATTTAATATGAGTCTCCATAACACACCCTATTTGACACTTGCTCTTTGAAGTTTGATTTCAAGTTTATTTAAAATGTCAAATTTTCAGTCTGCACACTTGAACATTGACGCCGAGTCGCGCACCACAGTGAAAATAATAACGCGGTAGCAAATAATGGTGTACCCCCTATTGATCCTAATGGTTTCCCAATCGCTCACTCACTTAACACTAACTCATAAGTTGCCATCAATATCAACGCTAGACTTAATCATCTATCTCATTTGGTTTGATTGTTTTGTTTTTCTTTAATTCAATTATTTACTAGTCTTAGATCATTCGCGTTAAATTAAATTGCATATTCTTTAAACCACATATGAATTCAATTATTACTCATTTTAAGGGTAAATAGTGCCAATGACAAACGGTAGGAGATTCTACCTTGGTTGTGAAGGATCAAACTCAATTGAACAATAATTTTTTAGCCTTTTGGCTCGCTACATATCACGATCCAATTTAGGATCGCGATCGACGCTTAGGAGCAAGTACTCCCGAGTAAGCCTCATCAGTATTTTACAGAAAATCGGATAGAGGTCCCCTGTTTTTGGACTATCACAATAAATTTTCTATCTTAAATCAACAACCAAACATCATAATATCATACCAAACAGTTGATAACTTATCAATCAACCAAAACGAGTCTCCACTATTACTAATCAACCCACTAACAACCAGAAATACTAAATTATCTCAAACTTTCATAATAAAGAATAATACTCAACATTCTTCTATGATAACAAAATAATACTTGTGACACTAAAAGAATGACTATGGAGAGACTCTAAGAATCCAAAAAAAGCCCATAACAATAATTAAAATCTCCGCTCACACGAACAAGTGCGAGGCTCACCAAAAACTATCTACATATGCGCTCTAATTAACAAATTTCTCACATGCATCAGCTGCTGTCTCTGTAAAACAAATTAGGGGGAATGAGTCGCTAGCTCAATGAGTAATAACCACAATCATTTTTATTGGGAACAAGTCAGAAAAAATGCTAGTATCTCAAACAGAAAATAAAATAAAAATGCCCTTTCAAAAATAATAAATAATTTTCAATCTCACCATGTTCTTCTTGTAGTATAATACAATTAATAATTTAGTAATAAGCTCCGTAACCACTACATAATATCAATATTCGCATTTGGGATGTTTCAATGTGGATCATGTAATCAGTATAACTGTGGACTTTTTCGCAAGAAGTCAAATATAACGATAGTTCCTACTCGGAAAAATCGGTAACGGTATGCTAGTTCAACCTTCCCACTAGCGAGGACTATACTCTGTAATCGGTAAATACAAGGTGCACCAGATCTAACGAACCCGTCGTTAACTACGGGATCCTTCAAAGTCTACTCCCCTTTATACTTGTCTCTGTATCCGTATATACTCATAGGAAAATATCTTAAAACAATATAGGGAATTTGGGTTCT
The DNA here is from genome assembly GCA_032618575.1 of Nicotiana noctiflora. NCBI lineage: Eukaryota > Viridiplantae > Streptophyta > Magnoliopsida > Solanales > Solanaceae > Nicotiana > Nicotiana noctiflora. The sequence goes on from JASVEL010000216.1 coordinate 353,449, forward strand.
TATCAAATCATGTAATTTCATTTAGACAACAGTAAACTCTAGTAACGGTAATAAATATCTAGTAACGGCATAAATATTCAAAATAATGGTAATAATCTCAAATAACTATTTCGGTATCATATTGAGTAAAAGACTTGTCCCACATGCAACTCAAGAGAATCGATAACATATATGCATATTAAAAATCATGTGTAAACCATGTAAGTTATGAAAACATAAATTGCGGTAAGATTACTACTCACAGTAATCATGCCGAAATGCCAAGTGCTTCACCTCGAGCAATTCGTACAAATTCCCCCAATCAATCTATAATTACATAATACAACTCTTATGTTGACTTTCATGTTTAGGTTAATTCGTAGCTAATTTAAATACCCAACCATCGGATTTCATGTTTGAGTCCTAATTTGTGAATTCATATTTAATCATAGAAGTAGTCTATAATTCTATTAGTTTCAAACTATTTAGTATAATTTACTCCTCTAACATTAGGCCTATCGGTGCTTAAACCAAACCTTTATAACCTTATTATCTCCGTAGTATATTTATTTTTATATAAGAGCAAGTTGATGTTGAATTCTTTTGTACTACAAGAAATTGCACAAATGCAGTAAAATAATTCAACAATTAAGGAGAAGAAGATCAACCTCTTGTATCGAATGAGAGCTTTAATACTTTCAATTTCAGCTTCCAATTCTTCTTAAGGCCTTTACCCAAAGCTTTCTTCTTCATTTTCTTCTTTCTAAGCTTGTTTCTTTCTTTTTTGTTGCCGTTTGATTCTGCTTCTTTTGCTTCAGAAAGCTTTCTAACCTGTTTTCTTGAATTGTACTATGGGCTTCGGCCCTGTGTTTTAATTCCTAACTTTGTTTGAGTTATTTTGTTTTTTGATTTGCTCCCCTCTTTTTTTCCCTGTTAGTTTTTTGATTTGCTCCCCTCTTTTTTTCCCTGTTAGTTTTTTATTATTATTATTATTATTATTATTATTATTATTATTATTATTATTATTATTATTATTATTTTAGTTATGACCAATACACACTTATAAAAAATTATAGGGTATTACACTACAACATGTTAAGCTTTCAATCATTCTATATATTTCGTTCTCTTTTTTCTTTTTCTATAATTATTGTTAATTATCTTGCTTTATTTGTTCACTTTTTACTTTCTTTTTGCGTCTCTTGTTAGTTTTTTTCACGCAGAGTTAAGCTAACATTTTCTTTGTAAATCTTCACTCTATCATAACTATAATATAATACTATAATTTTTCGTTCAATCGATTTATATTATATACCTAAGATAGTAAGAAATAAGTAACCGAACCAAAGTCCAAAGTTGCTCAAACCAACACAATAGTTACTCTATCTCAATACATAAACAGTTGTTTGACCCAAAATTTAGATCCAAGTTTAAACAATTAGATTTTCTAGTAGAATAGAGTTAACATTAACCACTATTAACATCCAAAAGATTGTTTAACAGATATGGTGGCAAAATGTAACAAGTTTCGTTTAAATAATAGTAAATGTGTAACAATAAACATATTCAATGGACCAAGAACAAACAGATTTGCAATAATGTTATGAAATAATAAAAGAAGAAGGAGAGTATTGCAGAGAAAAGTATGGAGAGAGAATTCATATTGATTTTAAGATGAATTAAAATGAAATTGAACTCTCTATTTATAGGGAAAGAGTGACTTAGCCACCAAGTAATAAACCTTAAAATCTCTCTAAATATAGATATTCACCATAAATATTATGTATAACACTCTCCCTTGAATGATATTCAATAGATAATGTGCCTCATTAAAATATTAACTAAAATAAAACTCAGTGTAAAAAAAATTCTAGAGAAGGAAAAAGAGTACACGTATCTACGATATGCCTTTTTGTTTACCTCATTAAAAACCTTGTAAGGAAAACCTATCGGGACAAAACCTTGTAAGAGAAGAAGAGTGCAACACGCATTAACTCCTCCTTATAAGAGTATCAATTCACATCATTGAGCCTTCGCATTCGAATCTTATGCACTAGCTTCTTGAAGATTGACTCCAGCAAACATTTGGTGAATAAATTTTCCATATTAAATCCAATGAATATGAATAGAGGGCACTTTTTTCTTTAATTTGAATTTGAATCCGAATCATAGGGAGCTCTTTTATGCAAAATAGAAAGATAGGAAAAGAAAGTATTATTTAAACGTAAAACAGTACAATTGAATTTATAGCGTGATTTATAGATAATCAAATCGATTTGATCCAAAAATAATAAAAAAAATAGGAACAAAAATAAAATTAATGACTGAAATTAAAGAAGATGACAAGCCTGACTCTGAGTTCATTCTTTTCGGGAGCAAAAGCAAATGCAATGATAAAGTTATTTAGATTAAGCGTAAAATAGTATATTACAACTTTTGTATACGGAATCTTTCATGTGTTGCAATGGTTGTTAATCCTGCAATTTATAGCTATACTTAGTGACACAAGATCTTAAACTCAAATTTCTGTTGAATGAAAATAAAGATTTCATTGATGTGTGCATAACGGCTGGCTTTGAATGCAGATATTCTCTGTAATGGTTGCTCACTAAATGTTATCTGATGTCAAACCTTTGAATCTTTACTATCGATTATGCTTCATTCGGGATCCATCATGTACCGTTAACATACTTCATACCCGGTGCCAATTATTTGTTGACTCATCTTGTTACGCCTCGCAATATTTCGTTAATACTTCGCCCCACAGTATTATATTATGATGATGTTACATCTTACAGTACTACGTTACGGTGATGTTACACTTCCCAGTATTAAAGCCGCACCATGTAGTATTATACATTGAATTTGTCGTAAGGTAATTGACACCAGTCCAAGGAAAAGATTATTTGAAGAATATAAGGACTATGTTATTTCAAACAAGTGGTGAGTAAATTCATGAAGGTGAGAGGGGAAGCAAGTCAAAGAAAGTGAATTTTCATCTAAGTTTGGCATATTGAGATAAAATACGTGCCAAGTATTAATATTCGATGTTTATGAACTAGTACCATACAAAGTACCATATGACCACGATAATATGATATATATAAAAGGAATTAAAAATAAGTAGAATTTTAATTAATTTAAAATAATTCTTAATTATGCGAGTAATTAGTTAATTATCGACTAATAGAATATTACCTAATTAATTAATAATAAATTAGTGAATAAACATTTAACATCCCCATGTGTATTTAAATTAAAAAATAAGTTACCAATAACTAATAATAACAAATTATGACATTTTTTAGACTGACACTTGGCGTAAGGAGGGGGCTTTTCCTTCCCCTTTTAGTAATATATAGATTTCTTTGACTATAATATATATATATATATATATATATATCGTTTTTTTATTTTAAAATAATTTTAAAACTTTTGAGTTATTAATTCATTATTTTATTTTATTTCATTTATTACTTTAAATTATTTTAAAACTGCAACTTGAAACTACTTCCAGATTTGAATGGGTAGTTTTTCTTCTCTTTTTACATTTTTTTTATTGTTAATTTTTTTTTGCTTTTTATTTTAAAATAATTTAAAAACTCAATCTTGAAACTATTTCCACCCAATTTGAATGGGAAGTTATTTTTTATATATTTATTTTTCGTTGTTTTTTTATAATATTTAATTATACGATATCTATATTTATTAATCGAAATAAAGTAATCAATTACTATATATATAGTAAGTTATTTTAGTTTATTTTGTTTTATTAATTTTGTCTTTTATATATTTATATAAATAGAATTTTCATTTTTTTAATTCAAAATAATTTAAAAACTCCAACATAAAACTCCAATGTAAAAATTCAAACTTGAAACTACTCCCACCCAATTTAAAAACTCCAATTAATCTAAAATCAATTTTCATTTTAAATAGTGAAATAAACTCGTCCTTTATTTGTGCTAAGTACAATCAGTTATTTTTTTTAAATATAAAAATTCTGAAATTTTGAATTTTGAAAAGAAAGACTGTCATTTACATTTTTTTAAAATAAATAAAATTGTAATTCCAAATTCAACTTCCTAATAATTAGTACCAATGTCCTAACATGCCATGTGTCATGTTATTGTTGTAACATTTGGCTTCATGAGGGACTTTTGTTTTTGGCTTTTAATTATATATAGATATATAGATTTTGAGGGGGGTTTGGTGAAGATTAGACTTGATCTTGACTGAATTTCAGATTCAAACTCGAAGAAGAAGAAGACATATTTCCAGAAATTATAGATAAATTGTAGTTAAATTGTAGAATTGTAGATAAATTGTAGATAAATTGTAGATAATTTGTAGATGAATTGTAGATTGGGAAGACTAAAACTTCTACAAGTTTCAACAGTTCTTCCGCTTCCAAGACAAATTCGCATCTTCTACAATTATGTCAAAAATGCCAATTAGACTACAATTAAAATGAGAATTTGGATATTAAAATCCTGTGTATCTATTTTGTAGATATCTTGTAGATAAATTATAGATTATTGGTATTCTGATTTTAGATGCATTATTTTCTGTTTTTGCAAATCCAAAACGACTAAAGCTTCTACAAAATATTCTGCAAAACCCAGTCTATAATTTATCTATAATTTTTCTAATTTGACTACAAAATATCTACAAATTCTAAAAATATGTCTTCTTCTTCTTCTTCTTCTTCTTCTTCTTCTTCTTTTTCTTCTTCTTCTTCTTCTTCTTCTTCTTCTTCTTCTTCTTCTTCTTCTTCTCACTTTTAATGACTGTGTTAACCAGTAACCTTCAACCACTGACAACAAAAAAGAGGTCAAGAATTTCGAACTCTCAGCCATTATTATTTTCAGTGGGAATTCAAGCAGTTCGATCAAAGAATTTAATATTTTCTTGTGAATCTGAAAATATGATATTCTTCGACGGTAGTGGGAAGTTGGGGATGATCAACAAAAGGAAGCATAGGAGCATCGTGAGTTTTGTGTGTGTTGTGAACAATTGAGATGAAAGGAAAGAAAGTGGGAAGATACAGTCCTATAATTATGTCTAATATAAATGAAACCTTAATTGTATCCCTAATTTGAATTATGGTATATAAGTGGTAATTTAGTATGCTTAAATGTAATAAACACAAACCTTAAACATTGAGGGTAATAAGGTTTCATATATGGTATAGGTAGGTAAAAATTCCCCATAATTATTACGAATAGAATTCTTTTTTGAGTGAATGTTTATCATGTAGAGAGATTTACTTTGTGGCTTAGTTATTCTTACCTATAAATAGATGGGTCTTACCCCATTGTAAATCATCCCAAAATTCAAGAAGAATTTTCTCTCTTTATCTGCAATATTATTCTTCTACTTTTATTATTTCATTACACATTATCATCACGAGACTCTAACGTCTTAAGAAACTCTTTGAGAAGATTAAGGTATAACTTTTCTCCTCTTTTTAAATATGACTGACATTATGAAAAGAAAATTCGTTGCCCTTGAAATTTCTGGCAAGAACTATATGACATGGGTGTTGGAAGATGACATTTAGATGCAATGGGTCTTGGAGATGCCATTAAAGATATAAATAAAACATCCACCCAAGATTGTGCTAAGGCATTTGTCATGACCCGGATTTCCTACCATCGGGAGTCGTGATGGCGCCTACATCGAAGCTAGGCAAGCCGAACCGTAACAACAGAATATACTAAAATAATTAAACATTGCGGAAACCTTTTTAGAAATTCAATAAAGAAGAAATCAAACTGCGGAAAAATACTGAACATAACACTACCCCAAAATCTGGTGTCGCTATCTCACAGGCTACTATAGAAAACTACAACCAAGTCTGAATGAAAGAAAATACATAAGTCTGTTTTGATACAATAAAAACAAACTGAAATAAGGTATAGGGACTTCGGCCTGCGAATGCTGGCTAGGCTACCTCGAGAGTCCCTAGACTGAAGACAACTCCCAGAGATATCCTACTGCCTATCCAAAAGCTACTCTAATGCTATGATCTGTGCAAAAAGCACAGAAGTGTAGCATCAGCACAACCGACCCCATGTGCTGTTAAGTGTCTGGCCTAACCCCGGCGAAGTAGTGACGAGGCTAGACAGGACTTACTAAAATCAACCTGTGCAAATATTTATATAGATACAACGACAACAAAAAGAACAATGTGATTATATATGAAGGTATACAACTGAAAAGGGAACATGCTCGGAAGATAATAAACAATGGGAGCGGGTCATCTGTGACAACATTAAACCAAATTCACATCATTTACTTTCATAAGTGGTCGGCGTGCCACACGATCCCAATAATTATAGTATAGGTGGATGTCGTGCCACACGATCCTAATAAATATAATATAGGTGGACGATGTACCACAAGATCCCAATAAATAATTATATAAGTGGACGGTGTGCCACATGATCCCAATAAATATAATATAGGTGGACGGCGTGCTACATGATCCCAATAAATATCATAGGTGGACGGCGTGCCACACGATCCCAATAAATATCATAGGTGGACGGCGTGCCACACGATCCCAATAAATATCACATAAGTGGATGGCGTGCCACACGATCCCAATAAATATAGCGAATGATTCATATAGCCTCTCTCAAGGAGTTCCCCTTTAGGGAAAACTCGGTAATATAACGATCTACCCAATAAAGGTACCACTGGCAGCCCAATCATCTCAATAATGGAGAATACATATAATGCTTAACCGGATAAGGGAGCACCAACAATCATAACCTACACGTCCCGGCAAGGGATTCAACCACATTTCCTTACAAACCCTTACAATTTTTACTTCATAGGATCACTACCGTTTGAGCCAAAGCTCCAAAGAATTTTCACTTTTCATAAATAATTCCTCAACTAACTCATAATGTCGAATCCACCAATTGCTAGGAATAGTTCTCAAAATATACCCAAAGTAAGTACAAAGAGGACTCACGATCATGCTATACGCCAGTGTATAGATACTCGTCACCATTCATATACATCGCACTCGATCATTTAGCAAATAGCAAGCAATAATACTCTAATCATATTCCCTCAAGCCGAGATTAGATCAGACACTTATCTCAGTCCGAAAATAGCAATCAATCCTCTAGCACCGCCTTTCCTCTAGAATCCGACTCCGAAATAATGGTATCTAGTCATTTTTAATTCAATAACATCAATTAGGACTCAATAACATAATCCCATAGCCTAGAAATGAAATTCCCATCATTCTTCCAAAAATAGCAAAATCCAACACCGAGCCCACATGGTCCAAACTCGAGGCTCAGACCAAATTCCAATCACCCATAACCCCACGACTTAGAATATATGATTTGTTTCACAATCCAACCTCAAATTGAGGTTGAATCACCCAAAATCCCACAAGCCCTAGTTCTACCCATAACCCCCATTTTCTACCTTGAATTCATGACTTAGGGCTAGGATTAATTATGATTATGTGAAGAAATAACGAAGAAATGATGTTAGGAAAACTTACCCAAAGAGTTATGGAGGATTGGGAGCTTAGGACTTGAAAATGGAGGGTGGAGGAGAAGAGCCCGTATGCAAAGTTTTGTGAGAAGTCCCGTGCGACTGTTCTATTTTTAAGAAAAATCACTAGGCAAAAATGCCCTATGTGATCGCATACAAGGTAGTGCGATCGCATAGGGTAAGGAGGAAATGTTATGTGATCGCGGAAGGCAAGCTGCGAACGCAAAGTGGAGATGCAACTGGGCCACGGAAAAGCTCTATGCGATCACGATGGGGACAATGCGATCGCATAGGGTAAGGGAGGCTGGGCAATGCGATCGCACAAGGAACGCTGCGATCGCATAGAACATGTTTTGGGCTCCTGAATTTTTACACTATGTGATCGCGGAAGGACCTATGCGATCGCATAGAACATCATACCAGGTACCAGTAACAGCTAAAATACCAGATTTTTCAAGTGCAAAATATCCCAAACCACCCCCCGAAATCACTCCCGAGTCCTCGGGGCTCCTAACCAAATGTGCACACTAACTCAACAACATCATACGAACTTGCTCGAGTGATCAAATTGCTAAAATAACATCAAAAACAAAGAATAAACCCCCAAAACTCAAGATTTCATTTTAAAGTTCATAGTTCTCTAACTTTATCTATTTAGGTCTGAAACACAACAAACGACGTACGATTTTGATCAAATTTCACAGGAAGCAGTTAACTAATATTTCAGACCTATACCGTGCGTCGGAACCAAAATACGAGCCTGATACCTATATTTTCTAACTCATTTTTATTTCTATTTTTCCTTATTAATTTCAAAAAATAATTTAACGGAAAAATTCTTTTATCGGGGTTCTGGACCTCGGATTTCGACTTCGGGCACAAGCTCGAGTCCCATATTTTTCTATGGACCTCCCAGGACCGTCACATCATTGGTCCAGGCCCGTTTACCAAAAATGTTGACCAAAGTCAACTATATCAATAATATTATCATAATTCTTCAAATTTTCCATAGAATTCATATATCTTAACACAAAAACTTTTCGACTTTGTGCCCGGACTGTGCACGCATATCGAGGTAACTGAGAGTGAGGTTTCCAAGACCTCGGAAGCATGTAAAAAGGGAGAAATACGGTGATGACCCCTTTGGGTCGTCACGTTCTCCACCGCTAAAGATAAGGGTAACGGCTCCGCATATCAGACTCGGACTCCCAGGTCGAAGCCTCAGGAGGCTGACCTCTCCAGTGCACACGTACTGAAGGAAAACTCTTCGACCTCAACTGTCGAACCTGCCGGTCTAGAATAGCTACCGGCTCCTCCTCGTAGGACAGATCCTTGTCCAACTGGATAGTACTGAAATCTAACACGTGGGTAGGATCACCGTGATAACTCTGGAGCATAGACATGTGAAAAACTGGATGCACAGCTGACAAGCTAGGTGGCAAGGCAAGTCTATAAGCCACATCTCCCACTCGATCAAGTATCTCAAATGGACCAGTATATCTAGGGCTAAGCTTGCCCTTCTTCCAAAATCTCATCATGCCTTTCATAGGCGATACACGGAGCAATACTCGCTTGTGAGCACGTGATTTTTGCCCTACATGAGAATTATTCCCAAAAATTCAAAATAAAATAGTTTTGTGTTGAGTGTGATTTTCTGTGATTTTTGTGTTATTTTTCTCTTATTATTTGCATTTTTGCGTGTGCATGTCTATTATTTAAATTAATATAAAATATAAAAATGTTTGCATTTTTTTTATATATTTGTAATTTAGGGTAATTAAGTTTGTTATAGAAAAATGAAAATCATAAAAAATAATAATGTAGTTTTGCATTTTTAAACATTTAATGTCCAAATTTTGTGATTTTTATTTTTTGCTATTTGATTGCATGGTGATTGTTATTGAGAGTTAATTAGCATTTTTATAAGTTAATTTGGTTCTATAGGTTAATTTGGGATTGTTAAAATTTTTAGTTTTAATTAATTGTTTAAATAAAAGAAAAGAAAAAAAAAAGAGAGAAACAAAAAGAACAAGAATAAAGAGAAAATCGGAATGGACTCAAAGAGGCCAAACCCAATCCAAAACCAGGCCCAATCAAATTATTCCAAACCCAGTCCGGCTCACTTTTAATCCTGGTCGTCCATTTCAAATTGATCCGATGGCCAAGATTCACCTCTACTACCCGTTTAGGAAGCATTCATCTGGGCCGTTTAACTAAGTTGATCCAACGGCCAGCACTTCACCCCCACAACCCGAGTTTGCCCGACCCATATCCACACAAAAACCCGCCCGGTCTCAAACCTACTCGAACGACCCCGTTTAGTTAAGTAGGTTGATCCAAGCCGTCAATCTTAATCGATCCAACGGCCTGGATCAAATCCCTTGGTTGGTATATATTCCTAAACCACACACCCGCCCCCCTAAACCCCCCTCGTCTTCGTCGTCTTAGAGACGCTCAGACCTCGCCGTCCACCGCCGTGCGCCGCCCGCCGGAAATCGCCTCACGGCGGTTCCGGTAGGCCAACGGCCACCAAATTAACACCAACCCTTCTCCTCACATCCCTCTCTTCGAATCCGGCCTCCGTTAGGCTCGAATATCGCTTGAGCGTCTCGAATATTCGTTCGAAGGTCGCCGGAATTTGACATTCATGCCAAACCTCACCAAAATCACACCATAGCTTCCCCTCGCCTCCCTCATACCCCCACCGGCCTTGGTTTAGCTCGAATCTTACCAGGGTTGTAAAAGCCCCAAATCTCGGCCATGAACCCTAGATGCCGATTTCTTCCTAATTGAGGTCTAATAGACCTTAATTGGGATGTTTTCATTATTGAAAACATCTCAATTAAGGTCCATTGGCCTCAAAAACGAAGAAGCCAAGTCCAAGTTGAATCCCAAGTTCGAATTGAACCCAAGACAGGTCCGGGTCCGTTCAAATGCAGAGTTGGTCTTCTCTTATGGTATTTCTTCCTTTATTTCTTCATATTCCATTTGTTAATCAATTGAATTTTGTCCTCGTGCTTTAGTTTTTCGGTTTTTGTTCTTCATCCCCAAAGACTTTTATTTGGTCAATTTGTATTCTGTTAATGGTTCGAATATGTTTGTCATAGGATAGTTATTCGTTTCGCTTAGCGTCGTCGAATATTTGGTTTTCATTTTTTGCCAAGACTTTCAGAATCACTGTTTGGATAATTAATTTGTTACCATTGTTATATGTTGTAGTTGATTAAATGTCGTCGATTAGCTGCATAGGTTGATTTGTTTGATATCCCAGACAGTGAATAACACTTTTGAATTGAATTGGAGTGTTTGATTGAAACTGAACTTAGGATGGGAATTAGTTGACTAGGAAATTAGGTGTTAGCATCTTTGAAATATCCCTGATGCCCTGCACATGAAGCTGGACAGTGGAGCCTGCTGTCACTGCAGGGCACTTAGCCTTGTCTGGGCAGAAACCATAGTTAACTAATAAAGTCCATACATGGACAAGGGATAGTGGAAGTTCAGGGACAGTGGGCTGGAAACAGAGAGAGGTATGGGCAAATAGAGCCCCTGACATGGGGGGGGTAACTTAGGAGCTGTTGGTCTCAACTATAAGAAGAGACACACAGACCTTAGAGAGGGGGAGAATTCGAATACACACAGTAGGGGATAGACAGAAACATTCCTACACACACAGAGATATACACAGAGTTACCCAAACACCTTGAGAGAACAGACTCTTCTGAGCATAAAGACCTAGGAGACAGTGAGAAGGCAAAATGCCATTTGTTCTTCTAGTTCCTTGCAAGTTTTTGTCTTGACTGAATACTCATTAGTTAAGGATTGGTAATCTTTTGGTTGTGAGTGTGAATCCATGTCTGACGGGTTATGAACAATATTTGGTTGGCTTATATTGATTTGATTGGGTCTAGTGTATGATGATTTAATTGAGGGTACTCGAGAGTATTTTTAGATCAACTTGGTGATTCGATTTCAAGCTATTGAACAATTCGTGAGCTGCTGATTTTTAGAAGTTGCTGTTGGTTTTCTTTTTTTATTAAATCTGGTTCCGGGGCTCTATTTCAATCCTTGCTCACTGCTTGTGTGTGCTGCTGTTGTTGGTCATCACTCCTGCTGTACTAATTAGTATTTCCTCCTGTTCTGAAACTTCAGGTACTCATTTGATCTTGATTTTGACCATTGCAGTTTGAATCCATTCTATATGGAAGATGATGTTTTTCCTACGCTGAAATCAATAAAGATCGCATGATGTTTGACATTTGATTCCATATCCTCATTTTAGTTCATTTAGTTTCTTTGTTCTCCTCCCTTTTCTTTCGTTTATTCAATGTAGTAAATATGTAGTAACATATGTCTAAGTAGCTTATGCTTTAAGTGCCAGAGTCTATTAAAAGTCAAAATAGAGCTACGGTAATAATCCTCACATCTTTCCCGTATCCTTGGCTAGAAGGGAATTTGATTAACTTTATGTTGTAAGGTTTTGAGCACTCTTTTAAGAATGATTACGGAATCTTTCTCTAGATCGCTTCGTGGCGAATATCCGGCAGTGCGTTACAAAGGGGGGCATAAGATAACCTGTTTAAAATTGTTCATGCTAGCTTTCGTTTATCAGTTTATAAATCTAGATCTGTTAGCTTTGCATACCAATTAATTGTTTCATCACATGTTTCAAGTTTCTTTTTTTTAAGTAGTATCGAATGTACATGGAAATTATTACAACATATAGAGAATTCTTGAATGTCACAACCACTTGCAATCTGATGTTTGGCCCCTGTTGAGGTATTTCGAATGAACTAGGACATGAGTCCCATTTAGGTGGCCTAGTTTCAAGTGGGGAATAGTTTAAAATTAAGACCTTGTATGTTTTGTTATCTTACCTCAATTAGAATCGTTTAATGAAGTGGCTTTAGTTTGATTGATAATTTGTGTTGGGCCCTAGAGGCAGTAATGGGTAAATCTCTTTAAATGAGGATAACTAGTCAAATTTTTTAATTTTTCCAAAAGATTTCTTGAACCTTAGGTAATAACAGATCATGAGTATTCGTAGTTGCTATAGGCACGATTAGTAAATCATTGTGGTTATGGGTACGGTTCCCATAACATAGTCACGATGCTTAAAATTCAAAGGGACATTTCATGTAATTCAATTATAATAACCCTGGATAATTTTTAGTAAAAAACTAGGATTTCTCTTTTATGTAGAAACAAATAAAAATAGAGAATCATAGTTTACTTTAGGCTTACCTTTAATAAAAGTGAGATGAGCCTCGCCGCACTAAATACACGATTGCGGGGCCCTCAAATTAATCGTTATAAAAGAACTTAGACTCGGAATGACTGTTTAGCGAATTTTACGGTCTTTCCCAAAGTCAACGACACGATAGACTCTTTAGGCACGATTTGTAAATAAATCATTTCCCTAAATACGGGTGCGCATTTATGTGACCCAAATCTTACTCTCGGCGAAACTGAAATACATTAAAGTCACAGGCGTACTGGTTACGGTGTGACTCGAAATGTGTTTTCGTGACGTCGCAATTTTTCTTAAAATCAAAAGCGGAACATTAAAAACACATAGTTAAAATATATAAAAGAATCAGATAGAAACAAAATTTGCAATTGAGCGACCGTGCTAAAACCACGGAATCCGGGAGTGCCTAACACCTTCTCCCGGTTTAACAGAATTCCTTATCCAGATTTCTAGTTTCGCAGACTGTATTACGAGTCATAAATTTCCTCGGTTCGGGATTAAACCAGTGACTTGGGACACCATTATTTTCCTAAGTGGCGACTCTGAATTAATTAAATAAATCCCGCTTCGATTGTCCTTTAATTGGAAAAACTCCTCGCTCCCTCGCGGGTGCGGAAAAAGGAGGTGTGACAGCTCTGGCGACTCTGCTGGGGAAGATGACCTCGAACCTCGGTTCGGGGTCTAAGAATTCGAGCTCATTTAAATTGTTGTTTTGTCTATATCTGATTTTATTACATGTTTGATTAATGTGCTACATGTCTACCGCTTTGATATTAGTTGCACTGTATATACAAACTGCTATATGTTTACCGCTTTTATATTGCGTGAACCGTATATAAAATTGTGCCGAAAACCCGTCTCTTCCTACCCCGGGGATGTGCTTACTGGTTGAGACTCCCCTTTCTGTTAGTGTCAATACCAAAAATAAGAAAAGAGGCAGGATAAGTTACAAAGCCGGACGATCCCGCGGGTCCCCGGTACGTAGCTCCCTCCTCAAATCCGAGTTGTCTGCTCGGGTACACGGTCTAGTACCATTGAAAACATCAGGATATTAAGCCTAGATTTAGGACGTTTATTTGCATCATATCTGACTTAGGGAACTCAACACAGGGGTTGGGTCCGTCTAAGACAGGTGACCCGGAAAATTAAAGACCGAGCATGTTATATGTTGCATTTATTTGTTCTAGATTATTATTGGCTAAATTCTTGAAAAACAAAAAGAGAGAAATTGTAGATATCGAAATATTGACGAATTGTGTGAGAAGAAAATTCGAAAAATAGGTAGAACAATTTTGTTGAAATAATTGGTCAAATAATCTGACCGAACTACGCAGGTTTGATTCTCACCATTAGGTGGGATACGTAGGCAACCCTCATCGGGTCCAACCACCCCTAAAAAAAAAAAAATCAAAAAAATGTGTGTTTAATTTTGTCAATAAAATCAAAGTGATGCCGTTTTTGCAAATAGCCGAATGTTCCGAAAGAAGGACGCCGGAAGGCTGTTTTTGCAAAAATAGCCACTTGGAATCATTTTTAATGATTTGCGGGCACAGCCTTGAAATATTCCTTGTGGAAATGTTGCAAGGCCATAGCCGCAAAATCAAGTCCGGGTTCACACCCCTTTTGTAAAAAATAACCAAAAAATGTCAAATTTTTGATTTTGTTATAAATAAGTCGGGTGACGCTATTCTTGCTCAAAATAAGCCGAATGTCCCTCAAAAAGACACCGGAAGGCCGTTTTTGCAAGAATAGCCACTTTGAGTCATTTTAAATAATTTGCATGCATAGCCTTGAAATATTCCCTCGCGGAAATGTTGAAAGGCTGTATCCGCAAAATTAAGTTTGAGTCATTGCTCAACTTTTCAAAAATAACCACTTTATCAAATAAGCCATTACATGGCCAAAATTTTGCTGAAATAGCCACATTTTTGCATTTTTACTTTATCAGTCTTGTATTGGCCTGTGTCGGTGCTGAACGATGCCCCATAGGCCCCAAGATAAAAATTTTGAATTTGCATCTTCTTAAATAAAATTTTGCAAAAAGAGCCACTTTGCCTAAATAAGCCATTACATGGCCAATTTATGAAAAATAGTCTTGTGTTGGTTTATGGTGATGCCGAACGATGCCCCATGAGCCACAAGATAAAAAAAAAAAAAAAAATTTCAAGTTTATCTTTGTTAAATAAATTTTGCAAAAATAGTCATTTTGTCAAATAAGCCATTATGTGGCCAATTTTGTAAAAATAGTCACAATTGACATAAAAAATTTCTCAATCTTTTGTTGGCCTATGGCGATGCCGAACGATGCCCCATGAGCCCCAGGATGAGAAAATTTTCAAGTTTACTTTCTTAAGTAAAAATTTTGCAAAAATAGCCATTTTGCCAAATAAGCCATTACATGGCCAATTTTGTAGAAATAGTCATAATTGACGTTAAAACTATTCTGATTCTTGTAGAAATCTCTGGCACAAGGCGTGAAAGTTTTTTTATGAGAGTTTGTAGTTGGAGTGAGCTTTTACAATTTTTCTTCAAAGAAAACAAAAAAAAAATCAAATAAATATCTCTTTACTTCTTGCATTAATTTGCAAGAACTACGCTCGGTCTGATTCATGCGGGGTCATGATACGTAGGCAATCTCCAAAAGATTCGACCACAACTGTATATGTATATATATAATATAAAATAAAAAAATAAAAAAAATAAAAAATTTGATAAGGACTGTTTGAGTTGTGTCCATTTCCAGAAAGGTGGTTGGTTGTGGTTCTGAAATAGCTCTTCCCCGTAAGACGAAGTCAGAGGACAATGGCAGATAATCTCAAGACTGAGTGGGTTGGTACAGGTACCCGACAACAGCTGGTTGAACGGAACCACGGGTTAGTAGAGGAGGTCAAGATATTGAGACAACACGTGGCTGATATGTATCGGGCGTGGATGGATGGAAAAGCACCACCTCCGCCACCACCTAGCTTCCTGGACTCTGTCCTTACCCGTACCATGAACCCGATGCCAGATGATCTCCCGCACTCTCCATATATACCCGCCTATCACAACTTCTCCGGCCATTCGAGTAACTCAATTACTCGTCCCCCAACTATGTTTTCACAACGCTACTCCCGTCCCCAACACCACTACTCTCCCCGGGACAACCAAAATCGTACTTCACCTTCCAGGTACCCGGCTCCACAAAAGGCCTTCCAACCCCCACGAACATACCGGAAACCCCCTGGGTCTGGTTTCAGGCCAAATAAGGCATTTAGGGAGGAGAGGTTGCTGAAGCGAGAAAAGGCGCTCACCCCTATCGGAGAGTCCTATGCAAGTCTGTTTGAAAAGTTAAAACATGTCGGCCTGATTACGCCGCTCCCCGAATACACTCTCGATCCACGTGCAAGAAGCTTCGATCCTACTGCACGATGTGCATACCATTCCAATGTCAGAGGGCACGATATTGAGAGTTGCCGTACCTTGAAAAAGGAAATAGAAAGAATGATTCAAAAAGGGTGGTTGATTGTGGTCGATGATGATGACATGGGGCACACAAATCCCCTGGGGGGTGTACCGACTGGAGCTAAAAATGTTGAAGCAGTTGGCAGCCTTGGCAATATTGATGCGGAACTTAGTGGCTAAAATGTTGTGCTTGGAAATTGGGAAGATACTCCATCTTTCGGTCAGCTAGATGGAGCTTTGGTGGTTCGTTTTTGTGGTCATTTTTGTTGTCCGAGTTATTTTCAGGGTTTTCTTGTGGTCAAACCCTTTTGTCCTAGCGGTTTGCTTTGGTCCTGCCCAGTTTTGTTTCAGGGCTGTACTCTAGTTTGTTTTGCTTGTTTTGTCATTGAACCATTTCGTCATTAGTTTAATGAAGCTTTCGGTCTTTTGTTACTTCCGGTCATTTTATCTGTTTAGTTCTTTTTACCCTTTAGATTTGTCTTGTGCTCAAACGCCGAATCTAGTGACATGACATGCGCACACATAATTGTGGCTTAATTCTAAAAGTCAATCATGAAGCAATTGGAAGATGATCGGGTCATTTAAAGGAAATAAAAACAATTTGAGATTATTTGGATCCCGAGTCATACCGGGGCAACTAAAAAGGAAACAGTTAAAGGCAAGCTGGCCAAATCGACGTGGGGTCATTCACAATAATGAAAATGAGAGTGTTGTCCAACTGTGCTTTAAAGATATGACGAATGTTAATTGTGTTGTTTACACTTGGCATGTTTTGAAGATTGGAATGACGAAGGCATTTTGTTCTGCTATCTAAACACTTTATCCATCGTCAACCCTTTGAGCCTTATTTTAAATTCTTTCATACCCCTCCTTCGGAATTAGTTGCAAAGACTAGAAACACAAGTTTGAAAGGCAAAAGAAGAAAGGGATAAAGAAAAGTAAAGAAAAAGAAAACAACAAAAAGAGATAAAGAAAAGAAAAGAAAAATGTATGAAAAAAGAAATTTGGAAAAGAGGAATTGGGAACTACGTTTGACCTGATTCCTCAAGGAGGATACGTAGGCGCTTCACAGCTCGGTCATAGTGTAAATAAAGAAATAAAAATCCCCAAGCTAGAAACTGGGGCAACAAAGGTTGTGTTTATAAAGGAAGATGTAGACTCCGAAGGTTGTAATTTTGAACCCATTTTGTTTTGTTTCGAGCCTTTAATACCATTTCTTTCTAGCCTTATCCAAATCCACATTACGGTCCAAAGAAAGACCTTTTGACCAATCTTTAAAAGAGGCCAAGTCAGGCAAATGAGAGAAGTCTTATCAGAACATAACACTCTGATTCCCATCGGAAAAGACTCGGATCTGCAGCAGAAGAAATATGAGAGAATCTTAGCAGTAGCACCACCAATCCCCAGCGAAAAGTAACACAAATGAGAGAGTCTTCGCGGTGAAAACCTTCACAGGCACCATAAGGCGATGAAAGCTGAGAGAAAACCGAAATGAGAGAGGCTTGGTAGTGAAAACCCCTCGGGCACTACAAGTCGAACGAAGGTTGGAAATGAGATAGGAAAGCCCAGGAGAAGATTACAAAAGGCGGCTTAACGATGGAGGATAGGCTATATATGCATGTCATGTCCATTAGAGTTGGTATCCACGTTTGATAGGGTTATTTTATAATTTTTCTTTTTAGAGAGTCATCCTCGTTTTTGCCTTTTATTCTGTTTCCTTTTATCTTTCTCCTTTCATAAAAAAAATTCCCCAATAGAGTCCTGTTTGTAAGAAATGACTTCAAAATTTTCCATCAACTTTCCAATTATGCAAGACGGAATTTGATTGGTACACCCAAGTGGTATAAGTGAGGAGGGATTAAGCGCAAAGCCAGTGTCCAGAAGGATATTCCCCAGCAATAGGAAATCGACAAAGGGGTGGATCGGTGTGAAAAGGATATCTCAATGAAGGTTAATGACCTCGAGGCCAAGGCCAATGAGACTCAAAGGTCGGGAAATGCCCATTCCTTAGATATGCCGCCAAAGAAGGGAAGATATCCCCAGCAGAAAGGTATTTTCAGTGACAAGGGTGAACAAAGAAAATGGTTCACCAGTAAAACATGCAAGGTCTTCACGAAGGGTCACTATTATAAGAATTCGGGTGGTCAGTGGAAAACCACGTGGAAAGGTTCGCGAATAAAGAGTCGTCAAGGAAGGTGGGGAAGCAAGAAAGAAGAGAACTATCCCCAGCATGAATATCATCAAATGATAACATCCCCGTCAGGGTCTGACAATGAAACGCAGAGCAGGGAAAGAGGAGAAGAACCATCCCCAGCAGGAGCACCACAATCAGCCACCACATTTTAAAACTAACTAATTTTTCTTTGATTTGAAACAGGAAGAAGAGGGGTTGTTGGCAGAAAAGCATGCCACGAAGAAGATTCTCAAACTGGGGCAGAAAATTTTCTTCCGTTGCGAAAATTTTCTCGAAACCAAATACCCGGTTGGGGAAAGAAGCCAGATAATGCAAGGAAATGATCTTTGAACCCAATTATCCCCCGCAGTTTTGAAAGAAAGAAAACGACAAGCTGTGATGGAGGAATTTATAACCCCAGCAGACAGGACAAAACAAGGAAGCTTGCGTTCAGAAAGGCAAGAGGCCGGTATCACCCCCAGCAGTTCTCGGAAAAATGAAACACTGTTTTCGAGATTTCTCCAGCAGCATGATATCCTACAAGTTTTTCAAGGGAGCCAAGCGCGAGTCCCGAAGGAGGTTTAGAAAGAGGAAGAAGGAAAGGGGATCCCCCGACAGGGTAATCCCCAGCCGATGACACTTCAATCCCCAGCGATCTCGAGAGAGAATAAAGGTTCTGAAGGAAGTAGAAAAGGAGGAAATAAAGAAGATTTTCCCCAGCAGCATTACCCCAGCAGGTAAGTAATTAGTTCCAAAGACATCCCCAGCAGTCAAGAAAAATAACACAACCCGGGAGGAAAGCAATTCCAAAACAAGGTAATTCGGAAGAAAGGATGGCCCAAGAAGCGATGGAGGAAGAAGAAAGTGGTGCAAGAAGCAAAGGAAGGCGACATGGATGGGATGGAGTTAGTGAGATGATGATTGAAGTCAGGAGCCCGCCTGAAGAGAGGAATGGCGATTTATTTTCAAAAGATGTTGTTGAAGTCAGGAGCCCGCCTGAAGAGAGGAATGGCGTTTAATCTTCGGAGTTGATGATTGAAGTCAGGAGCCCGCCTGAAGAGAGGAATGGCGATTTATTTTCAAAAGATGTTGTTGAAGTCAGGAGCCCGCCCGAAGAGAGGAATGGCGATTTATTTTCAAAAGATGTTATTGAAGTCAGGAGCCCGCCCGAAGAGAGGAATGGCGATTTATTTTCAAAAGATGTTATTGAAGTCGGAGCCCGCCTGAAGAGAGGAATGGCGATTTATTTTCAAAAGATGTTGTTGAAGTCGGGAGCCCGCCCGAAGAGAGGAATGGCGTTTAATTTTCGGAGTTGATGATTGAAGTCAGGAGCCCGCCCGAAGAGAGGAATGGCGATTTATTTTCAAAAGATGTTGTTGAAGTCGGGAGCCCGCCTGAAGAGAGGAATGGCGTTTAATTTTCGGAGTTGATGTTGAAGTCAGGAGCCCGCCTGAAGAGAGGAATGGCGATTTATCTTCAAAAGATGTTGTTGAAGTCGGAGCCCGCCCGAAG
This sequence comes from Nicotiana noctiflora, assembly GCA_032618575.1. NCBI lineage: Eukaryota > Viridiplantae > Streptophyta > Magnoliopsida > Solanales > Solanaceae > Nicotiana > Nicotiana noctiflora. The sequence goes on from JASVEL010000216.1 coordinate 373,332, forward strand.
AGAGGAATGGCGATTTATTTTCAAAAGATGTTATTGAAGTCGGAGCCCGCCTGAAGAGAGGAATGGCGATTTATTTTCAAAAGATGTTGTTGAAGTCGGGAGCCCGCCCGAAGAGAGGAATGGCGTTTAATTTTCGGAGTTGATGATTGAAGTCGGAGCCCGCCTGAAGAGAGGAATGGCGATTTATCTTCAAAAGATGTTGTTGAAGTCGGGAGCCCGCCTGAAGAGAGGAATGGCGATTTATTTTCAAAAGATGTTGTTGAAGTCGGGAGCCCGCCCGAAGAGAGGAATGGCGATTTATTTTCAAAAGATGTTATTGAAGTCAAGAGCCCGCCTGAAGAGAGGAATGGCGATTTATTTTCAAAAGATGTTGTTGAAGTCGGGAGCCCGCTCGAAGAGAGGAATGTCGTTTAATTTTCGAGTTGATGATTGAAGTCGAGAGCCCGCCCGAAGAGAGGAATGGCGATTTATCTTCAAAAGATGTTGTTGAAGTCGAGAGCCCGCTCGAAGAGAGGAATGGCGTTTAATTTTCGAGTTGATGATTGAAGTCGGGAGCCCGCTCGAAGAGAGGAATGGCGATTTTATTTTCAAAAGATGTTATTGAAGTCAGGAGCCCGCCCGAAGAGAGGAATGGCGATTTATTTCCAAAAGATGTTGAAGTCAGGAGCCCGCCTGAAGAATGGAGTGACAATTTACTTTCGAAGTTGTGTGGGGAAAGCAGTAGAGTATAACAGAGATCCCCAACATGAATCCAAGTTTGTAAGCAGAAGGAAGGCAACAAGGATCAGAAAGATAGATTCAGACATCGAAGGAGAATAGTTCGGAGATCACAAGGAAGGGACCAACGGTCGGAGTTCGGCAATCAAGATAGGCCAAAATAACAATTGGCAGAAGAGAAGAAACATCAGAAGAAACAATCAAGCCAACAAAAAAGCAAGGCGGCAAAAGCAAGTTGAAGATAGATAGGATCATGCGATCCGTAGGCTAGCCTAGCTTCTTGTTTTATTTTAGCACGATGTAATGAGGAGATCGGTAAGCAGTGATAACAGCAATAACAACAGTAACAACAAGATCACAGCAGTCACGGTAGTCCCAGCTACCAAAATTTCCCGAACTACATTGGCCTGATTCCCTTTTAGCCAGGGATATGTAGGAGACCTTCTGAAGCAAAGGTTCGGTCAAACTTTTCCAAAAATGCTTCACACGGAGTGCTCCAACGGGCAAAAATAGCTCGTATCCGCTCACTTATCTTTGCACGAAAACTCTTCATGTTTCCGCGCAAAGAGGGTAATTGTGAGCACGTGATTTTTGCCCTACATGAGAATTATTCCCAAAAATTCAAAATAAAATAGTTTTGTGTTGAGTGTGATTTTCTGTGATTTTTGTGTTATTTTTCTCTTATTATTTGCATTTTTGCGTGTGCATGTCTATTATTTAAATTAATATAAAATATAAAAATGTTTGCATTTTTTTTATATATTTGTAATTTAGGGTAATTAAGTTTGTTATAGAAAAATGAAAATCATAAAAAATAATAATGTAGTTTTGCATTTTTAAACATTTAATGTCCAAATTTTGTGATTTTTATTTTTTGCTATTTGATTGCATGGTGATTGTTATTGAGAGTTAATTAGCATTTTTATAAGTTAATTTGGTTCTATAGGTTAATTTGGGATTGTTAAAATTTTTAGTTTTAATTAATTGTTTAAATAAAAGAAAAGAAAAAAAAAAGAGAGAAACAAAAAGAACAAGAATAAAGAGAAAATCGGAATGGACTCAAAGAGGCCAAACCCAATCCAAAACCAGGCCCAATCAAATTATTCCAAACCCAGTCCGGCTCACTTTTAATCCTGGTCGTCCATTTCAAATTGATCCGATGGCCAAGATTCACCTCTACTACCCGTTTAGGAAGCATTCATCTGGGCCGTTTAACTAAGTTGATCCAACGGCCAGCACTTCACCCCCACAACCCGAGTTTGCCCGACCCATATCCACACAAAAACCCGCCCGGTCTCAAACCTACTCGAACGACCCCGTTTAGTTAAGTAGGTTGATCCAAGCCGTCAATCTTAATCGATCCAACGGCCTGGATCAAATCCCTTGGTTGGTATATATTCCTAAACCACACACCCGCCCCCCTAAACCCCCCCTCGTCTTCGTCGTCTTAGAGACGCTCAGACCTCGCCGTCCACCGCCGTGCGCCGCCCGCCGGAAATCGCCTCACGGCGGTTCCGGTAGGCCAACGGCCACCAAATTAACACCAACCCTTCTCCTCACATCCCTCTCTTCGAATCCGGCCTCCGTTAGGCTCGAATATCGCTTGAGCGTCTCGAATATTCGTTCGAAGGTCGCCGGAATTTGACATTCATGCCAAACCTCACCAAAATCACACCATAGCTTCCCCTCGCCTCCCTCATACCCCCACCGGCCTTGGTTTAGCTCGAATCTTACCAGGGTTGTAAAAGCCCCAAATCTCGGCCATGAACCCTAGATGCCGATTTCTTCCTAATTGAGGTCTAATAGACCTTAATTGGGATGTTTTCATTATTGAAAACATCTCAATTAAGGTCCATTGGCCTCAAAAACGAAGAACCCAAGTCCAAGTTGAATCCCAAGTTCGAATTGAACCCAAGACAGGTCCGGGTCCGTTCAAATGCAGAGTTGGTCTTCTCTTATGGTATTTCTTCCTTTATTTCTTCATATTCCATTTGTTAATCAATTGAATTTTGTCCTCGTGCTTTAGTTTTTCGGTTTTTGTTCTTCATCCCCAAAGACTTTTATTTGGTCAATTTGTATTCTGTTAATGGTTCGAATATGTTTGTCATAGGATAGTTATTCGTTTCGCTTAGCGTCGTCGAATATTTGGTTTTCATTTTTTGCCAAGACTTTCAGAATCACTGTTTGGATAATTAATTTGTTACCATTGTTATATGTTGTAGTTGATTAAATGTCGTCGATTAGCTGCATAGGTTGATTTGTTTGATATCCCAGACAGTGAATAACACTTTTGAATTGAATTGGAGTGTTTGATTGAAACTGAACTTAGGATGGGAATTAGTTGACTAGGAAATTAGGTGTTAGCATCTTTGAAATATCCCTGATGCCCTGCACATGAAGCTGGACAGTGGAGCCTGCTGTCACTGCAGGGCACTTAGCCTTGTCTGGGCAGAAACCATAGTTAACTAATAAAGTCCATACCTGGACAAGGGATAGTGGAAGTTTAGGGACAGTGGGCTGGAAACAGAGAGAGGTATGGGCAAATAGAGCCCCTGACATGGGGGGAGTAACTTAGGAGCTGTTGGTCTCAACTATAAGAAGAGACACACAGACCTTAGAGAGGGGGAGAATTCGAATACACACAGTAGGGGATAGACAGAAACATTCCTACACACACAGAGATATACACAGAGTTACCCAAACACCTTGAGAGAACAGACTCTTCTGAGCATAAAGACCTAGGAGACAGTGAGAAGGCAAAATGCCATTTGTTCTTCTAGTTCCTTGCAAGTTTTTGTCTTGACTGAATACTCATTAGTTAAGGATTGGTAATCTTTTGGTTGTGAGTGTGAATCCATGTCTGACGGGTTATGAACAATATTTGGTTGGCTTATATTGATTTGATTGGGTCTAGTGTATGATGATTTAATTGAGGGTACTCGAGAGTATTTTTAGATCAACTTGGTGATTCGATTTCAAGCTATTGAACAATTCGTGAGCTGCTGATTTTTAGAAGTTGCTGTTGGTTTTCTTTTTTTATTAAATCTGGTTCCGGGGCTCTATTTCAATCCTTGCTCACTGCTTGTGTGTGCTGCTGTTGTTGGTCATCACTCCTGCTGTACTAATTAGTATTTCCTCCTGTTCTGAAACTTCAGGTACTCATTTGATCTTGATTTTGACCATTGCAGTTTGAATCCATTCTATATGGAAGATGATGTTTTTCCTACGCTGAAATCAATAAAGATCGCATGATGTTTGACATTTGATTCCATATCCTCATTTTAGTTCATTTAGTTTCTTTGTTCTCCTCCCTTTTCTTTCGTTTATTCAATGTAGTAAATATGTAGTAACATATGTCTAAGTAGCTTATGCTTTAAGTGCCAGAGTCTATTAAAAGTCAAAATAGAGCTACGGTAATAATCCTCACATCTTTCCCGTATCCTTGGCTAGAAGGGAATTTGATTAACTTTATGTTGTAAGGTTTTGAGCACTCTTTTAAGAATGATTACGGAATCTTTCTCTAGATCGCTTCGTGGCGAATATCCGGCAGTGCGTTACAAAGGGGGGCATAAGATAACCTGTTTAAAATTGTTCATGCTAGCTTTCGTTTATCAGTTTATAAATCTAGATCTGTTAGCTTTGCATACCAATTAATTGTTTCATCACATGTTTCAAGTTTCTTTTTTTTAAGTAGTATCGAATGTACATGGAAATTATTACAACATATAGAGAATTCTTGAATGTCACAACCACTTGCAATCTGATGTTTGGCCCCTGTTGAGGTATTTCGAATGAACTAGGACATGAGTCCCATTTAGGTGGCCTAGTTTCAAGTGGGGAATAGTTTAAAATTAAGACCTTGTATGTTTTGTTATCTTACCTCAATTAGAATCGTTTAATGAAGTGGCTTTAGTTTGATTGATAATTTGTGTTGGGCCCCAGGCAGTAATGGGTAAATCTCTTTAAATGAGGATAACTAGTCAAATTTTTTAATTTTTCCAAAAGATTTCTTGAACCTTAGGTAATAACAGATCATGAGTATTCGTAGTTGCTATAGGCACGATTAGTAAATCATTGTGGTTATGGGTACGGTTCCCATAACATAGTCACGATGCTTAAAATTCAAAGGGACATTTCATGTAATTCAATTATAATAACCCTGGATAATTTTTAGTAAAAAACTAGGATTTCTCTTTTATGTAGAAACAAATAAAAATAGAGAATCATAGTTTACTTTAGGCTTACCTTTAATAAAAGTGAGATGAGCCTCGCCGCACTAAATACACGATTGCGGGGCCCTCAAATTAATCGTTATAAAAGAACTTAGACTCGGAATGACTGTTTAGCGAATTTTACGGTCTTTCCCAAAGTCAACGACACGATAGACTCTTTAGGCACGATTTGTAAATAAATCATTTCCCTAAATACGGGTGCGCATTTATGTGACCCAAATCTTACTCTCGGCGAAATTGAAATACATTAAAGTCACAGGCGTACTGGTTGCGGTGTGACTCGAAATGTGTTTTCGTGACGTCGCAATTTTTCTTAAAATCAAAAGCGGAACATTAAAAACACATAGTTAAAATATATAAAAGAATCAGATAGAAACAAAATTTGCAATTGAGCGACCGTGCTAAAACCACGGAATCCGGAAGTGCCTAACACCTTCTCCCGGGTTAACAGAATTCCTTATCCAGGTTTCTAGTTTCGCAGACTGTATTACAGAGTCATAAATTTCCTCGGTTCGGGATTAAACCGGTGACTTGGGACACCATTATTTTCCTAAGTGGCGACTCTGAATTAATTAAATAAATCCCGCTTCGATTGTCCTTTAATTGGAAAAACTCCTCGCTCCCTCGCGGGTGCGGAAAAAGGAGGTGTGACAGCTCTGGCGACTCTGCTGGGGAAGATGACCTCGAACCTCGGTTCGGGGTCTAAGAATTCGAGCTCATTTAAATTGTTGTTTTGTCTATATCTGATTTTATTACATGTTTGATTAATGTGCTACATGTCTACCGCTTTGATATTAGTTGCACTGTATATACAAACTGCTATATGTTTACCGCTTTGATATTGCGTGAACCGTATATAAAATTGTGCCGAAAACCCGTCTCTTCCTACCCCGGGGATGTGCTTACTGGTTGAGACTCCCCTTTCTGTTAGTGTCAATACCAAAAATAAGAAAAGAGGCAGGATAAGTTACAAAGCCGGACGATCCCGCGGGTCCCCGGTACGTAGCTCCCTCCTCAAATCCGAGTTGTCCGCTCGGGTACACGGTCTAGTACCATTGAAAACATCAGGATATTAAGCCTAGATTTAGGACGTTTATTTGCATCATATCTGACTTAGGGAACTCAACACAGGGGTTGGGTCCGTCTAGGACAGGTGACCCGGAAAATTAAAGACCGAGCATGTTATATGTTGCATTTATTTGTTCTAGATTATTATTGGCTAAATTCTTGAAAAACAAAAAGAGAGAAATTGTAGATATCGAAATATTGACGAATTGTGTGAGAAGAAAATTCGAAAAATAGGTAGAACAATTTTGTTGAAATAATTGGTCAAATAATCTGACCGAACTACGCAGGTTTGATTCTCACCATTAGGTGGGATACGTAGGCAACCCTCATCGGGTCCAACCACCCCTTTCAAAAAATCAAAAAAAAAATGTGTGTTTAATTTTGTCAATAAAATCAAAGTGATGCCGTTTTGCAAATAGCCGAATGTTCCGAAAGGACGCCGGAAGGCTGTTTTTGCAAAAATAGCCACTTTGAATCATTTTTAATAATTTGCGGGCACGACCTTGAAATATTCCTTGTGGAAATGTTGCAAGGCCATAGCCGCAAAATCAAGTCCGGGTTCACACCCCTTTTGTAAAAAATAACCAAAAAATGTCAAATTTTTGATTTTGTTATAAATAAGTCGGGTGACGCTATTCTTGCTCAAAATAAGCCGAATGTCCCTCAAAAAGACACCGGAAGGCCGTTTTTGCAAGAATAGCCACTTTGAGTCATTTTAAATAATTTGCATGCATAGCCTTGAAATATTCCCTCGCGGAAATGTTGAAAGGCTGTATCCGCAAAATTAAGTTTGAGTCATTGCTCAACTTTTCAAAAATAACCACTTTATCAAATAAGCCATTACATGGCCAAAATTTTGCTGAAATAGCCACATTTTTGCATTTTTACTTTATCAGTCTTGTATTGGCCTGTGTCGGTGCTGAACGATGCCCCATAGGCCCCAAGATAAAAATTTTGAATTTGCATCTTCTTAAATAAAATTTTGCAAAAAGAGCCACTTTGCCTAAATAAGCCATTACATGGCCAATTTATGAAAAATAGTCTTGTGTTGGTTTATGGTGATGCCGAACGATGCCCCATGAGCCACAAGATAAAAAAAAAAAAAAAAAAATTTCAAGTTTATCTTTGTTAAATAAATTTTGCAAAAATAGTCATTTTGTCAAATAAGCCATTATGTGGCCAATTTTGTAAAAATAGTCACAATTGACATAAAAAATTTCTCAATCTTTTGTTGGCCTATGGCGATGCCGAACGATGCCCCATGAGCCCCAGGATGAGAAAATTTTCAAGTTTACTTTCTTAAGTAAAAATTTTGCAAAAATAGCCATTTTGCCAAATAAGCCATTACATGGCCAATTTTGTAGAAATAGTCATAATTGACGTTAAAACTATTCTGATTCTTGTAGAAATCTCTGGCACAAGGCGTGAAAGTTTTTTTTATGAGAGTTTGTAGTTGGAGTGAGCTTTTACAATTTTTCTTCAAAGAAAACAAAAAAATCAAATAAATATCTCTTTACTTCTTGCATTAATTTGCAAGAACTACGCTCGGTCTGATTCATGCGGGGTCATGATACGTAGGCAATCCACATAGGATTCGACCATATCCATAACCAAAAAAAAAAATGAAAAAAATGAAAAACTACAAAAAGAAAAAAAAGAGAAAAGGAGAAAAATAGAAAACAAAAATAATTTAGGAAGGTTTAGGAAGCACATATATGAGAAGACGAAGTCGGAGGACAATGGCAGATAATCTCAAGACTGAGTGGGTTGGTACAGGTACCCGACAACAGCTGGTTGAACGGAACCACGGGTTAGTAGAGGAGGTCAAGATATTGAGACAACACGTGGCTGATATGTATCGGGCGTGGATGGATGGAAAAGCACCACCTCCGCCACCACCTAGCTTCCTGGACTCTGTCCTTACCCGTACCATGAACCCGATGCCGGATGATCTCCCGCACTCTCCATATATACCCGCCTATCACAACTTCTCCAGCCATTCGAGTAACTCAATTACTCGTCCCCCAACTATGTTTTCACAACGCTACTCCCGTCCCCAACACCACTACTCTCCCCGGGACAACCAAAATCGTACTTCACCTTCCAGGTACCCAGCTCCACAAAAGGCTTACCAACCCCCACGAACATACCGGAAACCCCCCGGGTCAGGTTTCAAGCCAAATAAGGCGTTTAGGGAGGAAAGGTTGCTGAAGCGAGAAAAGGCGCTCACCCCTATCGGAGAGTCCTATGCAAGTCTGTTTGAAAAGTTAAAACATGTCGGCCTGATTACGCCGCTCCCCGAATACACTCTCGATCCACGTGCAAGAAGCTTCGATCCTACTGCACGATGTGCATACCATTCCAATGTCAGAGGGCACGATATTGAGAGTTGCCGTACCTTGAAAAAGGAAATAGAAAGAATGATTCAAAAAGGGTGGTTGATTGTGGTCGATGATGATGACATAGGGCACACAAATCCCCTGGGGGGTGTACCGACTGGAGCTAAAAATGTTGAAGCAGTTGGCAGCCTTGGCAATATTGATGCAGAACTTAGTGGCTAAAATGTTGTGCTTGGAAATTGGGAAGATACTCCATCTTTCGGTCAACTAGATGGAGCTTTGGTGGTTCGTTTTTGTGGTCATTTTTGTTGTCCGAGTTATTTTCAGGGTTTTCTTGTGGTCAAACCCTTTTGTCCTAGCAGTTTGCTTTGGTCTTGCCCAGTTTTGTTTCAGGGCCGTACTCTAGTTTGTTTTGCTTGTTTTGTCATTGAACCATTTCGTCATTAGTTTAATGAAGCTTTCGGTCTTTTGTTACTTCCGGTCATTTTATCTGTTTAGTTCTTTTTACCCTTTAGATTTGTCTTGTGCTCAAACGCCGAATCTAGTGACATGACATGCGCACACATAATTGTGGCTTAATTCTAAAAGTCAATCATGAAGCAATTGGAAGATGATCGGGTCATTTAAAGGAAATAAAAACAATTTGAGATTATTTGGATCCCGAGTCATACCGGGGCAACTAAAAAGGAAACAGTTAAAGGCAAGCTGGCCAAATCGACGTGGGGTCATTCACAATAATGAAAATGAGAGTGTTGTCCAACTGTGCTTTAAAGATATGACGAATGTTAATTGTGTTGTTTACACTTGGCATGTTTTGAAGATTGGAATGACGAAGGCATTTTGTTCTGCTATCTAAACACTTTATCCATCGTCAACCCTTTGAGCCTTATTTTAAATTCTTTCATACCCCTCCTTCGGAATTAGTTGCAAAGACTAGAAACACAAGTTTGAAAGGCAAAAGAAGAAAGGGATAAAGAAAAGTAAAGAAAAAGAAAACAACAAAAAGAGATAAAGAAAAGAAAAGAAAAATGTATGAAAAAAGAAATTTGGAAAAGAGGAATTGGGAACTACGTTTGACCTGATTCCTCAAAGAGGATACGTAGGCGCTTCACAGCTCGGTCATAGTGTAAATAAAGAAATAAAAATCCCCAAGCTAGAAACTGGGGCAACAAAGGTTGTGTTTATAAAGGAAGATGTAGACTCCGAAGGTTGTAATTTTGAACCCATTTTGTTTTGTTTCGAGCCTTTAATACCATTTCTTTCTAGCCTTATCCAAATCCACATTACGGTCCAAAGAAAGACCTTTTGACCAATCTTTAAAAGAGGCCAAGTCGGGCAAATGAGAGAAGTCTTATCAGAACATAACACTCTGATTCCCATCGGAAAAGACTCGGATCTGCAGCAGAAGAAATATGAGAGAATCTTAGCAGTAGCACCACCAATCCCCAGCGAAAAGTAACACAAATGAGAGAGTCTTCGCGGTGAAAACCTTCACAGGCACCATAAGGCGATGAAAGCTGAGAGAAAACCGAAATGAGAGAGGCTTGGTAGTGAAAATCCCTCGGGCACTACAAGTCAAACGAAGGTTGGAAATGAGATAGGAAAGCCCCAGGAGAAGATTACAAAAGGCGGCTTAACGACGGAGGATAGGCTATATATGCATGTCATGTCCATTAGAGTTGGTATCCACGTTTGATAGGGTTATTTTATAATTTTTCTTTTTAGAGAGTCATCCTCGTTTTTGCCTTTTATTCTGTTTCCTTTTATCTTTCTCCTTTCATAAAAAAAATTCCCCAATAGAGTCTGTTTGTAAGAAATGACTTCAAAATTTTCCATCAGCTTTCCAATTATGCAAGACGGAATTTGATTGGTACACCCAAGTGGTATAAGTGAGGAGGGATTAAGCGCAAAGCCGGTGTCCAGAAGGATATTCCCCAGCAATAGGAAATCGACAAAGGGGTGGATCGGTGTGAAAAGGATATCTCAATGAAGGTTAATGACCTCGAGGCCAAGGCCAATGAGACTCAAAGGTCGGGAAATGCCCATTCCTTAGATATGCCGCCAAAGAAGGGGAGATATCCCCAGCAGAAAGGTATTTTCAGTGACAAGGGTGAACAAAGAAAATGGTTCACCAATAAAACATGCAAGGTCTTCACGAAGGGTCACTATTATAGGAATTCGGGTGGTCAGTGGAAAACCACGTGGAAAGGTTCGCGAATAAAGAGTCGTCAAGGAAGGTGGGGAAGCAAGAAAGAAGAGAACTATCCCCAGCATGAATATCATCAAATGATAACATCCCCGTCAGGGTCTGACAATGAAACGCAGAGCAGGGAAAGAGGAGAAGAACCATCCCCAGCAGGAGCACCACAATCAGCCACCACATTTTAAAACTAACTAATTTTTCTTTGATTTGAAACAGGAAGAAGAGGGGTTGTTGGCAGAAAAGCATGCCACGAAGAAGATTCTCAAACTGGGGCAGAAAATTTTCTCCCGTTGCGAAAATTTTCTCGAAACCAAATACCGGGTTGGGGAAAGAAGCCAGATAATGCGAGGAAATGATCTTTGAACCCGATTATCCCCAGCAGCTTTGAAAGAAAGAAAACAACAAGCTGTGATAGAGGAAATTATACCCCCAGCAGACAGGACAAAACAAGGAAGCTTGCGTTCAGAAAGGCAAGAGGCCGGTATCACCCCCAGCAGTTCTCGGAAAAATGAAACACTGATTTCGAGATTTCTCCAGCAGCATGATATCCTACAAGTTTTTCAAGGGAGCCAAGCGCGAGTCCCGAAGGAGGTTTAGAAAGAGGAAGAAGGAAAGGGGATCCCCCGACAGGGTAATCCCCAGCTGATGACACTTCAATCCCCAGCGATCTCGAGAGAGAATAAAGGTTCTGAAGGAAGTAGAAAAGGAGGAAATAAAGAAGATTTTCCCCAGCAGCATTACCCCAGCAGGTAAGTAATTAGTTCCAAAGACATCCCCAGCAGTCAAGAAAAAATAACACAACCCGGGAGGAAAGCAATTCCAAAACAAGGTAATTCGGAAGAAAGGATGGCCCAAGAAGCGATGGAGGAAGAAGAAAGTGGTGCAAGAAGCAAAGGAAGGCGACATGGATGGGATGGAGTTAGTGAGATGATGATTGAAGTCAGGAGCCCGCCTGAAGAGAGGAATGGCGATTTATTTTCAAAAGATGTTGAAGTCAGGAGCCCGCCTGAAGAGAGGAATGGCGTTTATTTTCAAAAGATGTTGTTGAAGTCAGGAGCCCGCCTGAAGAGAGGAATGGCGATTTATTTTCAAAAGATGTTGTTGAAGTCAGGAGCCCGCCTGAAGAGAGGAATGGCGATTTATTTTCAAAAGATGTTGTTGAAGTCAGGAGCCCGCCTGAAGAGAGGAATGGCGATTTATTTTCAAAAGATGTTATTGAAGTCAGGAGCCCGCCTGAAGAGAGGAATGGCGATTTATTTTCAAAAGATGTTGTTGAAGTCAGGAGCCCGCCTGAAGAGAGGAATGGCGATTTATTTTCAAAAGATGTTGTTGAAGTCAGGAGCCCGCCTGAAGAGAGGAATGGCGATTTATTTTCTTTTTTCAAAAGTTGACGTTGAAGTCAGGAGCCCGCCTGAAGAGAGGAATGGCGTTTAATTTTCAGAGTTGATGATTGAAGTCGGGAGCCCGCCTGAAGAGAGGAATGGCGATTTATTTTCAAAAGATGTTATTGAAGTCAGGAGCCCGCCTGAAGAGAGGAATGGCGATTTATTTTCAAAAGATGTTATTGAAGTCAGGAGCCCGCCTGAAGAGAGGAATGGCGATTTATTTTCAAAAGATGTTGTTGAAGTCAGGAGCCCGCCTGAAGAGAGGAATGGCGTTTAATTTTCAGAGTTGATGATTGAAGTCAGGAGCCCGCCTGAAGAGAGGAATGGCGATTTATCTTCAAAAGATGTTGTTGAAGTCAGGAGCCCGCCTGAAGAGAGGAATGGCGTTTATTTTCAAAAGATGTTGTTGAAGTCGGGAGCCCGCCCGAAGAGAGGAATGGCGATTTATTTTCAAAAGTTGATGATTGAAGTCAGGAGCCCGCCTGAAGAGAGGAATGGCGTTTATTTTCAAAAGATGTTGTTAAAGTCAGAAGCCCGCCTGAAGAGAGGAATGGCGTTTAATTTTCAGAGTTGATGATTGAAGTCAGGAGCCCGCCTGAAGAGAGGAATGGCGATTTATCTTCAAAAGATGTTGTTGAAGTCAGGAGCCCGCCTGAAGAGAGGAATGGCGTTTAATTTTCAGAGTTGATGATTGAAGTCAGGAGCCCGCCTGAAGAGAGGAATGGCGATTTTATTTTCAAAAGATGTTATTGAAGTCAGGAGCCCGCCTGAAGAGAGGAATGGCGATTTATTTCCAAAAGATGTTGAAGTCAGGAGCCCGCCTGAAGAATGGAGTGACAATTTACTTTCGAAGTTGTGTGGGGAAAGCAGTAGAGTATAACAGAGATCCCCAACATGAATCCAAGTTTGTAAGCAGAAGGAAGGCAACAAGGATCAGAAAGATAGATTCAGACATCGAAGGAGAATAGTTCGGAGATCACAAGGAAGGGACCAACGGTCGGAGTTCGGCAATCAAGATAGGCCAAAATAACAATTGGCAGAAGAGAAGAAACATCAGAAGAAACAATCAAGCCAACAAAAAGCAAGGCGGCAAAAGCAAGTTGAAGATAGATAGGATCATGCGATCCGTAGGCTAGCCTAGCTTCTTGTTTTATTTTAGCACGATGTAATGAGGAGATCGGTAAGCAGTGATAACAGCAACAACAACAATAACAGCAAGATCACAGCAGTCACGGTAGTCCCAGCTACCAAAATTTCCCGAACTACATTGGCCTGATTCCCTTTTAGCCAGGGATATGTAGGAGACCTTCTGAAGCAAAGGTTCGGTCAAACTTTTCCAAAAATGCTTCACACGGAGTGCTCCAACGGGCAAAAATAGCTCGTATCCGCTCACTTATCTTTGCACGAAAACTCTTCATGTTTCCGCGCAAAGAGGGCAGCTGTGAGCACGTGATTTTTGCCCTACATGAGAATTATTCCCAAAAATTCAAAATAAAATAGTTTTGTGTTGAGTGTGATTTTCCGTGATTTTTGTGTTATTTTTCTCTTATTATTTGCATTTTTGCGTGTGCATGTCTATTATTTAAATTAATATAAAATATAAAAATGTTTGCATTTTTTTTATATATTTGTAATTTAGGGTAATTAAGTTTGTTATAGAAAAATGAAAATCATAAAAAATAATAATGTAGTTTTGCATTTTTAAACATTTAATGTCCAAATTTTGTGATTTTTATTTTTTGCTATTTGATTGCATGGTGATTGTTATTGAGAGTTAATTAGCATTTTTATAAGTTAATTTGGTTCTATAGGTTAATTTGGGATTGTTAAAATTTTTAGTTTTAATTAATTGTTTAAATAAAAGAAAAGAAAAAAAAAAGAGAGAAACAAAAAGAACAAGAATAAAGAGAAAATCGGAATGGACTCAAAGAGGCCAAACCCAGTCCAAAACCAGGCCCAATCAAATTATTCCAAACCCAGTCCGGCTCACTTTTAATCCTGGTCGTCCATTTCAAATTGATCCGATGGCCAAGATTCACCTCTACTACCCGTTTAGGAAGCATTCATCTGGGCCGTTTAACTAAGTTGATCCAACGGCCAGCACTTCACCCCCACAACCCGAGTTTGCCCGACCCATATCCACACAAAAACCCGCCCGGTCTCAAACCTACTCGAACGACCCCGTTTAGTTAAGTAGGTTGATCCAAGCCGTCAATCTTAATCGATCCAACGGCCTGGATCAAATCCCTTGGTTGGTATATATTCCTAAACCACACACCCGCCCCCCTAAACCCCCCTCGTCTTCGTCGTCTTAGAGACGCTCAGACCTCGCCGTCCACCGCCGTGCGCCGCCCGCCGGAAATCGCCTCACGGCGGTTCCGGTAGGCCAACGGCCACCAAATTAACACCAACCCTTCTCCTCACATCCCTCTCTTCGAATCCGGCCTCCGTTAGGCTCGAATATCGCTTGAGCGTCTCGAATATTCGTTCGAAGGTCGCCGGAATTTGACATTCATGCCAAACCTCACCAAAATCACACCATAGCTTCCCCTCGCCTCCCTCATACCCCCACCGGCCTTGGTTTAGCTCGAATCTTACCAGGGTTGTAAAAGCCCCAAATCTCGGCCATGAACCCTAGATGCCGATTTCTTCCTAATTGAGGTCTAATAGACCTTAATTGGGATGTTTTCATTATTGAAAACATCTCAATTAAGGTCCATTGGCCTCAAAAACGAAGAACCCAAGTCCAAGTTGAATCCCAAGTTCGAATTGAACCCAAGACAGGTCCGGGTCCGTTCAAATGCAGAGTTGGTCTTCTCTTATGGTATTTCTTCCTTTATTTCTTCATATTCCATTTGTTAATCAATTGAATTTTGTCCTCGTGCTTTAGTTTTTCGGTTTTTGTTCTTCATCCCCAAAGACTTTTATTTGGTCAATTTGTATTCTGTTAATGGTTCGAATATGTTTGTCATAGGATAGTTATTCGTTTCGCTTAGCGTCGTCGAATATTTGGTTTTCATTTTTTGCCAAGACTTTCAGAATCACTGTTTGGATAATTAATTTGTTACCATTGTTATATGTTGTAGTTGATTAAATGTCGTCGATTAGCTGCATAGGTTGATTTGTTTGATATCCCAGACAGTGAATAACACTTTTGAATTGAATTGGAGTGTTTGATTGAAACTGAACTTAGGATGGGAATTAGTTGACTAGGAAATTAGGTGTTAGCATCTTTGAAATATCCCTGATGCCCTGCACATGAAGCTGGACAGTGGAGCCTGCTGTCACTGCAGGGCACTTAGCCTTGTCTGGGCAGAAACCATAGTTAACTAATAAAGTCCATACCTGGACAAGGGATAGTGGAAGTTCAGGGACAGTGGGCTGGAAACAGAGAGAGGTATGGGCAAATAGAGCCCCTGACATGGGGGGAGTAACTTAGGAGCTGTTGGTCTCAACTATAAGAAGAGACACACAGACCTTAGAGAGGGGGAGAATTCGAATACACACAGTAGGGGATAGACAGAAACATTCCTACACACGCAGAGATATACATAGAGTTACCCAAACACCTTGAGAGAACAGACTCTTCTGAGCATAAAGACCTAGGAGACAGTGAGAAGGCAAAATGCCATTTGTTCTTCTAGTTCCTTGCAAGTTTTTGTCTTGACTGAATACTCATTAGTTAAGGATTGGTAATCTTTTGGTTGTGAGTGTGAATCCATGTCTGACGGGTTATGAACAATATTTGGTTGGCTTATATTGATTTGATTGGGTCTAGTGTATGATGATTTAATTGAGGGTACTCGAGCGTATTTTTAGATCAATTTGGTGATTCGATTTCAAGCTATTGAACAATTCGTGAGCTGCTGATTTTTAGAAGTTGCTGTTGGTTTTCTTTTTTTATTAAATCTGGTTCCGGGGCTCTATTTCAATCCTTGCTCACTGCTTGTGTGTGCTGCTGTTGTTGGTCATCACTCCTGCTGTACTAATTAGTATTTCCTCATGTTCTGAAACTCCAGGTACTCATTTGATCTTGATTTTGACCATTGCAGTTTGAATCCATTCTATATGGAAGATGATGTTTTTCCTACGCTGAAATCAATAAAGATCGCATGATGTTTGACATTTGATTCCATATCCTCATTTTAGTTCATTTAGTTTCTTTGTTCTCCTCCCTTTTCTTTCGTTTATTCAATGTAGTAAATATGTAGTAACATATGTCTAAGTAGCTTATGCTTTAAGTGCCAGAGTCTATTAAAAGTCAAAATAGAGCTACGGTAATAATCCTCACATCTTTCCCGTATCCTTGGCTAGAAGGGAATTTGATTAACTTTATGTTGTAAGGTTTTGAGCACTCTTTTAAGAATGATTACGGAATCTTTCTCTAGATCGCTTCGTGGCGAATATCCGGCAGTGCGTTACAAAGGGGGGCATAAGATAACCTGTTTAAAATTGTTCATGCTAGCTTTCGTTTATCAGTTTATAAATCTAGATCTGTTAGCTTTGCATACCAATTAATTGTTTCATCACATGTTTCAAGTTTCTTTTTTTTAAGTAGTATCGAATGTACATGGAAATTATTACAACATATAGAGAATTCTTGAATGTCACAACCACTTGCAATCTGATGTTTGGCCCCTGTTGAGGTATTTCGAATGAACTAGGACATGAGTCCCATTTAGGTGGCCTAGTTTCAAGTGGGGAATAGTTTAAAATTAAGACCTTGTATGTTTTGTTATCTTACCTCAATTAGAATCGTTTAATGAAGTGGCTTTAGTTTGATTGATAATTTGTGTTGGGCCCCAGGCAGTAATGGGTAAATCTCTTTAAATGAGGATAACTAGTCAAATTTTTTAATTTTTCCAAAAGATTTCTTGAACCTTAGGTAATAACAGATCATGAGTATTCGTAGTTGCTATAGGCACGATTAGTAAATCATTGTGGTTATGGGTACGGTTCCCATAACATAGTCACGATGCTTAAAATTCAAAGGGACATTTCATGTAATTCAATTATAATAACCCTGGATAATTTTTAGTAAAAAACTAGGATTTCTCTTTTATGTAGAAACAAATAAAAATAGAGAATCATAGTTTACTTTAGGCTTACCTTTAATAAAAGTGAGATGAGCCTCGCCGCACTAAATACATGATTGCGGGGCCCTCAAATTAATCGTTATAAAAGAACTTAGACTCGGAATGACTGTTTAGCGAATTTTACGGTCTTTCCCAAAGTCAACGACACGATAGACTCTTTAGGCACGATTTGTAAATAAATCATTTCCCTAAATACGGGTGCGCATTTATGTGACCCAAATCTTACTCTCGGCGAAACTGAAATACATTAAAGTCACAGGCGTACTGGTTGCGGTGTGACTCGAAATGTGTTTTCGTGACGTCGCAATTTTTCTTAAAATCAAAAGCGGAACATTAAAAACACATAGTTAAAATATATAAAAGAATCAGATAGAAACAAAATTTGCAATTGAGCGACCGTGCTAAAACCACGGAATCCGGAAGTGCCTAACACCTTCTCCCGGGTTAACAGAATTCCTTATCCAGGTTTCTAGTTTCGCAGACTGTATTACAGAGTCATAAATTTCCTCGGTTCGGGATTAAACCGGTGACTTGGGACACCATTATTTTCCTAAGTGGCGACTCTGAATTAATTAAATAAATCCCGCTTCGATTGTCCTTTAATTGGAAAAACTCCTCGCTCCCTCGCGGGTGCGGAAAAAGGAGGTGTGACATCGCTCACCAACCATAAAAGCCACGTGTCGAACCTTGCGATCCGCATAACTCTTTTGCCTAGACTGAGCCGAACATAACCTCTCCTGGATAATCTTGACCTTATCCAAGGCCTCCTGGACTAAATCAGTACCCAACAACCGAGCCTCTCCCAGCTCGAACCATCCAACTGGAGACCGACATAGCCTACCATACAATGACTCATAAGGTGCCATCTGAATACTGGACTGGTAGCTGTCGTTGTAGGCAAAATATGCTAAAGGCAAGAACTGGTCCCAAGAGCCTCCACAATCAATAACACAGGCTCGGAGCATATCCTCCAATATTTGAATAGTCCTCTCGAACCGACCGTCCGTCTGAGGATGGAATGTTGTACTTAACTGAACCTGGGTACCTACCTCCTGCTGAGCTGCTCTCCAAAAGCGCGAGGTGAACTGTGTACCTCCGATCTGAATACTGGACTAGTAGCTGTTGTTGTAGGCAAAATATGCTAAAGGCAAGAACTGGTCCCAAGAGCCTCCACAATCAATAACACAGACTCAGAGCATATCCTCCAATATTTGAATAGTCCTCTCGACTAACCGTTCATCTGAGGATGGAATGCTGTACTCAACTGAATCTGGGTACCTAGCTCCTGCTGAACTGCTCTCCAAAAGCGCGAGGTGAACTGCGTACCCCGATCTGAAGTGATAGATGTCGGTACCCCATGAATACAAAAAATCTCTCGGGTGTAAATCTCAGCTAATCTCTCTGAAGAATAGGTAGTAGCAATAGGAATGAAATGAGCTGACTTAGTCAGCCTATCAACAATGACCCAAATAGCATCAAATCTCTTACGGGTCACCGGAAGTCCAGTAACGAAGTCCATGGTAATCCGCTCCTACTTCCACTCGGGAAGCTCAATCTTCTAAAACACACCACCATGTCTCTGTTGTTGATACTTGACCTGCTGACAATTTAAACACCGAGCCACATATGCAACAATGTATTTCTTCATCCTACGCCACTAGTAATGCTGCTGCAAGTCCTGATACATCTTCGCGCCGCCCAGGTGAATAGAATACCGAGAACTATGGGACACTGCTAAGATCAATTCCTGAATGCCATCAACATTAGGCACACATACTCGCCCCTGCAATCTCAAAACACCATCCGCATCCAAAGTCACCTTCGTGGCACCTCCACACTACACAGTGTCTCTCAAGTCACACAAATAAGGATCATCAAACAGTCGGTCACATATCCGCTCCAATAATGAAGAGCAAGCAACCGTGCAAGCTAATACTCGGTTAGGCTCCAAAATGTCCAACCTCACTAACCGATTGGAAAAGGCCTAAATATCTAAGGCAAGTGGTCTCTGGCTGACCGGAACATATACAAGACTACCCATGCTGGCTTACTTCTTGCTCAATGTGTCGGCCACAACATTGGCCTTACCCGGGTGGTATAAGATAGTAACATCATAATCCTTCAATAGTTCCAAGCACCTCCGCTGCCTCAAATTCAACTCTTTCTGCTTGAACATGTATTACAAACTCTTGTGATCCATGTACACCTCACACGTCACACCATATAAATAATGCCTCCAAATCTTCAAGGCATGAACAATGGCTGCCAACTCTAGATCATGGACTGGGTAGTTCTTCTCGTGGATCTTCAACTGCCTCGAAGCATAAGCAATAACCTTGCCATTCTACATCAATACCGCACCAAGACCAACACGGGAAGCATCATAATAAATAGTGTACGGTCCTGGACCTGTGGGTAAAATCAATATCGGTACTGTAGTCAGAGTTGTCTTCTGAAAGCTCTCCTCGCACTCATTTGACCACCTGAACTGGGCACCCTTCTGGGTTAACCTGGTCATCGGGGCAGCTATAGATAAAAATCCCTCCACAAACCGATGATAATAACCAGCTAACCCCAATAAACTACGAATCTCTATCGTTGAAGCTGGTCGAGGCCAATTCTTAACTGCCTCAATCTTCTTTGGGTCTACCTGAATACCCTCAGCTAATACGACATGACCTAGAAACGTCATTGAACTTGACCAAAACTCGCATTTTGAAAACTTGGCATACAACTGGCTATCCTTCAGAGTCTGAAGAACCACTCTGAGGTGATGCTCATGCTCCTCCTGACTGCGAGAGTACACAAGAATGTCATCAATGAAGACAATCACGAATAAGTCCAAATAAGGCCTGAACACTCGGTTCATCAACTCGTTAAATGCTGCCGGGGCATTGGTCAGTCTTGATTTTCTTGCATCATCGCCTTGACGAAGGGTTGAAAATAGAATATCTCACAGTCAAAGATTCACTTGTTTTGTGGAATGAATTAAAGGAAAGATATGACTACTTAAAGTTGGTCACTTTTCCACAAACACGATATGATTGGGCTCATCTGAGGCTCCAAGACTTTAAGTTTGTTTCTGAATATAATTTTGCGATGTTCAAAATTATTTCTAAATTGAATATATTTGGAGATACTATCACTGATTATGATATGCTTGAAAAAATGTTCACAACGTTTTATGCCTCCAATATGGTCTTGCAACAGCAGTGCAGAGAGAAAGGTTTAAAGAGGTACTTTGAGCTAATTTCTCTTCTCCTTGTGGCTGAGCGAAACAATGACTTGCTCATGAGAAATTAAAAAAATCGATCCACTGAGTCTACACCATTGCCTAAAGTGGATGAGGTGTATTCCCATTATGCTAAACAAGGAAAAGGTCGTGGCCCTATTCGTGGTCATAGCCGTGGCGGTGGACAAGGAAGAAATTTTTCTGGTGTTAATCACTCTTCAAAATAAAATAACCACCAAAAATAAAAAGGGAAAGCTGAGAAGCCAAAGGCAAATGGTTCGAAAACTGAATGTTATCATTGCGGTGGAAAAGGGCACTGGGCAAATATTTATCGTGTGCCAAGATATTTGGTTGAACTTTATCAAACATCTCTAAAGAATAAAGGCCTTGAAGCTAATTTTGTCTCTGACAATGATTTTGACATCACTCACTTGGATGTGACAGACTTCTTTGAGCGCCCTGATGAAAAAATAGACCACTTGATCGGTGATGAATCCGTGGTTAAAGATGATTGAGTAGTTTAATTTTTATTTTTCGACTATTCTCAGTAGCTAGTCAGTAAACATCATGTAACCATAATTGTTTATATGGGTAATAGTCATTAGTATTATTTATTTTATAAAATAGCATTAGTTTTTCTCGCATGTTTATACTTATATTAAGAAGACCAAAATCTCTTATCATGTGCTCAATAATATACTCTGGTATATTTATGTAATGTTATAATTAACGTATCAATGTTGTATTAGATATTACTATATAAGTATTGTCTGTATACATATAATGTTACTGTTATTGTACATATGTCGTAATGTGTGCAAAGCAAAAATTATTGTAATATGATGCAATTGATCAATATATTTTATCTTTCACACACAGTTGCACATTTCATATATGTCTTATATATCACATTATAAATTATTTATTTACTTATGATTATGCACTTCACAGTTCTCAAGTATTTACACGAAGTTTATTTTGATTGAGCACCAAATTAAATATGACACAATGTACATTTTACGTGATATGTCACATTGCAGTAAATATCTTTAACTATATGGTCTCTACGCATAATTACTATTCATATATTAAATCATAGACTTAACTTTGTTTCATTTTTTCTCTCTACAAATACTAATATTTATTAGTATATTTCTTTTGTATGCCAAATAATGGCAAGCAAATATGGATATCTCACAAAGCAAACTTGGATCAAAGTTAAATAATAAAAATATTTGTTTAATTGATTCATGTATGATACATACAATATTCAAAGAGAAGAAATATTTCTCTCATTTAAATATGTGTAAGGCAAATGTTACTATAATTTTGGGTATTAGTAAATTAATTAAAGGCTCTGGAAGAGCTACTATAACTCTCCCTAAGGGAGCAATACTTATCATAGAGAATGCAATGTTCTCCTCCAAGTCAAAGAGGAACTTGTTGAGTTTTAAAGATATCCGTCGAAATGGATATCATATTGAGACAATAGATGGGAATAATATTGATTATCTCATCATTACCAAGAATATCTCTAGCCAAAAGAAGGGTTATTGAGAAGTTCCCATCTTTATCTTGTGGCCTGTATTGGACAAGAATTAGTACAATTGAAGCACATTCTATTGTAAATCAAAAGGTTACTAATTTTCATACTTTTGTACTTTGGCATTATCAATTGGGGCATCCTGGATCGATTATGATGAGATGAATTATAGAAAACTCAAAGGGGCATTCATTAAAGAATTTAAAGATTCTTTTAAATAATGAATTTTCGTGCACTTCTTGTTATCAAGGCAAGTTAATTATTAGACCATCACCAACAAAGGTTGAAATGGAGCCCCCTTCATTTTTGGAACGTATACAATGGGACATTTGTTGACCTATTCAGCCACATAGTGGGCCGTTTAAATATTTTATGATCCTAGTAGACGCATCTTCTAGATGATCTCATGTGTGCCTATTGTCATCTCGCAACCTCGTATTTATAAAATTAATGGCACAAATAATTCGAGTATGGGCAAAATTTCCCGTTAATTTAATTAAGTCTATTATATTATACTTGATAATACTGCTGAGTTTTCAATCCAAGCATTTAATGATTATTGCTTTTCGAATGGGATTAAAGTGGAATATCCTGTAACTCATATTCACACTCAAAATGATCTTGCAGAATCTTTAATTAAATGTCTGCCATTGATAACAAGACTGTTACTCATGAAAATGAGGTTGCCCACTTCTGTTTGGAGTCACGCTATTTTACATGCAGCAATGCTAGTTCGTCCAGACCGATAAATTATCATAAATATTCCCCGTTGTAATTAGTTTTGGGTCATGAACCTAATATATCACATTTAAAATTTTTTGGATGTGCAATATATGTGTCTATAACACCACCATGATTTGCAGACTGTCGATTCGATGAGACACTTTTCACAAAATTAGGGGGAGAAGTTGGTGAAACCAAACGGAAAATTTTATGAAAAAATCCATCATTATCTCATGTTAATTCACGTGCCTCTATTTTTGAAAAAGAGGTGCAAAAGATTATCCATTTTTCAAAAATAGCAAATCAAATGCCAGACGCATTTATGGATTTGAAAAGGATAACAAAATCACATATCCATGTAGAGAATGTTCCAATCCTTATTGATGTCCCTATTTGATAATCTTCTAGTGTCATATCTAATGAGTCAAAAGCATGCCTAAACGTGGCAGACCATTAGGTTCTAAAGATCGAAATCCTAGAAAAGGAAAATAAATGATCAAAATGACACTATGAAAGAACCTTACGAAGAAATGCATGATTTAGTAAATTTTGAGATTCATGAGGAATTCACTGAGCCCGAAACTCAAGAAAATAAGGAACTATCAGTAAGTCCAATCGATATTGAGATAACTTTGAATCGAGTGGATATAGTGGTGGATTATGTCTTTGTATATAATGTTGCATCTAGCATTATGCAAGAAAATGAGGATCATGAACCTCAATATGTTGGAGATTGTCGACAAAGACTTGATTGGCTAAAATGGTAAGAAATAATCCAACCAGAGTTGAATTCACTTGCAAAATGTGAAGTTTTTGGGCATGTAGTTCAAACACCTAATGGTGTTAAGCATGTTGTCTATAAATAGGACTTTTTACGCAAGAAAAATGAGAAAAGTGAGGTACAAAGATATAAGGCAGGCCTTGTTGTATAAGGATTTTCACAAAGAACTAGTGTCGATTATGAAGAGACATATTCACCCGTTATGGATACTATAACGTTCCAATATCTTATTAATTTTGCTGTCCATGAAAAGCTTGACATGCATTTAATGGTTGTGGTTACCGCCTAACTTTATGGCTCACTTATAATGAGATATACATGAAAATTCCCGATGGATTTAAAATGCCAAACACACATAATTCAAAGTCTTAGAAAATATTTTCAATCAAATTGCAAAGATCTTTGTATGGTCTAAAGCAGTTAGGACGAATATGGTAGAATTGCCTTAGTGAGTATTTATTAAAGGAAGGCTATATAAATGATACCATTTGCCCACGTGTTTTTATAAAGAAAACAACATCGGAATTTATTATACTTGCCGTATATGTTGATGTCATAAACCTTATTGAAACTCCTATTGAACTCCAAAACGCAATTAATTATTTAAAGAAGGAATTCGAGATGAAAGATCTCGGAAAGACAAAATTATGCCTTGGTTTGCAAATTGAACATTTGGCATGTAGAACTTTTGTTCATCAATCTGCCTACATAGAAAATGTATTGAAATAATTTTACATAGATGGAGCACATCCATTAAGTACTCCGATGGTTGTTCGATCACTTAATGTGAATAATGATCCATTCCGACCTCAAGAAGAGAATAAAGAGCTTCTTGATCATGAAATACCATATCTTAGTGCAATTGGTGCACTAATGTATCTTGCTAATACTACAAGGCCTGACATAACCTTTTTAGTTAATGTCTTAGCAAGATATAGCTCTACTCCTACAAGTAGACATTGAAATGGAATTAAACACATATTGCAGTATCTAAAAGGAATTACCGATATGAGCTTATTTTATGGCAATAATTGCAGTCCTGATCTTGTTGATTATGCCGATGTTGGGTATTTATCCGATCCACATAAGACTCGGTCTCAAACAGGTTATGTGTTTACTTGTGGAGGCACTACAATATCTTGCTGATCGACTAAGCAATCAATTGTGGCTACTTCATCTAATCATGCTGAGATAATTGTTATTCATGAAGCAAGTCGAGAGTGTGTGTGACAAATATGGTTTGAAGTGTGACAAACTACCTACGATTTTGTATGAAAATAATGTAGCATGAATAGCTCAATTAAAGGGAGGATTCACAAAGGGAGATAGGACAAAGCACATTTCACCACAATTATGTTTTACTCATGATCTTCAAAAGAATGGTGATATCAATGTGCAACAAATTCGTTCAAGTGATAATATGGATGATTTGTTCACTAAATCTCTACCGACGCCAACCTTCAAGAAGTTATTGTACAAGAATGGGATGCGAAGACTCAAGTATGCGAAATGATGCTCTCATCAGGGGGAGTTTAATGCACGTTGGACTCTTTTTTCCTTACAAGGTTTTGTCCCATTGGATTTTCCTTGCGAGGTTTTTATCGAGGTAACCAAAAGGCGTATTGTTAGATATGTGTACTCTTTTTCCTTTTTTAGAATTTTCTTTCCATTGACTTTATTTTAGTTAAGGTTTTAATGAGACACATGACTTATCGAGTAGACATTCAAGGGGAAGTATTATGAATAGAATTCTATTTAGAGTGAATGTCTATCATGTAGAGAGTTTTACTTTGTGGCTATGTTATTTTTTCTTATAAATAGAGGGGTCTTACCCCATTACAATTCATCCCAAAATTCAAGAAGAATTTTCTCTCTCCTTCTCTGCAATATTATTGTTCTACTTTTATTGTTTCATTATAATAATTTTATTTTACCTTTTATTTTTTAATCCTATTTTAACTCCAAATCTCCAACAAATAACCTATTTTATTTTATCCAGAACTTATACCGCCAACGTTAAAGGTATTTTAGCGCATTCTATTTTATTTTTTCTCCTAATTTGCTTTTAACTCAATTTTAATTAGATGTGCTTCTTTGTTTTACCTTCTTCTATCTCGCTCATTTGTTTTGCTTTCTTAAAATGTTTTCCCCTCTTCTGTTTTTGTTTTTTAAAATTAATTTTATGCATAATTTTAATATTTAAACAATTGAGTGTATTTTAGTATACTTATCAGTTACTACACTATGATACAATCAAACTAATTAATAAAATATTATTTAATAATAACAAATAATATAATTTATTTATATATTATATTTATAAAACGATACGATACGATACATTATAAAACGATGGAAGCAATGATCCAAAGATAGCGTAAATTAGCATGGGAGTGTAGAGGATAAGTACTATTTTATGGTATGAAAGAACAACTAATAGCCAAGTATTGTCTGGGTGGTGTAGTTGGTTATCACGCTAGTCTCACACACTAGAGGTCCCCGGTTCGAACCCGGGCTCAGACATGTATTTTGAAACAAATTATTTTCCACAACAACACTCCCTTTCAACACGTCTCTTTTTTGGTTTCCTCTCCTTCAAGTAGTCGTTTACTCGCTTTGTCATACTCAAAAACAGAACCATTTCCATTTGCCATTTACACATTCCAAAAATCACACAAATCATCCTCGTAACTACGCTTCCCTATCATTTTTTTTGTAAGTATCCAGAGAATATCTAGGGTTTCTCGTTGAATCAAAAGACAATAATGGATTGGGGAACGGTGACCACAGAGGATCTGATCGAGGCTCTACGGGAAGTCGACTGGTCATCTCCACCGCGTCCTCTCTCTGAATTCTTCTCCCGATTCACTTTCCCCAGATCCTCCTCCAAATGGAACAGTCGCCTCAAGTGCAATCTTTACTAGTACGCTTCTATTAATTTTGAATGAGCGAATTAGCGTTTTACATGCACAATTGTTTCTAGCTAAAATTTTCCCAAGTGTTTTTATTTTCTTTTAATCTATCGAATTCACTAATTAGCGTTTGATGAGTAGATTAATTGTTAAATTTTTCCAAGTTTCGAATTCTTTTGTCAATTGCACGAATTTGTGTATGATAAGTGTATTAGGAGCAATCGATTGAACGACCGATTTATCTTTTCATAAGTAGATTTGTTCCTTTCTAAAATAGTTCCGAGTTGTTCTAATTTCTTTTAATCAATTGAAGGCGCGGATTATGTTGATATGTTGATTATTGCTAGATAAAATTTTCGGAGCTCATATAAGTTTTAATCAATTGAATGCCCGGATTAGTGTTTGATAAGTGCATTGGTAGCTAGCTTTTTGCGGACGGAAATTAATAGTTTTTCAGCAATCGAATTTGAATGAGCTAATTAATAAATAGATTAATTACATGCTAAATTTTTCCGAGGATTTTATCTTTTCATCAATTGAATGCTCAAATTAGCGGTTGATAAGTTGATTATTGCTAGGTAAATTCCTCCGAGCTCTTATAGTATTTATGCCTGAGTAGTATATTAGTAGCTAGTGTTTTCAGATGAAACGAACATTGTTCAGACTTCAGATAAGTAACATACTTCGAAATTGAGTTTTCATAGAGGTTCTAAGTAAATAATCAATTAAATGCATGGATTAATGTTTGTTTAGTGGATTAGTTACTGGTAAAACATCTCTTAGTTTCTTACTTTCTATTAAGTTGAATGCACGACTCAGCGTTTGATAAGTTTTGAGATAGCTACCTTCAGATGGAAATATACGGTCAAACAAAACAAATAAACAACAAGCCCAGTGAAATCCTACAAGTGGGGATGGAAATGTACTGTCAGAGATTTCATGTGTTTCCATCAGAATTTTTTTTGAGAAAGCTAACATGTTTTTATAAATAATCAGAAAAGTAGTCCTTACCACAAAGACTGTGCTAAGGGAACGAAATTACAGGAGCCCCCCAAAAAGCAAAAACCCAAAACTTAGTCCTATTATAGTTATAATGACCCAATGATGTCAACTACTGAACCTACATCTGCTAGGGCCTCTTTACACCAGAAATTAAACAAAAATATACAGTTCATCTTAATTTTCTCTTCAGAGTTAGCTCATCTTGAAAGCACCTCAGATTTCTTTTGTTCCATATTGTCCACCCACGCAGGGGATAATTTTCCACCATCTCTTCTGCTTCACCATGTTACCTGGATCTTTCCAACATGTTAGCAGCTCAGCAGTTTTCCTAGGCATTGTCCATCTGAGGCCTTTAATACTCATGAAAAGCTGCTACAGAGTACTAGTAATTTGCATTGAAGAAACCGATGAATATTTGTTTCAACCCCTTCCCCTCACAAAAAACATTTACAACACAGCTGCGCCCCTCTCCTCATCAGACTATCATGTGTTAGGACAACCTCTTTTGCTACCAGCCAGCGGCAATATTCCACTTTAAATGGTGTTCTCACCTTCTAGATGCGCTTCCAGTTTCATGTTACAAAAATGTTGTTGTTGCTCCGACGTGTTCAATAAACCATATGCATATTTCAGGAACAAATACCCCAGCTGTTCCTTTTCCATGTCAGTTTGTCCTCTTGCCCACAGTGCCTTTAACCATCCAAAAGTTTGTAGAACTCGATCACTCTAGTCACTTCCCAATCATTTAGAAGTCTTATGAAGTTCAAACTCCAACCTTGTTGACTCCAAGTCTCAGCCACAGAAGCTTGAGGTTGATTCACCAAATATGTCTGAGAAGGAATCTTTAAGAGGTTCATTGCCAATCCAGTCATCATTCCAAAAGGAAGTCTTGACACCATTGCCAACCTTACTACTGGTAAAATGATTGAACTTTGGCCAGAGAGATCTTAGTGATTTCCTTACAGAAAGCCCATAAGAATTAGATACTGTCTTGGTGCACTACTGACCCTCAACATTATACTTTCCACTGACTACCCTTTTCCACAGTGCTTGCGCTTCCAAATTGAATCTCTGTAGCCACTTCATCAGTTAACTCTTGTTATGTTGTCTCATATTTCTTATCCCTTGCCCCCTTTCCTTCTTATCAACTGTCACGGTCTTTCATTTTACCAGGGGGTGACATTATTTATTTCCTTGTTCCCTCGACAAAGAAATTTTCTCCTTAAAGCATCCAGCCTCCTCTTAATTTTCACTGGTAGAGGAAAAAGTGACATCATATAGGTGGGAGGGAATCCAGCACAGTATTCAGTATTCACTAGGGTAATCCTCCCATCCAAAGAGAGGTAGTTGCTCTTCCAGTTGGATAGTTTCTTTTCACATCTCTCCAAAACACCATTCCATATATCTTGTGTTTGTTTTTTGCTCCCAGTGGTAGGACCAAATATATAGTTGGTAGCTGCCCCACCTCACATTGGAGGATCCAACCAATATTTGAATTTGTGGCACTTCATTCACTGTAATAATTTGTGACTTTCTCCGGTTGACATGAAACCCATATATAGCTTCAAAAATAGTTAAAATCAACTCAATTTCAGCATCACAGAATAGCACCGAATCATTAACTTAAAGAAGATGTTTGACTTACAAATTGCTCCTTTCATCATTTAGCACCTTAAACCCCCTTATCAAACTCTCACGGTTTGCCTTTTCATCATACAATTCACTCCTTCCATAGCAATAATAAGGAGGAAAGGTGAGAGTGGGTCCCTTTGTCTTTATCCTCTTTGTGATGGAAAAAAAACCCTCAGGAAAACCATTGACTAGAATTGAGAACCTGACATTACTGATGCAGAAACCTATCCACTCCAGCCATTTTCTTCCAAACGCCATGTCCTTGAGGACACTTAGGAGATAATCCCAGTTCACATGATCATAAGACTTTTCAATATCAAGTTTGCATAAAACCCCAAGGATCTTGCTTCTGATTCTAGAGTCAACACTTTCATTTGCTATCACAGCCACCCTTAATCTCCCTACCTCTTTTTAAGGCCATCTATTGGGTATCTACCAGTTTGTGATTCACCTTCTTAACTCTGTCTGTCAACACCTTGGAGATGATCCTGTACTCACTTCCTATGAGACTTATTGGTTTGAAAGTTGGTATAATTTGGTATAGAAAAAAACCTGGAATTTAAAACTTGACTGAATTATAAAGATTTCTTAGTACTTAAGTTTGTAGTTCATCTCTCTCAAAAAAAATCAAAAGAAAAAAAAATTTGTGAAGTACTTATTGGTGCTGTAGGGTTTCAAACATGTGAAGATACTATACTAATTCAGGTTCTTTGGATTTTCTCTGTTAAATTGTTGCAGCTATCGGACAAATTACTTCATTATGATTGCGACTATTCTTGGTAAGAAGCAAATAATCGTGTATTACTCACTATTCAGTATAGATATGATGCTTACATGAGGCATTTTCTTTGGACTTACGAATTAACTTCAGGTGTGTTTTGTATTGCAGCACTGGGTTTTCTTAGGAGACCACTTGCTATTGTTGCTGCTCTTTTGACAACTCTTAGTATTGCTTTTCTAAATGACAGGTACTGTACTTATTTACAATATACATGAGAAAACGCTTGACGCATAAGGTTTTTGGTTTTCTATAAGAATTATTGTGTGATGAGATCAACGTTATAAACCAGGTTTTCCATGAATTTCGTATATAGGGAACATATAACTCTTAGTTCGAGGTTAAATTTTTTTTTTTGGGAAAGGGGGTGGGGGAGTGGAGGATATTTGCCCAGGCTACCTTTTTTTTTTGGTTAAAGGAATATGTCAAGGTTACAACTGTGGTTGTATAAGGCTTGCTTGGACTCCCATTTCCTTTTTCCCTTTCCATGATTAGGTTAACAGGTTCTATAATAAGTCTTTCTCTGGGAAAAAAGAAGTCCTTGGCCCAAGTTCCTTCAACACCTATGGTGCTTAAGAGAATATGCAGTTTAGAAGTCATACCTATTTTTGCAGTTTACTTTTAAAAAAAAAGAAGTCATACCTCTTTTTGCTCATGCGAAAGAGAACATGGGATGTCATACCTCTTTTTGTTATATTTCTGGTCATATATGCGAAAATTGGCTTGAACTAACTTATCCAAAAAAAAGTAAAAAATTAGTTTGATCTAAACCTGATGCATTTTAAAGTTAATACTTTGGGCTCTCAACACCCTTCTTGAATGTTTCTCCGATCTTGAAGGGTTGAGAATAACGTTTTTAGTATAGCGTTATTTCCTGGGGACTTATTGAGCTCTAAAACTCAAATGAGGGGATACTCTCTATATTGTGTGTCCTACAAGAAAATAGAGGACTCTAGATGCAGAAATGATGGATAAGGAACTAACATCTCACTTACCCTTGATCAATCTGGCCTTCAAAGACAGAAAAATGATTAATCATTTGGATTTTTTGGAAATCTCTGCTTTAACTTGGATGCTCTATTGGAAAGTAGTTTCCTTTTGCTCTTCCTGGTTGATAAGTTTTCCCTATGTTGCCTTTAAGCCTCAACCAAAAGGTTGATAAACTTTCTGGTAATTGGTTGATGCTTTAAGGAATAACTGTTTTCTCCATCAAGCTGTCTTCTTTACATTGACTGCAGATTAACTGTTAGCACAGAAAGCATGTGAAACACAAATCACCGGCAATCTTATTTTTGACAGTTTATTTACATCTTGTTGCTGCTTCTTTTTCATGTTGCTAATGATTTTTCCAACAGTTTCGCAGGTACTTTTAGTGAAAAGGTGACAAGAACTGTCAGGCAGTTTTCTCCTCATTTAGCTGCAAAAATGAGGCCTCCACTCACGTGAGTCTGCATAAATTTTGAGGTTTAAAAGAAAACCAGGTGCACTACTGATGCTGAAATATTGACCATTTTCAGGCCAGTTATTCGAGGACGTCCATCTGCTAAACGAGCAATTTACATCTGTGGAAGACCTCGTTGGGTGTTTGTCTTGGCATTCTCTCTAGGTATTGGAAGCTTTAGGCTCTTCTATTGCATCACTGTTTCTTCCCCTCTGTGCTTTATCTTTCCTATTGAAACTTCAATAGTTTTGAGATGAAACGGTGTTTTCTCCTTTTTCTACATTTTGCAGCAAGTTTCACCCTTTGGTTTGTTTCCTGTGGCCTCTTGACTGTCTTATGGGCATTGGCTATAGGACTTCTTTGTAAGTATTCTCTTCTTGTTGTGAAGTGTGTTATTCCAAATCCTATGTTTCAGCATGAGTAATGACTTCTCTCTTGCTTCTCTCTCTCTCCCCCTCTCTGCAGCCACCCTTCTTCATGCAAGCTTTAGGACACCTAATTTGAAGGCCCGCCTCAACACATTTCGTGAGGAATTTCGAGCTGTTTGGCGCAACTATAGTGAGCTGTAGCTTCAGCAGAATCCCATTTCGTGTCAGTTACTTTCCCTAGATCTGCCATTTTGTTTATTCATTCTCTTTATGGTTGTATCCACTGTTTGTTTTATTGCCTAGTGTCTGTAAGTTAACATGATCTATTCATGCTTGAAATAATCTTCCGTTTACTTGCTAGTACAATTTTCTTTTCTTCAATGTAGCTATTAACTCTGTATTTCCCTTCGCTAAAAATAAAGCACAATATTTGTTGTGCCGTTGTCTAATCACTCATTACTTTTGCTGAGGAAATGCTATGCCTCTCTGTTCACTTTCCTCGTGCACTTGCATATCCTTGTTTGGAAAAGAATCAAAGAAGTTAAGTTGTCAAACCTGCCTCAGGACTTCTCAAACATTGAGGTTGCGATTGACTCAACTGGAGCATTAATAAAGGCAATGATCATTTAAACCTAAGAGAAGACTGGATCTGCAGGCAGTAGAAAGTGCACTTTGAGGAAAGTGGTACTAGTTTTATGAGACTGCTCATGGGGTTTGAACTTGTAGTACGGAGAAAATATTCAAATGAAGATTATGGCGAGAAACTACACACTCTTGTCTCTGGCAAAAATAATAAACATATTTTGAAGAGAAGCTTGTCCAAGAGATTCGTGGAGCTGAAGAAAACAAAGTACAAGATGCTTTCATGGTTGTTCTTAATTACATAAGATTAGAACGAAAATAAAAATTTCACTTAATAATGTTCAAAGCATGATGAGTTACTGTATTATTTTATGCAGACTGATGAACTTTTATTGCATCTTAGTGGCATTTTATTGGTCTGCTCAAATATATTATTTATTGGCTTCATTTTGACTTTATGGTTACGCTATCTGTTGTCACTTCAAGCAGTAAATTTTTATTTCCTGGATCTTTGTTCAGAGTTCCTCTTTAATTGTGGAAACACTGTCATACATGTTCTAAATATACCTCAATTCCTCCACAGCTTAATTAATATAGCCTTCAGCATCTTTTGCTTTTTTCTTTTTGCCCCTTTTCTTGGTGAGAATTCTATAGGTCATTGGATAGTTTCAGGCTTCACCAAGCAATCTTGTGCAGTTTAGCTTTGAAAAGCCGTTAGTAAATCACATTTACGTCAGAAGCGTAGAAGCATGAAAATGACCAGCTCCTAGATTGGCCTCTCTTGTTCTGTGATTTTACCAGCAATCTATATGCAGTTTAGCTTTAAAAACTGTTATTAAGTCATAGTTATCGTCTAAGCTTAGAAGGATCAAAGTTTAATAACTCCCGGATTCAACTAAGTTTTTGTTGAATTGTCTTTTTGTTGAAAGGTCTTCGTACATTCTACCCTCTTTAGATCCCACGGATGGGATTACACTGAGTTTGTTGTTGGTGTCTTTTATGATGACTATTGCGTAGGACTTGTTGTAACTCTCTCATTTCTATTTGTATAGGAGCAGCAGTTCTGCAAATTGCTGTCATGTGCTGAGCTTTAATATGGTGTGCTGATGCAATATATAGTTTTCTTTGACCCGGCAGCTGAGCTCTCAAGTATCAATCTGCAATATCTTCAGATCAGCCACGGGTTGTAAATTTCCTTGATTCCTACTTTATGGTACTGATTTCTACTATTCATGTACGTTTGAAATGACTACTGAATTTAGGTGCATAGTAGGAATTCCCTAGAAAGTTGAGGTCTGTATTAGGAGTTCATTCTTAATGCCTTTGAGAAACTCCTTGTTACTCTTACTGTTCAAAGCTTCAGTAAAGCTTCTAGTGATTTCTGCCTTAAAGATTTCGCCCGATATACTATTTATATTCCCAGGGATGTCTTTTTTTCAGAAGGAACTTATTCAAATCGCCTAGTGGGTTAACAATGTTTCTTTTGTGCATAGATCATTTATGATCTTGTTGTCGACAGCTGCCTGCCTGTATTCAAACTGTGGAGGACACTGAGATTACTTGTTATTCTGTGAACTTGAAAGGAGGTTCTCTCAGGGATTGGGGCTGCTCTCCTTTTTTACAGTTTCGTTCTCTTTAACTTGCAAACTTCTATGCCAATTGCGCGAGCAAGTCGGTTTCGAAATACAAATAAAAAAGGAGTTTCCTGGGGAATAATCGCTGGAAAAAAAATCTATAGTGTGAATTGCCAACTTTAGCTTATTTAGGACATTGATTATCTGTGTTGCAGCAGCTGGAAGACGCTACCCGTGTACTTGGAAAAGTTTTAAAAACATCTAGGAGTTTTGGAACTGTTATAAATCTGGAACCAGCTGCCTTTATATTCAAGCGCATGGTCTATGAGAGTGTTTGGATTGGCTTATAAAAAATACTCTGCTTTTAAGCTAAAAGCTAAAAGTCGTAAGTTGGTACTCCCTCCGGTTCAAAATAAGTGATTTTTTAGATGTTTTTACACATATTAAGAAAGTCACTTTTTAGCATTAATTAGTAATATAATTGATCATTTTAACCTTACTATCTCACATAAATACTCTTAACACATATTCCAACACTATTTACTCCAAGGACAATGTAGGAAAAATATCATCAAGGCATTCTTGAAATCCGAAAAAATCACTTATTTTGAACCACAAAAAAAAAAAACAAAAAAATTACTTATTTTGATCGGTGGGAGTGATATTCAACTTTTTGGTTTTTGGCTTATTTTTGTACTTTTTATGCCTAAAAGCAAGTGTTTTTGAGCACTTTTTATTATTGTCAAACACCACACAAACTAAAAGAAGTTACTTAAAAGCCAATAAATATTTAAAATAAGTCAATCCAAACACCCTCTATTTCAGTTTAATTTCTCAAATAATTTAATTTCTCAAATATAGAAAGTTAGAATCATTGACCTAAATATGAGTGCCTGAATCATATGTGGGGCCTAAAGCTAAAGCTTAACATGAGGCCTCAATTTTGAAAGAAAGTTATAAGAAATATTTTTATTTGAAGTATATGCTTCTAACTTTCTGTGATATAAAGTTGTTAATAATTTTTTTTACAATTGATTTTCTATTCTAGTTCCATTTTAATTGATAATATAGCTAGCAACTCATTTAATGTTTTTTGGAGATATTGTTGATGTTATATAAGATTTTATAGAGAAAGAAAAGTATAGAACTATTGGAAGCTTAAAAGTATTGTTGAACACTTGAACTAGTGAATATTTGGAGAAAGAAGGTGAATAATGAAATATTGGAGAAGAAGGTGAGTAAAAATATCAAAGAGAAAGATAGAAAATATGTAGGGGTTTTTGAAGTATAAAGAGATTGGAAAAAAAAAAGATTGACTTGGACAAATTAGGGATGAAAGAAAAATACCTCTTATCCGCCCTAAAAACGTGCGAGAATTGCAATGCAAGAATAAATTTTTTAATGGAGTAAGAAATGGAAAATTGAACCCTCGGAAAATTATTCAGCTACCTATTTTTAAGCAAGTCAAATTATTACTTTATTTATATTTCTTTTCTATTCTAATTCGAATTCCAGCTTTGGAATCTTTTTCATTCGTTGACTCTCTTTTCTTTATTAATGTCTAATAGACTTTTCTCTTTAGATAGATTTTTCTTTTCATAATTTTTCCTTATGATTTTTCTTTTTTTTTTCTTTCTAAAGCGGTTCTCCCTTCTATCTATCTTTAATTGAATTATGGAACTTTCTCCCCGAGCTGCAGAACTAACAAGTCTATTAAAAAGCCAAA
This sequence comes from Nicotiana noctiflora, assembly GCA_032618575.1. NCBI lineage: Eukaryota > Viridiplantae > Streptophyta > Magnoliopsida > Solanales > Solanaceae > Nicotiana > Nicotiana noctiflora. The sequence continues at coordinate 408,666 of JASVEL010000216.1, forward strand.
TTAGCAATTTTTACACCAGTTTTCAAGTGGATGAGATCGGCCGAGTGGTCTTAGTTGAAGATGGAATTGGACGTGTTTATGGATTGAACAAAATTCTGGGAAAATGATTGAATTTGCTAGCGATGTGATAGGAATAATCTTGAATCTTGAGAATGAGGATGTAAGGATTGTTGTCTTCTAAAATATTTTTTTTCTTTTATAGTAAAAGTACTAATATTATTTTTTAATACGTATGAACCTATTATATTTAAAAAATGAAGTCCCCTGGGAGGTCTAAGGTACATGCCTTACTCCTTGTAATATTGGATCCGGCACTGGACCTAAATCAGCTCGACATTGAGAAATTTAAGACAATTTCGTTTGTTTTTTCTTTTTCAGAATTCCAATGTAGTGTGATGTATAAAATAAAAAATAAAATATAAGAGGAATATTTAGGCGAGGGAAAGTAGTAGTAAAGTACATGTTGAAGCACTGTCCCAAACAGCCGCTCCTCATACCCTGGCCCCCTAGTAGCAGTAATATCAATAGTCATAGTATAGCTAAGCACAATAGTGTACTTAGTTTTAGCTTGGACACTTTTTGTAATACTGCCCGACACCAGCAACTCCATGTAGCTGTAACAACTTTTTGATTATAATATAGAGTAACCTTTAAAACCAAAAAAAAAAACAAAAAAAAAATACAGGTTAGAAATATTCCTCCCTAGAAAGTGCATACCACGTGTTGAGAAGTCACTCCCTAAAGTGAACTTTGAAATGAAAAGTGACCATGCATTTTGGCTGGCTAACCATGCAAAACGAAGATGCTTTCTATCTTTTCGTCACTATCTTATTACTATCCAATTATTTCCCCTAGATGACTTTGCTTATAATAGATGGTGCCCATCCATAATAATATCGGACACAGAATCACTTCTAATCTTGCCAACTTTGCACTAAAGTGTCACATTACATGTAACCAACCAAGCATGCTTGTTGACCATGTGGGAAATTTAACAGTAAATCAACACACACACACCCCTCATATGTATCTATGCAAAGAAATTGGTTGTCAGTGATTGGCCATCAGCCAGTGGAAAAAGGTAAAATTGGTAAGTGTTAACTAATTTTACTAGTATTCAATTTGGAGTCTACAATTCGCTGTTTAAGAGCTTACCTTATTATTGAGGCAAAAGGCTTTTTAATAATGGACGTAGCTTGAGGCTGTAAAGTGTAAAATTGTGTCGATCCAGAATCATATCGGACATACTATCGCTTTTAATCAGCTGGACTTTGCCCAAAAGTAGTAGTGTAATGGTTAGACTAATAACATATGTATTTTCTTCTAAGCTAGTGTTTAAAATATTTTTAGTCTTTAGCCACTGCTTTAATAAATTTTTAATTGTCTGGATGAAAATACCCCCATGTCCTTAACTTTTGAACTTAACTTCAATACTTCAGGACTATATGTCCTTAACTTTTGAACTTGTAGAAGTTCAGGATTTCAGGACTAAATGTTCTTAACTTTTGAACTTAACTTCAGGACTACGTGTCCTTAACTCTTGAACTTATTCAAGACCAAGTGTCCTTAACTTTTGAGCTTATTAGTCTAAGTTCAGGACCTATTGTCCTTAACTTTTGGGCTTCTTAGCATAAGTTCATGACCTATTATCATTTAACTTTTTAGCTTGTTAGTCTAAGTTGAGCACTTCAGGACCTATTGTCCTTAATTAACTTTTGAACTTGTAACTGTAAGTTCAAGGCCTATTTTCCTTAACTTTTGGGCTTCTTAGTCCTTAACTTTTGAGTTTATTAGTCTAAGTTCAGGACCTATTGTCCTTAACTTTTAAACTTGTAATCGTAAGTTCGGGACCTATTATCTTTAGCTTTTGAGCTTGTTAGTCTAAGTTCGGGACCAAGCGTCCTTAACTTTTGAACTTGTAATCTAAGTTCAGGACCAAATGTACTTAACTTTTAAACTTGGAACTCGAAGTTCAGGATCAAGTGTCCTTATCTTTTGAATCTTTGGACATTACCAAGAGTGTAATTCGTATTTATTGGATTGAAGGGACACACTGTCGAACAGCTTTGGAGATGGATATGCAACGAGATCGGATGAAGAAGGTTTTGGAGGCATCTATGGAGGAAACAAAGAGGATAAAGAAAAGATAATCCATGGAAAAACCCTGGTAATGGTTTTATGTTCTATATTTATCTTCTTGCTCTTAATATGTCTTCTAATGTCAATTCATCTATTTTTCTATTGATAAAATAGAGTATGATACTAATCAAGGAAATGAAGTCAAAGAGAAGGAGAAGGCACGTAATCAGTGTCAAGCAGCGTGAAGAAAACTGTCATTCCGGTTTAGAAGAAAGGGTAACACAGTCTTTTTATATTAATTTTAATAGACTATTGACTATTATTATTAAATATTAAAAATGCTGGATAAAAAATAAATACCACTTTAAAAAAGTAGCTACCCCACATAATTTTTACCACAGTTACTGACCATGTGGGAAATTTATTATGAAATGTACAAAATTGAATATCATTATTGTTTAATGAATATCATTGAGGATCCATTCTGTATTCCATTGTTCACTAATGCAAAGCGTGAAGGTAGAAAGATGGGAAAATACCATTTATCATAAATCAATCACAATTAATTAAATTCCATATCAATATCCCAATAACCTTTATATGCGCAATAATTTCTTAAACTCTTATTAACATACCAAATCACATGTAGGTATACATTAAAGAAGTGATAGAAGACTCCAGTAATGCTTTTAGATGAGCGAAAAGACTATACAATTTTAATTGGACTACGAATTACAAATGTTTGAAAAATTCTATTGCTATTTCACGAGACAATCCACATCAAATAATGAACTAAAATGATCCACGATAATGATAAAACGTCATGAACAGAGAGTCTCACGAAATTTCCCTCGCCTTCAATTATATAAGAAAATAACTTGTTTTATTATGACTTTATGAGCATCTCTCAACAATTAATATTTGCACACGAGAAAATTCTCACATAAAAAAAAATTGATTTCAAACTTCAAAAATGTCATGGGCCAAAAAAGATCCGAAAAAGTGGGATTTAATAATTAATAAGGGGAAATAACGTAGATTTACAATTGATCAGTCGCTATTTTTAATTAATACAGGCTGGTCCATGTTGTATTGGCTTCTTTCAAACTCATATCATATGTGCACCACTATTTCTATCAACTAAACTATCTCACCCTTTTTCCAACTTAATTAACTTCCAAAAATAAAAGATCCCATATTCCTTTTTTGTATTCCTCTCCAAAAACCAACATTCTTTTCCTAAAAAACTACTAATATTTGTTCTCATATATAGTTCCAAGAAATAAGAAATATAGTACTAAAAATTCTTATTTTTTTGGATTAGCAAGAGAGTTTTCTTCAATTGATTCAAGGATTTACGTTCATCATTTTAAGATCTCCAAAGGGAATAAATATTGGAAAAAGATTGATTTATTATGGGAAATTACATGAAATATGTACAAGCTATAGCTTCTGTATGGGTTATTATATTACTGATAGGTCTTCTCTGTTGTTGCCTTAGCAGCAAACCCAGTTTTCAAGATGACAAAAGCAGTAGCACTGGTGGTTGCACTTGTGATGGTGGCGGTGTCTGACCAGAAACGGAGCCAGAATTTAAAGTTTACTATGTTACCGAGTTTTAAATTAATAGTTTACATATATTCAATGAATATCTTTAAGACAAATATAGAGTTTGGACCAAACTTATTAGATTCGGTTAAACCTGTAATCTATACTCTAGCTAGCTCCGTACCTGTGTATGATTAGTGATATATTTTTTCATTTTAGCTTTAGATTTGCTACTACCTTTGGCTTAGTCATTGAGTAAGAAATTAGAAGGTTTCATGATTTATTGAATTCGTTTAAGCATAGTTAACATACTTTCGTTGTTTTTATCAGCATTCATAATGTATTTCATATATTATTCTTTGAGTGAATGTGTATGTGAACTGCAGTGTCTTCTGTTTTGTGATTACTGATTAGATATCTGTTTGAAAAAAACAGAATTCATGCAAGTCCATCCATCCTACAACTTTAGAATATGTATCTATTAGTTGTCAGCTTGCCATACGAAGGTAGGAGCGAATCCAAAATATAAACTTTATGTGTTCGGCCTTTAAGATTCTTAATATTGAACCCGCTATATTTTTTAAGTTATGGCTTTATATTCACTCATTGTTGCAATTTTAATAAATTTGTATACAAAAATTTATATACCGTGTCGAAATTATGAAATAATTAAATTTGACAAGTGGTACGTATTTCTTACGTCTCAATTTATGTGATAGTAGTATGCAAATATATATAAGAATGAATCATATAAAAACTTTTGACACTTATGGTCCAAAACAAATCATAAATGCTTGTCTTGCTATAGATCATTAAAAGTAAAATATGAATTATAAAATTAAAGTATTCTTAAATATATAGAAATGACATTTTATGACATTCTCATAAAGATTAGTATTATTTTTCTTTTAAATGGTAAGAGGGGAAAGGAGAGAACGCAAAAGATTGTTACTCTCTTTCAATTTACATGATAGTACTATTTCCTTATTAGACAATCCCGAAATTAATTACACCTCTTTATACTTGGAAACAATTTAATTTTAAATATGTAGTTTTACCTTTAGATATGCTTTTATTGCCAATAAAATTTCATGATATGTTTAAAAATACAAGTTTCAAAAAACAATATGTAATTTGTGTACTACGTCAGTCAATGCATGTACCTTAACAAATTTCTTTTTAATAACACAACACTTAATAATGATTATTATCATAAATGATACTCCTATTATTTTTATTTATTCAAAAATAACAAATTTAATTTACAATTATAACATATTTCAAATTTTTAAAAATAAATAGGATCCACGAATTAAAAGATTTGTTCTACCTTATTAATCTTTATTACTTTCTTTATCTTAATTGTAATATAATCAGACATCTCTATAACAGCATCCTCGTATAAAAATCATTTACTATAAAAGCAAGTTATTCTCGAAACTGATCTTTATACTGTCAAACCTCTCTACAAACAATATCCTTATATAACAACATTTCACTTTAAAAACCAAGCTTTTTCGGAACTAATTTTCATATTATGTTATAATAGATGTTCCGTATAACAGTACTTCGCTGTAACATCCAAAAACATTTAGCACAAACAAAGTTGTTATAGAAATATTTGACTGTATTATGTTATAATATATTTCCTCTGGGAGGTTTGATTGTATAGCAAACTTTTCGATAATAGTAAAAGTAATTGTTTCAAAAAGTTACTTCCCAATAAAATAGGGAAGGCAAAATAGCCCGGTAGGCACTTGTACTTGTTTGCATTTGTCGTCCCGGTCCCTGTACTCTACAAAATTTCATCCAGACACTTATAGTTATTCAAAGTCAGTATTTTAAACCCCTCTCGTCTCGCGTGTTCTTCAAATCCCTAACATGGATGACACATCAATGTCCACGTCAGATTTTTTGTAACACATCATTATTAATTTATTTTATATTATTTTAATAGTTTTAATTTTTCTTTCTCTTTCCACCTCTCCCTCCACCACTTTCTTCCTCCCTCATATCTTTATTCTCCCCATTCACCGTACATTTACCAAACCTTCGAAACAATCCACAAGTAACAATTTCATATTACATATAATCAATATCTCATTTATTCTGCAATTAACCACATATCTTAAAAATTGTGTAACCATCTATACCTACGTACGGTCTCTGATCGCTCTTCATTGAGAAGCTTCTTCACTGTCAACAGTTCACAATAGCACCACCAATCAACCACCAAAAAGAACTTGCTATCAAAAACCAACCAAGCGACCATCATCACCAAAAACTTCATCCAAAACTTTTTAAATTTTGCTACCAAAAAATTTAATGGAAACAAGTTTCGCCGGCAATCTTCTTCCATTATTTTTAATTTCATTTTTACTTTTTAACTTCTTTTGAAATTTTAAATATATTTTCTTTGTATATTATTTATCTTTTATTTCTCCATCTTTACTTCTTGTGATTCCATGTAATTGCTTACGTTTTATCTTTTATTTATTTATTATTCTATATTTTAAAACTACACCTCCTAATATTAAAAATAATGAGTCATTAATAACTTGGCATATAATGAATGATGCAATTAAAGTGGAAGTCCGTTGTTGATTTTGTTATAAACTTATCATGTTTCCTAATCTTAAGTTGGAGTGGGACTTACTATTATTATGTTGGAATTTGACTAATATTAAACTATTTTTGTCATTTTTTAGTTAGAATTGATAGATTACTTTTGTCAAATATTTAAATAATGATATGACACTATATTTATAAATATTAATTTATTTATCAATCATGAATTCCACAATGTTCTTACAAAAACGTAAATTTAGTTTTTGTAAGTACCGTACTATAAATATTATATATATATATATATATATATATATATATATATATATATATATATATATATATATATATATATATATATATATATATATATATATTTATTTTTAAATGTATATTCACGAAAAAAATATATATCTTAAATATAAAATATAATATCATTTATACTTGTAAAAATTTATAGAAAGAATTACAAGAAAATACACATGACTTCACACAATAAAAAAATGGCCCATATTTTTAAGTTTTACCCCACCTAGCCCATATTGTACATATTTTGAAAGTACTTGTAAATTCAAAATTTGTGTTCTTACAACCATTGCTTCTAAAACCTATGGAGTTAATTCTTTGTTCTCACAACCATTGCTTACTCTCTTTTCTTCTCACTTCTTTTACATATGATTCAAGTGGCCGTATATTTTCTGCTTATCCTCTTATGTCACCTGCTTGCAATATAAGACAATTGAAGAGTAGAAGTCCACCATTGAAGACCATTCAAAGCTTTGGGTTTAATTTTTTTTTTAATTTGTTAGTTGTTTGGATTGGATGTTGTTCCAATTAATTGAAAATATCAAAAAGAGTTCAAAATTTAAATTGAAAGTGATTTAGAGTAGATTTGGGCAAGATTTAAGTTAAATTTCAGAAAAAACGCAAGGAAGAAAACGGAGTGAGATTTTTGTATAATTATGTATAATCTTGTATAATAGTATATATGGGTGTATAAACACACATTATACACTGTTATATACTTTTATACATCTTTATACAAGCATCTGTAGACGAACTTCTTTCACGATTTTCAGTTGTAATTTTTGTTCAAAACCAGTCTAAATCTCCATTAAATGACTTCAAATTTTATATACAACCTCCTTATACTATTTCTAACAAGTGTAAATGACACCCACTCCAAATTTCTCATAAAATCAAATTCGAAATTTAAACCCGTATATTTAAGCTTGTTAAAAATCTAATTTTCACCACCCAAATGAATTTGGTTTGTTAAATTAATATTTGAGTCACAATTACTATTCAAAAATTAATTTAAAAGTTTGAGGAATCTATTTTAAAAGTTAAATAGTGATTCTGAGAACCTATTAGAGTTGGATGTTGAATCTTAGCATATTATTTTTGGGTTAGTTGGTTGTAAATTGAAATATAGGCTATAAAATTGAAAAGCATGGAGCTCAATTGTTCTAAAGTGAAATTTTCCCAAATTTATATGCTTTATTATATTTATTTGTAATTTTTGATAATTACTTAATTTAACTGTGTAATTACACTACAACCAAACAGTAAACTTATAATTATACTGTAATTATACTATGACAAACAAACAAGTCGTGTGATTAATAAACTGTGTAATTACTACCTTAGTAATTACACCAATTCCAATTACAGGGTGATTTTCTAAACAGAATCTAAATATTACATATTTTTTTCCCTAAAAAATAAGCCAAAATTTGGAAGAGTTAAAATTTATACGGTTTTATTAAAATAACAGATTCCCTTTAAGATTTGCATACAATAGAAAAACATAAACAAAGAGCACATCTACTCTATGATGAAATAAGGTCACATTTCCTGAACTCTCAATACTCCCTGAGAATCACCAAATTATCTAATCGACTAACCACGTCCCAGAGCATTTCTGAGATTAATTTGATCGATTAATTGTTCGTAAAATACATAGACACAAAACTCCTGCAGAAAAATGATGAGATTTGCTAAAACATTGGCTCAGAAACCTGGCATCCTATATTTCAAGCTATTCTGAACTCTACTTCACAAATTCTTCAACCCGTGGTAATGCCAAAAAATTGAAAGACACAGGAAAATTACTTTGGCAAGTGTTTTCCATATAGGTAGCTCAAGGTTCCAAAATTGGGAAACAATGATAAACAAGATAGGGGTCAAAGCCTAACTCCAAAAATCACAAGGCGTATTTTCTGAAAAAATGATATCGAAGGAATTGCATCAGCTGTTCGCATAACTTTATGTGCCAAAGCTACGGTCTCCAGCATCTCCTAATCCGGGGATAATAAACCTGAAGTTTTATCAATCAGAAAACAGTAATGACCTGATGAAATGCTGCTGTTTAGAGAAGTGATTAAGGTAAAAGGTTGTTTGATGATTGGTTACCCTTTGTCGTTAACAGTTGAATCAAGTATTCCAGCATATACGTGTAATCTGGAAAACCAAGAAACAAGATATCAGGATATCTACTGAAACACAATAAATACATAAAATACGTAAAAGCTTCTTAGTTATTGAACTTGTTACCCTGGAAATTTCTCACTGAGCTTTTGGAGAGCAGGAGGAGCACCAACTGCGCATATCTGAATGATAAAGTTCGTGTAATCAGCAAGTTGACGAGACAAATATAATTGAGACATCAAACTAACAATCATTGAAGAAATGTTCATTCAGGGTATTTCCAGTTTTGGTAAGCATCGACTATTGAACTGACCTAAACTCCATATAGAACCCCTATTTTTTACACACTACAAGATGAGGTTTTCTGGAAATGCGTAGCAAAATCTAGAACTGTTTGACAGACCAAAGAGAAAGGTAGTCACAACTGAATATTTAAACATGCAGGTTTTGCTGCAAAAGTATCATACTCAATTTCTAACGCACCATTGACAATCACTCATTTGTACAGTAATTTTTCTTTGTTCCTCTTCCCGTAACAAAGAAAATAGTGTGGAAGTTTCAAATACCAGCATATATATTTGTGTCTGCATATGCACGTGTTTCTTAAGATTCATAATATCCAACAGACTATTCTTCAAATATCACGTCGAAATTAAACAGGAAAACAGGAAATTTAGCACCCTTCACAGCAAGTCAACAATAGCAAGCGAATATTTTAGCAAATAAATGTATATATAAGGTGGGAACTTACAACTTTAATCTGACTATTGTCAACCCCACGTTCCTTTATAAGGTTGATCGCTGCAACTATTGTACCACCTAGAAATATGAAGAAAATCTATTCAGACGAGAAAACAAATCAAGTGACAATAACCTTTAAAAGCATAAGACTGAAGGATTTATAGCTACTACGATAAGAATACACATGTTTGTCAGTACATACTATGAGACACACACATCCAACTACAGAACTGATACAAAAGGAGAAGACAAATGTTTGCCACTAAAAGGTACAGCGACCTGTCTGGTAGCAATTAATAAGGACTCCTTGGTGAAGATATCCCGGGATGCACTTCCTTCACAAGACTCACAAAGAAGGCACATAGCCGTGAATACTTGCAGAGATAAAGGTTGTTACACAACCCCAATGGACCTTAGTTACTAGCTCTTATTAGAGAACCTAGACTCCAACTCCTAACTAGAAAAGGAGAGGGAAATTGGTTATGGTGTATCACTTCAGCACAACTATTTAAGCTTGTCTGTTATAAGAAATACGTGCTCCTTTACTCCAAAAAATGGCTAAGCAGGAAGGGAAGTTAGCGGTTACAACGGCTAAGACTACAACATTTAATGCTTGTATGAAGAACTTGGAGGCAAAAGAGGGGATAAGAAGCTGTAGAGAAAGGAAGGCCCGTGACCTGGACCAAGTAAAGTGCATCAAAGACGAAAAAGGCAGAGTTTGGATGAGGCACTTATTAGACGAAGATGACAGACTTACTTACATAGGGATACGAACATTGTGTTGGGTGACCTGGAACACTCCGAGAGTCGTTAAAACTTGGGGTATTGTAGGCACATAAAATTTGAGGAGGAAAAGGGGGTTACACGTAAGATGAGTAGGGGGAGAGCAACTGGGCCAGACGAAATTTCGGTGGAATTCTGAAAAAGCGTGGGTAGGGCAGGCTTGGAGCAGCTCACTGGGTTATTTAATGTCATTTTAAGATGAAGAAGATGCCCGAATAATAGAGATGGAATATGATGATCCCGTTGTATAAGAACAAGGGTGATATCTAAAATTTAAAAGCCTATCGGGGTATCAAGCTACTAAGCCATACTATGAAAGTCTGAAAGGGGATGGTGGAATTGAGTGCGAGGAGATTACGGGGACTGTTAGCGGAAACGTAAAAGAAAGAACACAAGATTTAACGTGGTTCGGATCAAAATAATCTTACGTCAACCAGAGAACAATTGCCTTTCTATTATTTACAAAGTAAGGGTTTCCCAATTACACTTAAGAGAATTTATCTCTTAACTCTCTACTCACAACAATATATTGTATTGTTTTTGGGATGGTTTCTACAAATGAAAGAGTGCATCTATTTATCGGAGTAAGGACCTCCTCTTGATGTCATTTGTGACATCAAACTACCTACTCTTGATGTCATGGGTGACATCAAAGGAGGAAGCTTCCTCCTAGCATTCATGCCAACTCTTTCCACCAACTCTTCCAATTGGCATGCCATTGTTGACTAAACCTAAACCAACATTTTCAGCATGCCATTGTTGACTAAACATAAACCAACATTTTCAATCTCCACCTTGGTTTACGTTTCGAGCGTGCATGTGAACAACTCTGCCCAAAACTTCTAAGCTTACTGGGCAATCCCGTTGTAAGAAACAAGAAGAATCAAACCATGGTTGAACATACCACCTCCACCTAAAAACTGTTCTCTTCGAAGTTGCATCAATTGATGCACACCCCGCCAAGTCTTTGTAGTGTGCAAACTTAGCGAGCGGGACTATCTTGGTCAACATATCTGCAGCATTATCGTCTGTGATAACCTTCACGACCTTGATAGTTCTCTCTTCAACAACATCTCGAAAGATATGAAATCTGACATCAATGTGTTTAGTGCGCTCGTGAAATCTTTGATTTTTCATTAGATGAATAGCATTCTGACTATCACATCTAAGAGTTGACTCGAGCTGAACCAAACTCAATTCCGCAACTAAACCTTTTAACCAGATAGCTTCCTTCACCGCCTCCGCTGCTGCCATGTATTCTGCTTCTGTCGTAGACAAAGCGACAATCGACTGCAGAGTCGACTTCCAACTAACGGCACTGCCAACGAGGGTAAAGATGTATCCAATTGTGGACCTTCTTCGGTCAAGATCTCCTGCATAGTCAAAATCCACATAACCGAGAATTGAAATACCCCCACCACTTTTTCGAAAAGTCAGACCACACTAGAAGCTCCTTTGAGATATCTCAATATCCACTTGACAGCTTCCCAATGCTTCCTTTCCTGGGCTGGACATGTATCTACTTACCACACTTACAGATTGAGCAATATCTGGACGTGTGCATACCATAGCATACATAATGCTACCAACTGCACTAGCGTAAGGAATCTTTGACATATGCTCCACCTCATCCTCGGACCGAGGCATTTGTAACTCTGAAAGTTTAAAATGAGGAGCTAATGGTATACTTACAGGCTTGCACGTATGCATATTGAATCTCTCGAGAATCCTTTCAATATACCTCTTCTGAGAAAGATGTACAACACCGTCTTCTCTTGAAATCTCCGTACCAAGGTTTTTTTTTTTGCAGCTCCTAAATCCTTCATGTCAAATTCCTTACTCAACGGTTTCTTCAAAGCATTTATCTATGTAATGTTGTTAGCAGCAATAAGCATATCATCAACATACAACAGTAAATAAATCATTGAGTTACTAGACATCATCTTGTGATACATACAGCTATCAAATACACTCCTTGAAAAGTCATGTGTAGTCATGAATGCATCAAACCTTTTGTACCATTGTCTAGGGGATTGCTTCAAACCATACAAAGACTTCTTTAGTTGGCATACATGATCTTCTTTTCCCTCAGCTAGGAAACCTTCAGGCTGATCCATATAGATTATCTCTTTTAGATCACCGTGTAAGAAAGCAGTTTTGACATCATGTTGTTGAAGCTCCAAGTCAAATTGTACAACCAATGCTAGTAGCACGTGAATTGAGCTATGCTTCACGACCGGAGAGAAAACCTTATTGTAGTCAATTTCCTCCTTCTGGCTGAAACCTTTTGCAACCAATCTCGCCTTAAACCTAGCATCTTCCACTTCAGGAATTCCCTCTTTCTCTCAGTAGATCCACTTGCATCCAACTGTCTTCTTCTCCTTTTGTCTTTTCACTAAGACCCATGTCTGATTCTTGTGAAGAGACTCCATCTCTTCCGTCATGGCTAACCGCCATTGTGCAGCATCCTTGCAAGAAGTTGCTTCAATATACGAGGAGGGCTCCAAATCCTTAATCTCTTCTTGTGCAGCTACGAACGCATATGCAATCAAGTTCGCTTGATTTATAAGGCGTTCCGGTTCTCGTGTCTACCTCTTCTCCATCCATTTCACAATTGTGTATGGTTCATTGACAGCAAGTTCTTCAAGGTCTACATCTTCTGACTCATCTTTGACCTGAGTCTCTTGATCTTTTTCCTTAGCAAGCTCCACCGGAGGCTCCACCTGCTCGTTGTTCTTGTTTCCTGAAAACTCTACGGAAACTTTATGGGGATCAAGTATAGAGGATTCATCGAAGATGACATCTCTACTAACTATAAATTTGAGTAAAGACAAACACCAAAGTTTGTACCCTAACTCCATCCACATACCCTACGAATATGGCCTTCTTAGCCCTTGGTTCAAGCTTTCCTTCATTAACGTGATAATAAGTTGGACACCCAAATACTCGTAAGTATGAACAGTTAGAGGGTTCACCTGACCATACCTCATTCGGAGTCTTAAAGTCAATTGTTGATGCTGGAGATCGATTAACAATATAAGCAGCAGTGTGAACTGCTTCAGCCCAAAATACTTTGGACATTTTGGCTTGTATGAGCATCCAACGAGCCTTTTCAAGAAGAGTTCTGTTCATTCTCTCGGCAACTCCATTATGCCTAACATATGTCTTGAGATCCCATGAACCTTGCATAATTTATTAAACTCTTCATTGCAAAACTCCAAGCCATTGTCTGTGCGAAGATACTTGATTTTCCGCTCTATTTGATTTTCAACCAAAATCTTCCACTCTTTAAATGCTTCAAAAGCATCACTTTTTGCCTTCAAAAAATGCACCCAAACCTTTCGTGAGAAATCATCAATAAAAGTTAGAAGATACCTCTTTCCGCCCTTCGATGGAAGTTTAGAGAGACCCCATAAATCTAAATGGATGTAGTCTAGCAATCCTCTTGTCTTGTGTTTGCCAGTGCTGAAGCTGACCTTCTTCTGCTTCCCTAGTACGCAGTGCTCACAAAAGTCAAGTGTGCTGATCTTCTCACCTTCCAAAAGGTTACAATTGCTCAGCATCTCCAATCCACGTGCGCTCATATGACCCAGTCTCATGTGTCATAATCTTGGGGTCATCATTAGATAACTGCACTGTAGATGCATTTGTAGAGCCAACAATGGTGCTTCCGGCCAATGTGTAAAGGCCGCTCTCCAGCTTGCCTTTCACCATGACTAAAGAACCTTTAGTCACCTTCATAGTTCCTGCTAGCCTTTGTTCATCCAGAGTACCCAAGGAGATCAAATTCTTCTTTAGATCGGGAACATGACAGACTTGTGTAATAGTCCTCACAACTCCATCATGACAACGAACTCGAACTGAGCCAATGTCAACTATTGCACAAGTTGCATTATTGCCCATTACTACAGTTCCTCCACTTTTGTCATAGCTGCTAAACCAGTCTTTTCGGAACGTCATATGCAGAGTACAAACAGAGTCTAACACCCATTTGTTATCATAATTACTATTATTACACGATGTTGTTATTACATAATCATTAGCAAAATCATGTACCTATTCAACCGTAGATGCACTCGCTTTTTCCTTGGACTTTGACATTGGACAATCTCGTTCAAAGTGCCCCTTCTTGCCACAACCCCAACACTCTATATTCTTCTTGTTCACACGAGACTTTGATCTGTACTTTGATTTGCTCTTTCCCTGTTGGCTAGTCCGGCCACTCACAAAGAGCCCACTTGCCTGGTCATCTCTGTCTCCTTCGATGTGCCTCCGCACATCACTAGAGTTAAGCTTGATAGGCTCCTTGCTATACATCATTGAATTCTCAATATCACGATATCCTGAAGTCAATGAAAATAGCAAAGCACATGCAAGCGTCTCCTCCTCCCTTTTAATTCCTGCAATCTGTAAGTCCATGACAAGTTTATTGAACGCATCTAAATGATCTTGTAACGAAGTACCTGACCCCATCTTAAATGTGTGAAGGCACTGTTGTAACAACATCCTTGTTGTCACTGATTGGTCTTGGTATAGCCCTTCTAGCTTTTCCCATAATTGTTTAGTCGTCTCTTCGGTACCTGTACTCACTTCACAAAGCACATTAGGTGCAAGGGATAGTTGGATTGCATTCAATGCATCCCCTTAAATCTTCTCCATGTCGGGAGCTGATGTGTCCTTAGGATACTTTCCGTCAATAGCATGGATTGAACCTTCCCTCCGCAGTAACGCCTTCATTTGGATCTTCCAGATGTCGAAGTTGTTGCGTCCACTGAATCTATCAATTTCAAACTTCATGGAACTCATCTTTGCTTGTTATTTCTCCTTGGATCGCTAAAGAATCTTGTCGCTCTGATACCAATTGTTAGCGGAAACGTAAAAGAAAGAACACAAGATTTAACGTGGTTCAGATCAAAATAATCCTACGTCCACCAGAGAACAATTGTCTTTCTATTATTTACAAAGTAAGGGGAGATTTCCCAATTACACTTAAGAAAATTTCTCTCTTAACTCTCTACTCACAACAATATATTGTATTGTTTTTGGGATGGTTTATACAAATGAAAGAGTGCATCTATTTATAGGAGTAAGGACCTCCTCTTGATGTCATTGGTGACATCAAACTACCTACTCTTGATGTCATGGGTGACATCAAAGGAGGAAGCTTCCTCCTAGCATTCATGCCAACTCTTTCCACCAACTCTTCCAATTGGCATGCCATTGTTGACTAAACCTAAACAAACATTTTCAGCATGCCATTGTTGACTAAACATAAACCAACATTTTCAGGGACAAATTTGTATTGACAAGATACAGAGAAGTAATATAACTATATAAGTACTACAACGGGCAGCATCTATTTTCTACTGGTCAATCCATCTGCAATGCTCACCATAAACTTTTTTGTGGATAAGTAAATACTAGTAGAATCTGAGCTTTTAGCTAGAGTAGAAAAAAATAGAACGTATATACAGCAAAATGTATTCACGGAAATTCATGAGTTTCTTAAATATGAAAATTACAGAAATAAAGGGGAAAAAGATGTTGGTACCAGTTGCCAGCATTGGGTCTACAACAAACACACGAGAACCTTCAGAAAATTTATCGGGCAACCTACAGAATGGACGAAAAGTGTTAGAAAAAATTTACTTCATAGTTCATCGGCCTAAAGAACAAGAACACTCCAAGCTCAAATTAAATAGAAAATGGCGCAACAATTTGTATTTATCGTGGGAAGGCAGGTCATACTTCATACAGAAACCTAGTGCCACATTATACAATAGTAAGCAATAATCCAGCTTCAACAAAGATACTTACTTGTTCAAGTATACAGAGGGCTGAAGTGTTTCTTCATTTCTGCTTATTCCTTAATTTGAAAACGAACAGAAAAATTAGCATTGTGACAATAAACAAATGGAAAAAACACAATAAGAACAAATTGTATTTGGAGCCTAGATTGACATAGTCAAAAGCATGATTAGAAATGAAACTTTGTTTCAAATTGGGGGGGGGGGCATTCAAATGCGAGCATTATCATGTACATGAAACACCTATGATGCAGTCGGCTGTCATGTCATTATAAGTGCAATCACCTTAAGATTCAATCACCAAATTTATCCATAATTTATACTCCAATGAATATCCACACATACAGGTAAGGAAGATGAGAGGTTATAGTTTCCAATGCTAAAAGATGATGATAAACTTGTCTTTACCCAGATGATAAGTTTTTGTTGCAGGAAGAATTGATGATGCATGCTCTGCAAGAGCCAGACCAGCTCTCAAGATGGGAATAATCTGTAAACCAAGGTAGTAGGTGCATGAACGACCATGGCGTGTCTTCAAATTGTTCTTTTATGAAAGATTCCTTCTCACAAATATACATGATAAAAACCACAACCATTAGAGTTGTCTAGTTTTTATGTTTTGTAAAAAAACCAAATTTGGTAACCATGTCATGAACCGATTGAGAGGCTGGAGAAGAAAGAGGCAATTTGAAAGGAATAGCTGAATATTTGGACTACAAAGATGCAGAAAATTTAAAGCTTACTGCAACAGGTTCCCTTGGATCAACGAACTCCACAGATGCAACACCCATTGGTGACTGGATCTCTCCTGTTACGATAGGCTGCAATGATGATGATTATTATTTTAATTCAACATTTGGCAAAGGAAGATTGTTCATTAAAACCATTGACTTCACTATAGCTTAGTTATAGATTAGGGTGGTTTTGTTTTACTTCATTTGCAAGAACATGAGAACAAAATAAAATCATGTTCAATTTGAACATCCAAATTTGCTATATTTAATGAATTCGGACTTCTACATCAATAGAGTTCCATGCATAATAACGAAAAACAGATATTATCATAACTCACCAGCCAATCTCTTGATGCTTCATACATAAGCAATCTACCGAGTTCAGACATGGCATTCTCTACAAGAAAAATATCCAATTGACATATCTTTTGATCAAAAGGACAGCCAAATGAAATATAAATGCAGATATCAAGGTCGCATCGGACAAAAAGTGCAAGCACCACACATAGAATACATGCCTGAGATAGTTCATCCATGTCCTACATAAACCTCAAATATAGAGTAACGGGTAGGTGTGCAACATTATTGTTTAACCCTAAAAATAGCTTTTAGGGTCAAAGCAATTAATTTTATGTTTTGGGCACAAACAACCGATTTAACTCACTTTTTCAAATATAAACAATATAAAAAGGAATAGCAATTACAACAACTACAACAACGACAAAATAATTGAGAGATAAAAGGAAAGAGAAATCTTGTTGATGTTAGTAGCACTTCTTCTGCGTAAGCTAAATATTGATTTGCCAGAAATAGAACAATGATAACAATGCAATTGAGAGAATAACTGAGTAATTTTTAGACGGGGATACAATGTAAGGAAGAGGGGTTTAAATAGTATTTCTATATGTAACTGATTGCCTTGTCCAGCTCCTGCCCATTATTGTCATTTATTATATGCTACATAATTGATGCACAATCGATGGCATAATAATGGCAAATCCTGTGTAAAATGATTCTTTCCTTATTCGTGATTATGAACCATCTTTCATAATAGGCCCGAGCCTTTTTCTTCATAATCAGTTCCGAGACTAATAGTTACAGTACTAATTTAGCTCCGAATGTATTTTAAACATCATTCTTCAATAACTTTGCCGACACATGTTGTAATCTAATTTATTCACGTGGCAAGGTTATTTTCCACTAATACAGATAGCCCCCTCAATCTCCGGATAATCTCAAATAAATATTCAGGAAGTGGTAAGTTATTTATGGTGAGAATGTTTACCGTTCTTCCCAAAATTATAATGATGTGCTGCAGAGTGAAGAAGCATGCGCCTTTTCATTAAAAATAGTTTTTGACAGTTGTGTAGATATCGGCAACTACACCTTAATCACAAACTAAAATAACATTGATATATTATTAAAAAATTTAAAAACATTAACATTTAAAAGTCAGTTCCTTTTACACTTATCCATTAAAAGAAACACTATATTTCACATTTAGAAATAAATTTCAAACAATGCAACTAAATTTTTTCAGCACATAATAAAGGGCGATGCAAAATTCAGTAACAGGCTCAAACTTCACCCCCTCATAGATTATCTTTCTTCATATCAAGTTCAGCATAATTTTTAGCAAAATTTAATTTCAGCATTAAAATCTTTTGAATTGAAAAATAAAGCTAAAATAAGTTAGAAAATTTTTACATACTGAAAATGGGGCTAGGCGTCTGCTCGTTTCGAAGAACTGAAACCCAGTGCTTTATCAGAGGATGTGGTGGAACAAACACCTAAAAAAGATCAATCAATTAAACTAACATCACCAATTAAATCAAATTTGCTTCTGTATTTATTAACTAATAGAAACATTTTGTCCCGTCATCAGAAAAAGTTAAAAGAAAATCCAAAAACTAAGATTCCACTACATTATTTATCAAAACACAATATTCTGAACAACCAAACAAAGCGTTAAATGAGTGAACTTTACTTACCAGCATTCTATTACCACTCATCACTTTGTTCTCCGCCGCCATTGAACACACCACAATTCCCCTTCGTTTATTAGAATTAGAAATCTGCGCTCAAAATAACGAAAGCATAAAATTTATTACTATCCCAAGATTACATGAATCTTCATATACCATAATCAAGTCGCCCATTAATTAGCAATCACATGTTAAAATACACTGATAATATATAAAAATCTTTAGAATGACCATGTCAAAAAAAAAAAATCGCAAATGGGTATATACCCGTAAGAAAAATCACATTACATAGTGCATATCTCCATACAAATCAAATATAAAAGGGGTACAACGGATTGTTAAGTGAGGTTAATTAAAGTACCTTTTTGTAGTGAAAATTGAGGTTTTGCCGATAGAAAGAGGCGGCAGGGGAAGAGTGTAGTAGTGAGAGAGAGGGGTCGGGAGGTAGACGGTAGGGGTGAGGGGTATAAATAAGGGAGTGGTGGAAAGCCATTGGTAAAAAAAGGTAAGCTGAGAGCTGAATAATTTTAGGTGGATTGGGTATCTTCTAAATGTCCTTGTTCTTCGGGACTGATGAAGAAGGCTTCTCTACGAACAACCTAACGGTGGGGATGCTTTTTTTTTTTTTTTTTTTTTTTGGGTTTTACCTCTATTTTTTTATGTTATTCCGGTTCGCTTTAATTGAATTTTGATCTTTTTTATGATTTATAATATTTAATTTTTTTAAATACCTAGAAAAAATAATTTTTTATTTCGAAATTTTCCTTGAAGTAAAGAGTGTGTTATGTTTTCAATGAACAATTTAAAGAGATAGTAAATATTAGTATGATCAATTTCATTATTAATTTCGATTTATCGATTTTTGAGGCTTATCGATTACACCAATAAGAAAATTTGCGGGATTTCACAGAAAGTCAATCGCTATAAACACGCCTACTAATATGGACAAAAAGAAGCTAAAATAAGATGAACACCGTTTATAACATAAAAATTATGTCAACAAGCACATGCAATGAAACTAAAGTAAGGCAAATGTATGCCACCAACACTCCAACAGTATTAAAAAAATACATCATCACGGTTAATTTTATTTCCTATTAATTTGAGTTTCATACCCTTGAGCTTTAAATATGATCATTTTATTAAATATGGTAAAGAAAATAATAGGGTTAGTGACTTAGGGTAAAGAAAAGGGTATTATAGAATAAGGGTAAGAAAAAAAATATATCTTTTTGGTACTATATCTTATCGGTTTATCGATAAACCGATAACCGAAGAGTACAAAATTGAAATCGATAACTCAATAAGAAAAATTTCAAAATCAAAATCGATAAATCGATAAACCGATAACAAATAATCGATTTGATTTATCGATAAATCTATTTCAGTGCACACCCTAGTACCTACTTACCCCTTTTTCCTTTTTTTTTTTTTAAAACCCTAGTCTTCTCTCAAAATCACAACATTTCTTGGTTGCTGCTGATTCACGACTACAATAGTACAGGGCGACAACGACTTCACGACCTCGGCGAGCAGCGACGGCAACTCCTCTCCTCGGTAATGTGGTCTTAAGTTTGTTGTTTGGTAGGTGTTTCATGTTTGGTTGATCTGCTGTAGTTTACTTTTTTATGTGTTTGGTAATGTGGTATTAAGTTTGTTCAAGCTTTTTCTAATGTGGTAACAATACTGTTCAAGCTTCGAAGATTACCCCTCATACATTTGGGTATATCTAGAGGTGTCTAACGGGCCGGGTTGAACCGGAACCGGATCGGCCCCATCAGTTAAAACCGAAACCGAACCGGCCCGGTTCATGAGGAGTCGGGTGGGCTAGGTTTGGGGGGGGAGATAAAGGGGTTTGTCTCGTTTATAAATTTCTACCGGTTAACCGGACCCGGTAAAATCGATCTGGATGAACAGTACGCGTAAAAGGTTAAACCTGCCCGGCCCGGCCCGGACTAGCCCAAACCACGGATATACCATAATATACCGTTGATATATCATGAATATATCATGAATATACCAATTATTGTATATTAACATAGTTTAAAATTGTTGGAATTTAACATATAGTGTATATATTTAGGGTATAAAACTATAAATGCTACAATCATAGAATATGATGGTAAACGTATTATTTTTAAAATATGCTATATGTGTGTTATTTAAGATTTTAAGACAATTTGTGTTATTTTAAATTATTAGATGTATTTATGCTTAATGTTTTAGTTTGTTAGATTAATTTGAAGTATTATTAATTTATTATGCATGAAAATTTAGTTTTGTTATTTTTTTGTTAATTTACTTTTTAAATGTAAACTTTAATTTTGAAATAAATGTAGCACTTGCAATTTATAAGTGCAATTTTTCTCCATCTTTCTCGTGTTCTTTATATTAATACAAAGTACTAATATAACTTACAATAGTTATACAAAATATTTTTAAAAAAATTAAAAAAATACTAAACCCGGCCCGCTCGCCCCCCTAAACCTGTAACCCGTACGGTTCATTTTTTGCCCGAATTAACCCGAACTCATTAAACAGTTAAGAGAAAGTCCGGAACTAGCCCGGAACCAAACCCGTATAGGTCCAAATAGTACTGGCCAGGACCGGCCCAGACCACCAGGTTAACACCGATAGGTATATTTGTTAGTGAAGGTTCAGTGTCAACTGTCAAGGAAAACATATTCAGCTTTTCAAAACACCGTACTCCCCTTCAATGTGCCATAGCATTTGTTTGATTTTAATTTCCTATTTATACAAAATTTCTTTTTTACTCTGTTTTTGCTGGTTTGTCTTTAAAGTTATTTGGTCATGTAATTGTAAAGGATGGAGGATGTGTGGGTCAGAATCTGACCCAACGATAATTAATAAAGATAATTGTATCTCGAACTAATCTATCACTAATGAAAAGCATGGCCCGTAGCTTATAACATGATTTTATATCTTATTCAAGTAAGGTGGAAAAAGGCACGACCTACCCGCCTCCCCATGGGGACGAAATCTTAATGTGGTCATGGTCACTCACTTACTACTCATAGAACTCACAACTATAAATATTAGAAGAACGAACCCAAAAAGGGGCTTCTTCTTCTGGACTATCCTCCAGAGAATAAAAGAGAGAGAAAACAGGTAAGAAATACCCATCTTATGGGAAGATATGATACCATTGTAAGGTTTTGAACCTCTTCATGGAGAGGCATACCAAATCAGTATCATCAATAAAAGTTCTCAATACTTCTTATCCTAATCTCGAGTGTTTATTATTATTTCTTTCGCATGGTTCACGGATTATTACGACTTGCTATGATTGACCTGTAACTCATATATATTATTTTGTATTCATAAAGTGTATGATAACTTTTGAAGCAAATAATTTGACGCTATCTGTGGGGATTTCCTATCAAAATCGCGTAGTCTTTCCCAGGACTAAAAGGAAAGAAACAAAAAGAGAAGAACAATCTCGATCGAGCAAGCTAAAGCAGCATCTCAAACAAGGGGAACTCGAAAATTTCAAGTCAAGATCCAAGTTCTCTCTCTCTCTCAGAGCCTCGATAGTGCCAACAAGAAGAAGAAGAAGATCCCTATGAGGCACTCCCCACGCCCCTTATTTAGGCCCCGGTCGGGAACAAGTACATAACAATCTCGAGCCGAGAGCCACCTCAAAACAAACCACATGCCCCGATCAGGAGGACAATGCATAAATTGCTTAAGGTCTCAAATCAAAACCGAAGCCCCAATGCTTAGTACCCACGACGGGAAGACTCAGGTTACGCGCCTTCGCCTCCAAAATTGACAAAGTTCAACTACGTTCGAACAAAGACTCAGGCTATGTGCCTTCGCTAATAAGTTCAACAACAGTTGAACTGGGACTTAAGCCACACGCCTTCGCCAATAAATTCAACTACGGTTAAACCAAAACTCAGTCTATGCGCCTTCGCCAATAAGTTCAGCAACAATTGAACCAAGACTCAGGCTACACGCCTTCGCCAATAAATTCAACTACGATTGAACCAAGAGTCAAGCTACACGCCTTCGCCTCCAAAATTGACCAAGTTCAACTACGGTTGAATAAAGACTCAGGCTATGTGATGTGCCTTCGCCAATAAGTTCAACAACAGTTGAACTGGGACTCAGGCCACACGCCTTCGCCAATAAATTCAACTACGGTTGAACCAAGACTCAAGCTATGCGCCTTCGCTAATAAGTTCAACAACAGTTGAACCGGGTCTCAGACTACACGCCTTCGCCAATAAATTCAACTACAGTTGAACCAAGACTCAGGCTACGCATCTTCGCCTCCAAAATTGACAAATTTCAACTACGGTTGAACAAAGACTCAGGCTATGCGCCTTCGCCAATAAGTTCAACAACAGTTGAACCAGAACTCAGGCTACACGCCTTCGCCAATAAATTCAATTACGGTTGAACCAAAACTCAGGCTACGCACCTTCGCCTCCAAAATTGACCAAGTTCAACTACAGTTGAACAAAGACTCAAGCTATGCGCCTTCACCAATGAGTTCAACAATAGTTGAACTGGGACTCAGGCCACACGCCTTCGCTAATAAATTCAACTACGGTTGAATCAAGACTCAGGATATGTGCCTACGCCAATAAGTTTAACAATAGTTGAACTGGGACTCAGGCCACACGCCTTCGCCAATAAATTCAACTACGGTTGCACTAAGACTCAGGCTATGCGCCTTCGCCAATAAGTTCAATAATAGTTGAACTGGGACTGAGGCTTCAGGCCTTCGCTAATAAATTCAACTATGATTGAACCTAGACTCAGGCTACACGCCTTCGCCTCCATACTTGACAAAGTTAAACTACGGTTGAACAAAGACTTAGGCTATGCGCCTTCGCCAATAAGTTCAACGACAGTTGAACTAGACTCAGGCCACACGCCTTCGCCAATAAATTCAACTATGATTGAACCAAGATTCAGGCTATGCGCCTTCGCCTCCAAAATTGACCAAGCTCAACTACAGTTGTGTGACGGCCCAAAGGGTCATCACTTGTTTTATTAATCATTTCGAGCTTCTGAGGTCCTGAAAACCTCATTTATAGTTGCCTCGATTTGCGTGCATAGTTCGGGTGCGAAGCTGAAAATTTTTTATGTTGAAATATATGAAAAATGTGAGAAATTTGAAGAATTTTGATATTAATATTGATATGGTTGACTTTGGTCAACATTTTTGGTAAACGGACCCGGACCCGGACCCGTGATTTGACGGTCTCAGAAAATCCGTAGAAAAATATGGAACTTGGGCGTATGCCCGGAATTGAAATCCGTGGTCTAGAACCCCGGTAAAAGAATTTTTCTGTTAAATTGTTTTCTGAAAATGTTTAAGGAAAATGAAACTGAAATTTGATCAAAAAGTAATGGTATCGGGCTCGTATTTTGATTCCGACGCCCGGTACAGGTCATATATGTTGGTTAAGCACTTCCTGTAAAGTTTGGTTGAAAACAGACGTCGTTTGACGTGTTTCGGCCTTAAATTGGAAATTTTGGAAGTTTATGAAATTTGAAAGATTTCTTGGATTTCATGGTTTAATTCATTGTTTTTAGTGTTATTTTGGTGATTTGATCGCACGAGTAAGTTTGTAGGATGTTTTTGAGTTAGTGTATGTGTTTGGTTAGGAGCCCCGAGGGCTCGGGAGTGTTTCGGAGGTGTCTCGGAGTGTTTTCGGACTTAAGAAAATTTGAGAAAAAAATTGCAGAAATAGTACCCCGGAACAGTACCGTGTACAGTACCCCATGTACAGTCCGTGTACAGTACCCCATTTACAGTACCGTGTACAGTACCTATGAACAGTACGTGTACAGTCCCGTGTGAATAGTACCGTGTACAGTACCCCGTGTACAGTACCGTGAACAGTACCGTGTACAGTCCCGTGAACAGTAAAAACGCGTGAACAGTACCCCGCGAATTTCTGGACAGAATACTTATTTCTGAAAAATGGGATTTGTCCCATTTTCCATTTTTTGTCAAATTGGAGCTCGGGAAGAGGCGATTTTCGAGAAATTTTCATAGAAAACAACGGGGTAAATGTTCTTAACTTAATTGTGGTTATATTACTCGAGTCTATTGCAAGTTTTGTCATTAAATCCATGAATTTTGCGGGAAAAGCTTAGAAACCCTCTCGAATAGATTTGAGGATTTGAGGGTCGAAATATTATCGAAATTTAGTAATTTTGGTATGGTTGAACTCATATCGGAATGGGTGTTGGGATTTCGCAAGTCTTTTCGGGATTCGAAATGTGGGTCCCACTATTGAATTTTAAAATATATTTCGGATTTTATCCGGAAAATTAGTAAATTTATTATCCAATTCATTCCTACGATTCTTGTTGAGTATTTCAAATTGTTTGTGAATAGATTTGAAGCATTTGGAGACAAATTTAAAAGGAAAAGCGGTGCGTAAGCATTGAGTTGGCCTTAAACTTTCGAGGTAAGTATTTGTTCTATCCTAGCTTGAGGGAATAGGATTACGTGCTATGTGTTAGGTGATCGAGTGCGGTGTATGGGCTGTGGTGACGAGCATTCATACACTGGCGTCTAGCATGACCGTGAGTCGTTGTTAATACTTGTTGTGAGACATATTTGAAGATAAATTGTTGAACCCTTGCCGGGTTGTAGAATTGTTATTGTTCTCCCTTGTCGGGACTTGTTGTGAAGATGATTATTTATTGCCCTTGTTGGGACGGTTTATGATTTATTGTTTCATTCTTTGCCCTTAACTGTGATTGTTATTTGGGTGAGGAAGAGTGATAATGCACGAAGGGTGATGCCGTGCCTTGATTTATTGTTTATGCACGAAGGTTAATGTCGTGCCTTGTTATTGTTTATGCACGAAGGTTAATGTCGTGCCTTGTTATTGTTTATGCACGAAGGTTAATGTCGTGCCATGTTATTGATTATGCACGAAGGATCATGTCGTGCCTTGTTATTGAACCATGTACGAAGGATCATGCCGTACTATAGATGTGAGGATGAGAGTAAAAGCACGAAGGGTGATGCCGTGCACTTTATTTGCTTATTTGGTGAGGATGAGAGTAAAAGCACGAAGGGTGATGCCGTGCAACTACTTGCCATTCCTTGACTTGATATTACTTGATTTTCCATTATACTTTGTTTTCCCTTGTGGACTTATTAATTGTTGTTAATTGTTGAGTTCATTTGAGATATTCCTTATTGCGTTATTACTTGGTTATTTCTCGTTATTTTGTGGTATACATATATATGGAACTGCACAGGTTTATGTGGGTGTCTGGTCCTAGGCTTGTCACTACTTCGCCGGGATAGGCCAGGCACTTACCAGCACATGGGGTCGGTTGTGCTGATACTGCACTTCTGTGCGTTTTTGCACAGGTCCAGGTTTCGATCAGAAGCAGCAGCAGTAGATCTTTTGGGTGGGAGTTGATCAGATTTGAGACCGAGGTAGCTTGCAGACGTCCGCAGGCCCGGCGTCTCTCCCTTTACTATTGTTACTAGTTGTAGTCTCTTTGTTCCGAGACAAACAGATTATGTTATATTTCTTTCAGACTTTTATGTGTAGTATTCAGTAGTAGTTCGTGAGTTGGTGACTCCACGTCTTGGGTAGAGGATTTCAGTATCAGTTACCTTGAAACTACTTATTTCTATTTTTATAAAGTCTTCCGCACTTGTTTAATTAAGATTATGATTTTGGTTATTAATTTGAGTATGAAGTATTGTTAAACAGGATAATGTGAATAAAGAGGCTTGCCTAACTACCACGAGTAGGCGCCATCACGATCCCGATGTTGGGGAAAAATCCGGGTCGTGACAAGTTGGTATCGAGCTCTAGGTTACATAGGTCTCACCACTCACGAACAAGCTTAGTAGAGTTTGAGAGGTAGGTACGGAGACGTCCGTACTTGTCCTCCAGAGTCTATTGAGTTAGGAAAGAGTCTCTCATTTGTTCTTTCTTGTCGTGCGACTTGTTCCTCAAATACTGATTGAATTTCTATTCTGTCCTTTCGCAGATGGTGAGGACACGCGCTTCTTCGTCCGCTGACCAGCAGCCCGAGCCCCAGGCAGCTCCCGTGAGGGGCAGGGGCCGAGGCCGTATCGGAGGTCGTGGTAGGGGCAGAGCTCAGCCCCCGGCAGCTATTCCGGAGGTGGATCCTCATATTGAGACTGGCAATGAGGTTTCAGTCCCAGCAGCTCTAGGGGGCCCAGCTCAGGTCCCGGAGAGGCTTTATTTACCCCGGATCTTCGGGAGGCTTTGGTCAGGATAGCGGGATTTATGGACAGCATTGCCAGAGAAGGCTTATTAACAGTTGCACCAGCCACTTCTCAGGCTGGAAGAGGGGCCCAGACTCCTATTGCTCGTACTCCGTAGCCAGTAGCTCCTCAGCCTCAGGCACCAGTGGTTCAGCCAGCTGTGGCCACTCAGTCAGGTACCACAGCTCAGGCCGGAGATGGGGCGGCCATGACTTCTGATTCTTTATGGAGACTTGATCGGTTCTCCGAGTTGTTTACCACTACCTTCAACGGTGCCACATCTGAGGATCCTCAGGATTTCTTATTCAGTTGCCATGAGATTCTCAAGACTATGGGGATAGTGGAGTCAAATGGAGTTGACTTCTGTACATTCAGGCTTTCAGGATCCGCCAAGACTCGGTGGAGGGATTATTGCTTGACTCGACCAGCAGGGTCCCCAGCTTTATCATGGGATCAGTTTGCAGAGCTATTTCTGGAGAAGTTTCTCCTCTGCTACTCAGCGGGATGCACTTCGGAGGCAGTTTGAGCGCCTCCATCAGGGCACTATGACGGTCACTCAGTATGAGACGAGATTTGTTGATTTGGCTCGTCATGCAGTGGTGATACTTCCCACAGAGCGGGAGAGGGTCCGCAGGGTTATAGATGGGCTTAATCAGCCAATTAGACTTCAGATGGCTATGGGCGTGGGGAGTGACATATCATTTCAGGAGGCAGCTAATGCAGCACGTAGAATTGAGATGGCTCTTGCTCGGGGAGGTGGTTATTCTTCAGACAAGAGGCCTCGTCATTCAGGCAGGTTTAGTGGTACTTCTTCTGGTGGTAGAGAATCTTTTGACAGAGTCCAGTCTTCCGGGCCTTTCCATTCCGCCCTTCGGGCTTCACAGGGTGGACCAGGTGATCGTGGGTTTCGTGGGCAGTATTCAGATCAGTCTCCTATTAGTGCCCAGCCTCTTCAGAGTGTTCGTGGGGGCCATTTAGGTCGTCAGGGCCAGCAGCCCCATCAGCCCAAATGTTGCTACGGTTGTGGTGACCAAGGTCATTTTGTCAGGTTTTGCCCTCGAGCAACGGGTAGCACTTAGCAGTGGGGCCCTCGTCCTATAATTCAGGCCCTAGCTGACCCTCAGCCTACCCAGCCAACCAGAGGCGGGGGTAGAGATCATAGAGGTGGAGACCGTCTAGCCCGAGGTAGGGGTTAGCCAGTTGATGGCCGTCCTAGAGACGTAGCTCAGAGGGGAGGTGCAGATCCCCGATTCTATGCTTTACCAGCCAGGCCAGAGGCAGAGGCATCAGATGCCGTGATTACAGGTACCATTCTTGTGTGTGGCAGAGGTGCTTCAGTATTATTTGACCTTGGATCTACATATTCATATGTATCTTCCTACTTTTCACCGTATTTGGCCGTGCCCAGCTATGCTCTGGATATTCCAGTTTATGTATCTACACCGGTGGGTGACTCTATTGTAGTCGACCGGGTGCATCATTCGTGCGTAGTTATATTTGGGGGTCTTGAGACCCGTGTTGATCCTGTTGCTTTTGGATATGGTGGATTTTGATGTCATATTGGGGATGGACTGGTTGTCCCCATACCATGCTATTCTAGATTGTCATGCTAAGACCGTGACCTTGGCCTTGCCAGAATCACCCCGACTAGAGTGGAAAGGTACCTCAAGCCACTCCGTTCGCACTGTTATTTCCTATGTTAAGGCTCGACGCATGGTCGAGAAGGGGTGTCTAGCTTATCTGGCTTATGTTCGTGATTCCAGCGCAGAGGTTCCTTCCATTGAGTCAGTCCCTATTGTACGGGAGTTTCCCGAGGTTTTTCCTTCAGACCTGCCGGGCATGCCACCCGACAGGGATATTGATTTCTGTATTGATCTGGCACCGGGCACTCAGCCCATCTCTATTCCACCCTATCGTATGGCCCCGCCGGAGTTAAAAGAGTTGAATGATCAGTTGCAAGACCTTCTTGAGAAGGGCTTTATCAGGCCCAGTGTTTCCCCTTGGGGAGCACCTGTATTATTTGTAAAGAAGTAAGATGGCTCGATGCGGATGTGTATTGATTACCGGTAATTAAACAAAGTGACAATAAAGAATAAGTATCCACTGCCGAGGATTGATGATTTGTTTGACCAGCTCCAGGGAGCGAGGGTATTCTCAAAGATAGACTTGAGGTCGGGCTACCATCAAGCTGAAGATCAGGGCGGCTGACATTCCTAAGACAACCTTTCGCACGAGATATGGGCATTATGAGTTCTTGGTCATGTCCTTCGGGTTGACCAATGCCCCGACAGCATTCATGGAGTTGATGAATCGGGTATTCAGGCCTTACTTAGATCCGTTCGTGATAGTCTTTATAGATGACATCCCGGTATACTCCCGCGGCCAGGAAGAGCACGCGCAGACCTCAGAGTGGTTCTTCAGACTCCGAAGGATAACCATCTATATGCCAAATTTTCGAAATGTGAGTTCGGTTGAGTTCGCTAGCATTTCGGGTCACATCGTATCGGTGGAAGGTATTCGGGTGGACCCAAAGAAGATTCGAGCGATCCCGAATTGGCCTCGACCAGCTTCAGTGACTGAGATCCGGAGTTTCTTGGGGTTAGCAGGTTACTACCGTCGATTTGTAGAGGGGTTTTCTTCTATTGCAGCCCCGATGACCAGGTTGACCCAGAAGGGTGCCCAGTTCCAGTGGTCAGAGGAGTGAGAGGCGAGCTTTCAGAAGCTCAAGACAGCCTTGACTACCGCACCAGTACTGGTACTACCTACAGGTGCAGGGCCTTATACAGTTTATTGTGACGCATCTCGTACAGGGCTTGGAGCAGTATTGATGCAGGATGGTAAGGTTATTGCTTATGCTTCGAGACAGCTAAAAATACATGAGAAGAATTATCCAGTTCATGATCTTGAGTTGGCAGCAGTAGTTCATGCCTTAAAGATCTGGAGGCATTATCTATATGGTGTGACATGTGAGGTGTACACTGATCACAAAAGCCTACAGTACTTGTTCAAGCAAAAGGAGTTGAATCTACGACAGCGGAGATGGTTAGAGTTGTTGAAAGACCATGATGTTATTATCCTATATCACCCAGGTAAGGCCAATGTGGTGGACGATGCTTTGAGTAGGAAGTCTGCCAGCATGGGTAGTCTTGCATTCATTCCAGTCAGTCAGAGACCATTTGCTCTAGATGTCCAGGCCTTAGCCAACCGGTTCGTGAGATTAGACATTTTTGAGCCTAGCAGGGTGTTAGCCTGCACAATCGCTCGTTCTTCTCTATTAGAGCGTATCCGTGAGAGGCAATTTGATGATCCTCATTTGCGTGACTTGAGAGATACAGTACAACGGGGAGGTGCCACGGAGGTAAATCTAGATGATGATGGGATATTGAAATTGCAGGGTCGAGTTTGTGTGCCCAATGTCGAAAGGATTCAAGAGTTGACCTTAGCGGAGGCCCACAGTTCGCGGTATTCTATTCACCCAGGCACCGCGAAGATGTACCAGGACTTACGGCAGCACTATTGGTGGCGTAGAATGAAGAAAGATATCATTGCGTATGTCGCTCGGTGTCTAAATTGTCAGCAGGTGAAATATGAGCACCAGAGACCTGGTGGTGTATTCCAGAGGATTGAAATTCCCGAGTGGAAATGGGAGCGGATCACTATGGACTTCGTTACCGGACTTCCTTTGACTCGGAGGAAATTTGATGCTATTTGGGTCATTGTTGATAGGCTGACCAAGTCAGCACACTTTATTCCAGTATCTGTCTCCTACTCATCGGAGAGGTTAGCGGAGATTTACATTAGGGAGATTGTTCGTCTTCGTGGGGTGCCAGTATCTATTATCTCTGATCGGGGTACACAGTTTACCTCGCGGTTCTGGAGAGCAGTCCAGCAGGAGTTAGGCACCCAGGTTCAGTTGAGTACAACTTTTCATCCTCAGACGGACGGCTAGTCCGAGAGGACTATTCAGATTCTAGAGGACATGCTTCGAGCCTGTGTCATTGATTTTGGAGACTCGTGGGACCTGTTTCTGCCATTAGCGGAGTTCGCCTACAACAACAGCTACCAGTCTAGCATCCGGATGGCCCCGTATGAGGCGTTGTATGGTAGGCGATGTCGGTCTCCAGTCGGATGGTTTGAGCCGGGAGAGGCTCGGTTGTTGGGTACAGATTTAGTTCAGGAGGCCTTGGATAAGGTCAAGACTATCCAGGAGAGATTGCGTTCAGCTCAGTCCAGGCAGAAGACTTATGCGGATCGTAAGGTTCGAGATGAAGATTTCATGGTTGGTGAACGAGTATTGCTCCGAGTGTCGCCTATGAAGGGCGTGATGAGGTTCGGGAAGAAGGGCAAGCTCGGCCCTAGGTATATTGGTCCATTTGAGATTCTAGACAGAGTGGGAGGGGTGGCTTACAGATTAGCTTTGCCGCCTAGCTTATCAGCCGTGCATCCAGTTTTTCACGTATCTATGCTTCGGAGATACCACGGCGATCCCACACATGTGTTAGACTTCAGTACCGTCCAATTGGACAATGATCTATCCTACGAGGAGGAGCCGGTGGCTATTCTAGACCGGCAGGTTCGACAGCTGAGGTCGAAGAGTTATCCTTCTGTGCGTGTTCAGTGGAGAGGTCAGCCTCCTCAGGCATCGACCTGGAAGTCCGAGTTTGACATGCGGAGCCGATATCCTCATCTATTCCATGACTCAGGTACTTCTTTCTTTTGTCCGTTCGAGGACGAACGATTATTTTAGAGGTGGAGAATGTGACGACCCAAAGGGTCATCACTTGTTTTATTAATCATTTCGAGCTTCTGAGGTCCTGAAAACCTCATTTATAGTTGCCTCGATTTGCGTGCACAGTTCGGGTGCGAAGCTGAAAAATTTTTATGTTGAAATATATGAAAAATGTGAGAAATTTGAAGAATTTTGATATTAATATTGATATGGTTGACTTTGGTCAACATTTTTGGTAAATGGACCCGGACCCGGACCCGTGATTTGACGGTCTCAGAAAATCCGTAGAAAAATATGGAACTTGGGCGTATGCCCGGAATTGAAATCCGAGGTCTAGAACCCCGGTAAAAAGAATTTTTCTGTTAAATTGTTTTCTGAAAATGTTTAAGAAAAATAAAACTGAAATTTGATCAAAAAGTAATGGTATCGGGCTCGTATTTTGGTTCCGACGCCCAGTACAGGTCATATATATTGGTTAAGCGCTTTCTGTAAAGTTTGGTTGAAAACGGACGTCGTTTGACGTGTTTCGGCCTTAAATTGGAAATTTTGGAAGTTTATGAAATTTGAAAGATTTCTTGGATTTCATGGTTTAATTCATTGTTTTTAGTGTTATTTTGGTGATTTGATCGCACGAGTAAGTTTGTAGGATGTTTTTGAGTTAGTGTATGTGTTTGGTTAGGAGCCCCGAGGGCTCGGGAGTGTTTCGGAGGTGTCTCGGAGTGTTTTCGGACTTAAGAAAATTTGACTAAAAAAATTGCAGAAATAGTACCCCGGAACAGTACCGTGTACAGTACCCCATGTACAGTACCCCATTTATAGTACCGTGTACAGTACCTATGAACAGTACGTGTACAGTCCCGTGTGAACAGTACCGTGTACAGTACCCCGTGTACAGTACCGTGAACAGTACCGTGTACAGTCCGTGAACAGTAAAACGCGTGAACAGTAACCCGCGAATTTCTGGACAGAATACTTATTTCTGGAAAATGGGATTTGTCCCATTTTCCATTTTTTGTCAAATTGGAGCTCGGGAAGAGGCGATTTTCGAGAAATTTTCATAGAAAACAACGGGGTAAGTGTTCTTAACTTAATTGTGGTTATATTACTCGAGTCTATTGCAAGTTTTGTCATTAAATCCATGAATTTTGCGGGAAAAGCTTAGAAACCCTCTCGAATAGATTTGAGGATTTGAGGGTCGAAATGTTATCGAAATTTAGTAATTTTGGTATGGTTGAACTCATATCGAAATGGGTGTTGGGATTTCGCAAGTTTTTTCGGGATTCGAAATGTGGGTCCCACTATTGAATTTTAAAATATATTTCGGATTTTATCCGGAAAATTAGTAAATTTATTATCCAATTCATTCCTACGATTCTTGTTGAGTATTTCAAATTGTTTGTGAATAGATTTGAAGCATTTGGAGACAAATTTAAAAGGAAAAGCGGTGCGTAAGCATTGAGTTGGCCTTAAACTTTCGAGGTAAGTGTTTGTTCTATCCTAGCTTGAGGGAATAGGATTACGTGCTATGTGTTAGGTGATCGAGTGCAGTGTATGAGCTGTGGTGACGAGCATCCATACACCAGCGTCTAGCATGACCGTGAGTCATTGTTAATACTTGTTGTGAGACATATTTGAAGATAAATTGTTGAACCCTTGCCGGGTTGTAGAATTGTTATTGTTCTCCCTTGTCGGGACTTGTTGTGAAGATGATTATTGATTGCCCTTGTTGGGATGGTTTATGATTTACTGTTTCATTCTTTACCCTTAACTGTGATTGTTATTTGGGTGAGGAAGAGTGATAATGCACGAAGGGTGATGCCGTGCCTTGATTTATTGTTTATGCACGAAGGTTAATGTCGTGCCTTGTTATTGTTTATGCATGAAGGTTAATGCCGTGCCTTGTTATTATTTATGCACGAAGGTTAATGCCGTGCCATGTTATTGATTATGCACGTAGGATCATGCCGTGCCTTGTTATTGAACCACGTACGAAGGATCATGCCGTACCATGGATGTGAAGATGAGAGTAAAAGCACGAAGGGTGATGCCGTGCACTTTATTTGCTTATTTGGTGAGGATGAGAGTAAAAGCACGAAGGGTGATGCCGTGCAACTACTTGCCATTCCTTGACTTGATATTACTTGTTTTTCCATTATACTTTGTTTTCCCTTGTGGACTTATTAACTGTTGTTAATTGTTGAGTTCATTTGAGATATTCCTTATTGCGTTATTACATGGTTATTTCTCGTTATTTTGTGGTATACATATATATGGAACTGCACAGGTTTATGTGGGTGTCCGGTCCTAGGCTTGTCACTACTTCACCGGGATAGGCCGGGCACTTACCGAGCACATGGGGTCGGTTGTGCTCGATATCGCACTTCGTGTGTTTTTGCACGAGTCCGGGTTTCGATCGGAGCAGCAGCAGTAGATCTTTTGCGTGGGAGTTGATCAGATTTGAGACCGAGGTAGCTTGCAGACGTCCGCAGGCCCGGCGTCTCTCCCTTTACTATTGTTACTAGCTGTAGTCTCTTTGTTCCGAGACAAATAGATTATGTTATATTTCTTTCAAACTTTTATGTGTAGTATTCAGTAGTAGTTCGTGAGTTGGTGACTCCACGTCTTGGGTAGAGGATTTCAGTATCAGTTACCTTGAAACTACTTATTTCTATTTTTATAAAGTCTTCCGCACTTGTTTAATTAAGATTATGATTTTGGTTATTAATTTCAGTATGAAGTATTGTTAAACAGGATAGTGTGAATAAAGAGGCTTGCCTAGCTACCACGAGTAGGCGCCATCACGATCCCGATGTTGGGGAAAAATCCGGGTCGTGACAAGTTGAACAAAGACTCAGTCTATGTGCCTTCGCCAATAAGCTCAACAATAGTGGAACTAGGACTTAGGCTGCACGCCTTCGCCAACAAATTCAACTACGGTTGAACCAAGACTCAGGCTACGCGCCTTCGCCTCCAAAATTGATAAAGTTCAACTTCGATTGAGCAAAGACTCAAGCTATGCGCCTTCGTCAATAAGTTCAACAACAGTTGAACTGGCACTCAGGTTACACGCCCTTGCCAATGAATTCAACTATGGTCGAACCAAGGCCCAGGTTACGCACCTTTGCCATCAAATACAGCGAGTTCAACCTCGCTCGGGCAATAAAACTAGGTGCTCTCACCCTCAAATTTACAAGTTCAACCATAGCTGAACTAGAACTCGGACGGAGCTCCTTCACCACTGAACTCGGCAAAACTCAATCTCCAATGAATTAAGGCGCGGGGTCGGTGCCCCCGCCGTTCAATTAAGTACGCCTAACTCGAACTAAGATTAGAGGCACATAAAGTTTGGCCCTGGACGAACTACTAGGCCGCACTCTGCATCATCGCGGCTAGTTGTCCAACCGCGCCCGCACTGGGACTAAGGCTAAGCGCCACTCCCACCAGACAACAGTTCCGAGTCGGTCACCCCGAGTCAAAAAAGAAAAGTCGCCAATAATCAAGAAATAACTTGCCTACTGAGGTCAAACTCAAAGGCGGATCGCCCCTTCAAAAACATGCAAAGAAAAACCCAAAAGGGAAAAGGGAGGACGTAGAAACCAAATACAAGACAATTAACAGAAAGAAGACTTCGTTTATTCATACAAATGATTGCGGGACATCCCTGCTTACACCCAGCCAAGGCCGGTTAATAAAAAAAGAAGAGAAAAGGAAAAAGAAAAAATAATTCTTCTCACTCGGCGCCATCCGCGCCCCCATCTGCGCCATCGGCATCCCCTGGAGCCGGTGGTGACCTCTCGGCTACAACAGTAACATCGAGTCAACACTCACAAATACAAAACATAAAGAAAAAAGGAAAAGGAAGGAAAAAGATTATAGCAATAGAATAACTCACGCACATGGTTCCAAGCCTCCGAGAACCCTGTGGGACACGCCACTAAGTGCTTGGTCCTGATATAAAAGAAGTGCTCGAAAGGGCGGGGGTCGACCTCATCATCCAGTACCGCAGTCAGGCCCCTCGGCCCACGAGGGCACTCCCGAAGCATAGTGCCACAGACTCGCTGGGGGGCGTAAAGCGTGAGCACATACTGCAGCATGACTACCCTACCGGCCAGCTTCCCATACTTCAAGAACATCGCCAGTAACTTGTAAAGGGAAGGGGTGAGCTGGCCTGGGCACACCCCGTAGTGACAACAGAAATCCACTACCAGCATGGGAAGTGGAATCCTGAATCCCAACCTGAAGGGATACACATAAAAGACGCAGTATCCTCTGCGATCGGTGTGAACCCTCTCCTTGCTTATGGAAAGGACAATATCTGCATGGGTCGGAATGACCCCCTGCTCCTGTAATCGAGCCATTCCAATCTCCCCATTAGTGGGGCTTCATCCACCGGGTCCTCCCCACCATCGGCGGTAAAATCAATCGCCGAACCTTTGGGTCGGGGAAGTATCTTGTCAACTGACGGAATTCCTTATGTCTCTACCTGCTCAGCATCTCCCATTGCCGGAGGTGGCCCTTCAACCGCCAGAGAATTGACTGGCAAATTTATCAGAAGAATATCACGCGAAGAACTACCTGACATTACTAAGTTATTTGAAGAGAAAAGAACAGACTTTGGTGGGCAAGATGAAGATTGCAATCAAGAAAGGAAATGAGAAGGTGAATTAGCAGAATGAAAAAGCTTCCTCAAAATCACTCTCAGATGAATAATAAAGTAACAAGAAACGAGTGACTTAACCCACCTTTATAGGCAACATAAATGGCTTTCGGGAAACCCAATAGACACCATTAACTGCATAACCAATCGTCAAACGGTTCAGTTCTACTGAGACGTGTGCCATTATGACGAGCACCACAAAGTGCCCCCTCAGCCTTCTGCTAACGCCATGCCGTTGAAACAATTGAAACGCCCTGCTAATACCAGAGGAATACACCGTACGTCCTCAAAACTCTAAATGCTATGAAAAACGTACCCGGCGTGCGCTTATTTCCTTCGGCCACATCGCATACGGCCCATCTCTCGCCATCGACGACAACTGCGAACCCAAACAAGCGAAAGGGCCAGAACGTGGCCAAGTTCGGTCTCGCCTGAACTGTGTTAAAAATATCGTACGTCTTCACCGAGAAGAGGCGCTCTGTCCTGCCCATGCGATACCTCGATAATATGATGATATAACAACGAAAATTCTACAAGATTCGGGCAGTCACCAAAAATAACGCTGTCTCGGTCAGAGCAACGGCCGCCCCTCCTTTATCTAAGTTTTTCAAACTATGATCGACAAAGTGCGTTCATCAAATTCGGCCGAAGCACGACCTCGATAAACGGAGGGACTAACTGTATGGTTCAAAATCTGACCCCACGACAATTAATGAAGATAATCGTATCTCGAACTAATCTATCATTAATGAGAAGCATGGCCCGTAGCTTATAACATGATTCTATATCTTATTCAAGTAAGGTGGAAAAAGGCACGACCTACCCGCCTCCCTATGGCAACAAAATCTCAATGTGGTCACGATCACTCACTTATTACTCATGGAGCTCATAACTATAAATATTAGAAGAATGAACCCAAAAAAGGGGGCTTCTTCTTCTGGACTATCCTCCAGAGAATAAAAGAGAGAGAAAATAGGCAAGAAAGACCCATCTTATGGGAAGATATGATACCATTGTAAGGTTCTGAACCTCTTTATGGTGAGGCAGACCAAATCAATATCATCAATAAAAGTTCTCAATACTTCTTATCCTAATCTCGAATGTTTCGCATGGTTCACAGATTATTACGACGTGCTATGATAGACCCATAACTCATATATATTGTTTTGTATTTATAAAGTGTATGATAACTTTTGAAGCAAACAGAGGTGTTAAATGGGAGTTCGGCAATGAATCCATATTTTGCACATCTTTCGTTTGCTCTATAGTTTTTCATTTTCTCTTTTCAGTTATCACGACGAGTAGTTCACATTTGTCTCTATAGTTAATTCTGTATACAAAGATAATACACAATTTATTTTCTAGCTATACATTTGAGGAGCAGTGACTACATTGATGTAGTTAATTAATTTTAGTTACATTGAAAGACTTTGGTATGATATCGAAATCGTACTGAACCAAATAAGAAAAAATTGAGCCGTACCAAATTATTTTGGTGCGGTATTTAACATATACAATTGATATATAGAATACCGAAGTATCGAATCATAATTATTAAATACGGACTGAAGTATCAGATGCTCATCCTTTGGAGTAATTAACTTTACACCTTGTGAATCACTTAGAAAGACTATAGTTATTCCGATCTATTTTATTTTATATTTATTATAGAGAAATCATCAAATGTGTATTAGTTCGAAACTCAATGTATAATAGGATAGTTCCTTTATTTTTTGAATATTCAGTTTTTATTCGTAGTAGGGTTGAAACTTAATAGTTGTTTCTCGGCTACAATAAATTAAAGAAAGAGTGGAAGAACATCTCTCAAGACGTTCGTTATTACTATTCAACATAATTTAATTAGTTTTGAGTCGGTTGTCGATCGATCGCGACTCTTCTACTCTATCTAAGCTTGAAATAAGTAATTTGAAGCTCATATATGTAACAGAACTTAACTATAATTGATTAATACTTATTTTCAAGTTTGGTAAGGGAGCTAATGTTTATATTGATTTTTGTATCCTTTGTAAATTAAGCACTTTCGGATTTGTTCGAAGGCCAGGTGTATCCTCCTGGCCTCTGCATGAATTTTCGGGTATGATATAAAAGAAAGGCGTTATCAACGATATATTTGAAGAAATAAATAAATAAATATATATATATATATATATATATATATATATATATATATATATATATATATATATATATATATATACACGATATTAATAAGAATCTTTCACTTATTTTAAAATGTTAAAATATCAAAATTCATATGTTATTAGAATCAACAACTTTAAAGTTTGTAGAAACGAAAAGAGAATAAGGAACAAGTCGTTTCAATTTGTAAGTGATGTTTCCCTAGAGTTAAATTTTGATTTGGTACATGTATATTGTGTAGATAAGTGTTTTCCCTCTACTTTGGGTACCATTTATTTGTTTCACTATCGGACCCTAAAGTGGAGGACCAAAAGCAACATATACAAGGACATTCTTTATAATGAAAAAATCAAACAAAGAAATGGTACCCTAAAGAGAATGTCCCACGTCGAAAAAGGAGACAGTAGCAACGACAAAAAGCTAAAAGGAGAAAAGAAAGAAAGAGAAAAGCTAATTAGGATACCAGTTGTGTGTTTGATACGATCGGATTTTTTTTTGTTAAATTTGATTGGTTGTTTTTAGAATTAGCATCATGTTCGGCTGCTTAAGGTTTCGAACAGCTTCGTACTATGTGCTATGACTTGCATATGTGTCCGGGTTCAGATTTCGGACGATTTGGGATCAATTTAGAAGAAGGATTTTAGTTCTAGAAGTTCTCGAAATAATATTTTGATGATTTAGATAGTTGCATATGGTGATTTTGGACTTAGGCGTGTGTCTGAATTTGAATTTGGAGGCTTTGATGCATTTTGGCAAAAATTGGAAAGTTGAAGCTTTGGAAGATTGAGAGATTTGATCGAGAGTTGACTTTGAGGACATCAGGTTCGAATTTTGGTTCCGGAAATTGAAATAGCTTTGTTATGTCATTTGGGCTTGTGTGCAAAATTTGGATTCATTGCGGATTGATGTGATCTTCAGCACAAGTTTTGAAAGTTGGAAGACTTGAAAATTCATAAGCTCGAATTGAGGCGCGATTCATAATTTCGACGTTGTTTGATGTAATTTAAGGTCTCGAGTGGGTTCATATTATATTATGGGACTTGTTGGTACATTCAGACAGAATCCCGAGTTGCTCGGGTGAGTTTCAGACGAGGTTCGTTTCGAATCATTTTTGGTCATGTTGGCAGTCCTGCTGCTAGTTCATTGCACATGCATACAATTGGCCGTAGGTGCTGGCACACTTATGTGAGGGCTGTTTTCCTTCTGCACAGGGGAGGTGCTATGGCGAGTCTGCTTCTGCGGAGGGAGATGCACAGATGTGCAAGCGCTCCTGTAAGGTATTGATCGCTTCTATGAGTTTGGGTGTGAATTGGACGTTCGCTTCTGTGATGGAGGCAGACGCTTCGACGAGGTCATAGGTGCGAAAAATGCTGTGTTTGTGCGGTATTTGGTCCTTTTAGAATCAGTCGCAGATGCGACATTTGTGAGAGTGCAGGTGCGTGTTTATGTCTGCAAAAGTCGAAGGTGATGTGCAGAATGTTATAA
This sequence comes from Nicotiana noctiflora, assembly GCA_032618575.1. Classification (NCBI taxonomy): domain Eukaryota; kingdom Viridiplantae; phylum Streptophyta; class Magnoliopsida; order Solanales; family Solanaceae; genus Nicotiana; species Nicotiana noctiflora. Next base: position 448,620 of record JASVEL010000216.1, read on the forward strand.
GTCGGGGGTTTGCCATTTTTATCATATTTTGAGTTATACACCTCGGATTTGAGCAATATTTGAAAGGTTCCTCACGTGTTCGATTGGGATAAATGTTCTTTATCCGAAGTTAATTATATTTCATGATTCTATAATTATTTTTATCATTAAATTAGTGAATTGAATGAGAGAAATAGAAATTTTTGTAAAATCTTTCAAAAATATAAAATGAGGATTTGAAGGACGATTTGATATTGGAATTTGATAATTTTGGTATGATATGACTCGTATCGAAATGGGTGTTTGGTTTTTGTTAGTTTTATCGGGTCAAAGGTGAGAGCTTGTGATTGAATTTTAATTTTAAAGGTCGAAGCTTTATTATTTGAAATCGTTTCCTATAAGTTTTATTTATGTTATGAAATGATTTTGGGTAGATTTGAGCCATCCGGAGGTTGTTTCACTCAAGAAGGTCATTTTAGAGTATCGTCTAACTTCTTTGAGGTAAGTATCTTGCCTAATTTTGTGTGGGGGAAACTACCCCTTAGGATTTTGAGTCATTGTGCTAATTGTGTCATGTAAAGATCGTGTATGCAAGGTGACGGGTACGTACTCGAGCTTATTTATCGGAATTTGACCATTTTAGGCTCTTAGGTTCTTATGTCCATTAAAAATAAAGTTGTCTTATTATTTTAAATCCCCCACTTACTAAATTCATCCTTACGTGTCTTATTGATGTTGGTCGATTCATGTTCTACCCTTGTTGCTAATCAACTCTTATCTTATGTGCCTTAATTATAGTTGGCTCCTCTCTTACTGACATACTCTTCTTTCCATAATTATTTACCCTTGATTTAGTTTATTATTATCTTTTCTGTAGTTGCTTACCCTTGATTGGAGTTATTATTATCTTTTCCGTAATTGATTAACTTTAATTAAGTTATTATTATCTTTTGTAATTGCTTAACCTTTATTGCATTTATTATCATCTCTTCCATAATTGCTTAGCCTTAGTTGAAGTTTGTTATCCCTTTCATTGTTGACGTATTCTTATTTGGGCTTATTGATTCATGCTATCTCTCTTACTATCGATTATACTTTTGTGGAATCATTGTTACACATTATCTCTCCCTTGTTAAGTTATTCTTATCGAGACCATTATTCCCTATTGTATCTTTCTTTGTAAGCTCGTTCTTTCGTTTCTTTGTATTATAAGTTCTTGTATTGATTTACTTGTCGTATTCTCATGTTATTGTTTATGTTGCTGTTGTTGTTGTACCTAATGTTGTCGAGGGCTATGCGTGCATGTGGTATTGAAACTATCTTGAGGAACTGTTGTGGCATATGGGCACATATTATGAAATTCATTTTATTGTGTTGTTATGCTTAGGAACAAGTGGTATTATTAGAGGATTGTCGAGGTGTTTGCACGTGAGTTGTCCGTGCTGTTGTTATTATTGATATTTGCAAATGCGTTATGAAAAGGCTGGCTATTTAGGTGCGTTTGCGCATGTGGCGAGAAAAGGTGGGACGAGACAAGACGGGCATTTAGTTTATTGTTGTGCACGTGGCAAGCCAAAATAAGCTATATCGGGAATGATTGTGATAACTTGTAATGGCCTAGTGACATTGTTATTATTGATGTTTGTGTAGTGGTGTACCTACCTTGTGTGTGTTATACCTTGTACATTTTGTGAGGATCGTTTCTTATGTGATATTTTCTCTACTCTTATTTGTTGGCTTGATTTGTGATAGAACACTTGCACGAGCATATACGTAATTAATCACCCATAAAAAAATGAATCCTGATGTTATTGACCACTTACATGTACTCTCGTCTACTTTCCCTCGCTGGGATAGTTGTTCTATTGGTACATGAGTTGTTCGTGCGGTCTTGAGTTATTGTTATTGTTAACAAGTGAGTGATTTGTGCAAATATTAGATATTGTCACTCTCTTGGCACGTGAGTCGTCCGTGAGGTTATGAATTATAATGTGGGCATAAGATGCCAAGTGATTAGGGTTCATGAATTGAGACTCGTGATTTGTGATTGTGATGTTTGGTACCTCGTGGAAATTTTTGAATAAATCTGGTGTGAAAGCAGTTGTTCTTATTGAGTTGTTACTTATTTTCCTTTATTTAGTTTCATCGGACTTAAAATGTGTTCAGCTTACTCTATATTGTTATTACCTGTTTGTTCCCAATCGCTAATTGTTGCCCTTAGTTTCCTATTATAAGCATTGATTTGTTATTGTTATCATGCTTAACTCTATATCGATATTGTCTCCTGCTAGTTCGCATTTATGCTTGTTCAAGTTGTTTAGTCAGTAGGTGTCTTGACTGTTCGTCGTTACTACTCCACCGAGACTAGTCTTGATACTTATTGGTACCACCGTGATGTATTCATACTACGCTTTTTGCACAATTGTTTTTGCAGATCCAAGTATTTCAGAGTTGGTTGATCACTACTATTAGGTTTTGCTGTAGAGACTCAAAGTAAATCCGCCGTCCGTTTGTAGGACTCAGAGTCACCTTCAGATATTCTACCTATACTGTTTATTTCTATTCCGAAATAATTGTACTTAGAAGACTTTCTAGTAAACTCAGTAGAGTTTATGACTTGCGCTACCGGTTTTGGAATTGTTGGCTTGTATATAAAAAATATTGTTTTTAGTTATTAGTTGAGTTTGCCCTTAATATATTCAGTAAGTGTTAAGCTTACTTAGCCCCTAAGACTACGCGCCTTCACAACATTCTACAGAGCAGATTGGGGCCGTGACAAAATAAGTGATTTTATAGTTATTTTCTGATATGTTTGATTTGGTAGAATTTTTTTTTGTTTGAAAAATATAATTTAGAAAAATATTATAAAAAACAAAATAGGTAAGGCAGGGATGGTGGTAATCGGTAGGTTAGGGTCTAGAGACCGAAGTGGCCGGTGGCGAGGGTGGGGTTGGGGGTCAGGTAGGGGTGGTGGGGGATGGAAGTAGGGGTCAGTTGGGGGAGGGCGAATAATAAGGTGGGGAAGATTGAAGAAGAGTTTTGGAAAATATTTTTTGTTCTTTTGTTAAGAAAATCATTTTCTTTCGATTAAAAAAAATAATGAATTCATGAAAAGAATATTTTAAAGAATTTAACACAATCAAGCCTGAGAAATTCATACCAACACACCCCAAGTTGCACACTTTTTCTCGTAATGGCAACTTGAAATATTAGGTGTTATACTAATGCTCCCGTCCACCCCCCAAAACCATTGAACCATTATGAGAAAAAGAAAGTTGCTTATTTTATTTTATTTTATTTGATATTATTATTATTGATTAGTGGAGACAAAGTTTGACGAGAAGCGTTCCTGTCCTCCTGATGTCCCAAGTCTGCATAATTAGTTGTGATGTGAATCATGATTTCCAATGATTATGAAACGAATTGCCCATGAATTTTGTTATCTTTGGCCTCTATTTGAAATAATCGTTGTTATGTTTGAAATCACGTTCGCCCTAAAAATAGCTAGGTACAGTTGTAAAACAATAACAATCACGTAATTAAAGGTGATAATACTTTTTTCTTTCATATTCCATAGATGTGATCGAGCAATTGAATAAAACTAAAATAAAATTACATGCTCTTAATTTATTCATGGAACCAGATCTATATAATAAATATCTCTAATAAGACCAATGAAAGCACCCATATTATCATTATCCTCAGCAAAGGGATTTGGAGGAGGTGGATTTGACATGAAATAATAGATACAATTTGTTAAATGAGTACTTGCACCCCATAGTGATTGAACAACATCACCATTTGAATTGAATGTGTCATTTATAAACTGAAAATCTGATCTCATAAGAAGATATTGGTGAAGACAATTCCTATATATTTCCTTTAGTTTTGGATCTGTTTCATTTGTAGTGACTAACAATACCCTCCTGGCTATGGCTGTATAGTTTTGAAATGCCAAATTTATTGCAATTTCTTCAAGATCATGCTTAGTTGTTGCCTTTTGAGCCTCTGGATTTTGTGCCAAAACACTATAGCAAAAGTCTTGTTGTGTTTCACATAAACCACAAGCTTTGCTAACAAAGTTTGTATCTAAACTTCTTGCAAAGAGAGCAACACTTAATATAATAATACAAGGGAGGATGATTAATTTCCCCATTTTTTTTTCTCTTTGATCTATTCTAATTTCTCTGTTGAGAATATAAATATGGATTGGTTCGATATATAAAATGCATAATTTTAACTAGTAATTGATGAAATATCCTAGTATAGGAATTCTCTAGAAAAGTTAAAAAGTACAATTAATGTTTTTACCTATTACAAACCTTAATATCTGATTCTTTTTTAATATGGGATTATAATGATCCAAATGTTCATACATTGTCAAAATTAAGACATGATGATGTTTTCACACTCCATAGAGACCCAGAAAAGATTTATGCAAATGCTTTCTCAAATTATCTTAGGAGGCTGATCTTGTACAATTAGTTAGATTCTAAAACATACATCACACATCTATCATTTACTTCTGTCAGCCTTCATATTGTAGTTGATTCTCAGCAATGGGAACTTAAAAAGTACTTACTCCCTCTGTCCCAAAAATTTTTATTTTGTGTCTCATACAACTGATACTAATTGTATAAGACATTTTATTTGTTCACAGTTTTGTGGAACCAGATTTTTATGGATCCAGCCAGAAGTATAAGATTAGGATCCACAAATTTGTGAGATAAATAAGAGCCTCATACAATTAATGTAAATTGTGTGAGACACACAATAAAACTTCTCGTATTGACATGAGAATAAGTACAACATGTAGTACTTTTAGTATAATTTTGAGTATTTAAAGTTTAATTATAAAATGTTGATTTGATCTAGTGTAATTTAGCTTCTATAATTAGTTAAATTGACTCTAAAAAAATATGACAATTTATTTGAGACGATGGGGTATTCAATTAGGAAAATGTGCATACGAAAGAACAAGTTACATATGGAGAAGGATTCAAATTTCAGCAGAGACAAAAATATTATGCATTTTTTCTATTTATTTAATTTTTAATGGGCAGAGTTACTTGTTACATAATCTAATGGGAAATAGCAGATCCTTGATTAATAGTTAAGATGCACACAAGCTTACTCAGATATTACTACTACTTAAAAAAGAACATATTTACCTATGGATAACAAACCAATTACCTTTCAAAATATAACAAATAAATTTGCTCCAATATACTTTTGCCATGGTGTCATCTAATTCATATAGTAAACATTAATTCTCATACTTGCACAATAAGAGTATCCTTTCATTTATGTACTTAAAACACCACTAACATATTTTTGGTAAAAATGCCAGGTCACATACTACCTTGTGATCGATGACCTGATAGGTCATTTACAATTATACTTTTTATTTCTATATTTTGAGACCCCGAATAACTTCATTTAACCTTTTTTTATGCGTGATTCGTGTCCCTTTTTGGGAAGGTTAGTATGAGAAAATTGATAAACTTGTGAAATTATTTCTTAAAAACTCATTTGAGTTGACTACAGTCAATATTTTATGTAACAGACTCGAATCTTTATTTTGACGGTCCCGATGGGTCCGTATCATGATTTGGCACTCGCTTGTACTCCCAAAATAGAATTCGGAAGTCTCTAACTTGATTTATCATAATTCGTTAAAAACTAGAAGCTTTAAGGTTTAAATAGTTCCCAAATTTGATCGAGAGTTGACATTGTTGATACCCGGTTCAGATTTCAGTTCAGGATCATGGTGTCGCGCCCCCTTTTTCTCGCAAAATTGGGTTTATGACATTTAGGAAGACAACTCGTTCCCTTTTCGGAATTGGATTTTGGAATTGAAGAGTCACCGCCTAATCATGTAAGTGCATTAGGACACTAAGGGGGGTTAAATTTGGATAACCAGAGATTGAGGTAAGAGCTTGATATTATCCTGAGGAGAAGGTGTTAGGCACCCCTCAGGATCTACTAGTGTAGTTCCGGCCAAACTATTATTGTGCCTTAAGTGCAAATAACACATAGGCAAGTAAGAGTTTTAAATAAGAGGGGATTTTCATGTAAAGGTAATAAATAAACAAAATCAGCAAGAACTAAAGAGAGTTGATTTTTTTTCTTAGAAGAAACGGTTTTAAAAGAGACAAAGAACAAAGGGAATAGGGCGGGGGAGGGGGGGAGGGGGGTGCTAGGTTTATTAATAATGTGAATCACCCAACACAACATCCAGTAATCACTTATCAATAAGGGGCTACACGTGATGTTATTGCGTGGTCATCATATCCATATCTATCATTGCCCACCCCGTTAAGGTATTAAAGCGCAGAATGGTCTCGTTTACTTATTGCATGCTATTACCCGCCCCAATTCTATGAGTCCTAGAGGTACTTGAGGCTACTAATCCTAAAGGGAGGAGATGTTTGGCTTGTTTGTGGTTTTAAAGATAAAATGCTAAGACGATAAGCAAAAACACATATAGTAAGTTTGAGGAAAGCATATAAACAAATAAAAGGGCTCAAACAGACTTCCTTTAAACCAAAAAAAGCACATAATGTTGCATGACTTGCATGTACTGTTTAGGGTCTGATTAAACTTAGAAGGTTGAGGCAGACTCATTTATTACATAGTTCAGATAGGAAGCCGGACTCAGGCTTACCTACTGGTTATGACTAATAAAATATGATTCAATTATAAAATTCATCCTGTGGTTTACCTAAGTGTTGGATGAGGATCCTATAGGCGTGATATCTACTGATTTCAGAAATAATAAATTAAACTGATTTAAGGAAAAGTTGTTAGTTATTAAAGAAAGGTGAGTTTTAGCAAAATATCATAAGTTTTGTAGCTAGTAATGCATTATTATTGCTGATTTTAGACTTATAAATGAGTGAGGCGATTCTGATTTGATTAAAGCTCCTATAGGAATGCTTTCTATGCATTTGTCAACTTTAGAACACTTTTATAGACATAGAGAAATGCAGAAATCCTATAAGCATGATGTCTAGATGCTACATTTTATGAACATTATATCTAATTATAGTTGGTTATTTAAGACCTATAAACATGTTTGCCTAGTGAAATTGGATATACAAGATTCAGAAAGACCTACAAGCATATTTTCTATATGCATATGCAGTACTCATATTTATAGACATGGTATCTATGTGATAGAATGCATGGTTCCTATAGATATGGTATATACATGATTGAATGCAGGATTCCTATAGACATGGTATTTATATGATAGAATGCAGGATTCCTATAAATATGGTATCTATATATGAGAATACAAAAAATTCAGAAATTCCTATAGGTAGGATATCTACATATGAGAATGTAGAAATTTAGAAACTCCTATAGGCATGATATCTATACTTTTGCATACATGGTTACCCCTCCCCCCTTTTTCACCAGCCATCCCCAAGAGTTTTATTGTGAAGTTATTACAGCCCAAAAAAGAAGTAAAATAAAAGAAATACATCATAAATTAAGAGTACAACCAAGGCGAGCCTGATTCAGACTTCCTGTCGGATGTATAAAGTAAACCAACTCCAAGAGATTAGATTTCAAAGCCTTTCTCTCATTTGGGGTATGTCAAAGTTCCCTAAGAGTCTCATATGAACTCCGGGTAGTGTTTACACCCCACTGCATTACCATATTAAGACATAGTGCAATGTCGAAGGGCCAGCCCTCAGGTGCCACGTTCAGAGAAAACTTAAGGTCCCAAGGCAAGGTTCATAAGAGAGGGACCGAACTTAGGGACTAGGAGAGGGTGCAAATAAAGAAGTAGAATTCTGAAAGGGGAAGGGAAAAAAGGAAACAGCTTAATCAGTACACATAAGGGTATAGGGGAATGGGGAGTTGCAAGAGGCAAAAAGTAGACTGGTGGACATACCTAGCAATGAGATATTGTAGCACACCCTTAGGCCTGTTAGCACATATTGTTTAGAGGTAAAGACCCCCATGGATCTAGCTTAATTCATGAACAACAACTTGCATTGCTATGCCTCAAGTCATAACTCAAAACACATAGGGGAATGAGATTCATAGCAGAAAATAAGAAGAAAGAAATCAACATGCTAGTTTAATTATTTAACTCTGCAGAAGAAATAAAGTAGACATGGATACAAAAAGCTGTAAATAAACACATGTGTTGAAGCTTAAATTAGGACATACCGATTTGAAAGAGACAAATAGAGAAAAATCAGCAAGTCTTGTAAACAGGACACAATACAGGCAACGAGAGAATACTATTATGAGCATGTATGAGTTCAGAAGAGATTGTGAATTGTGTAGTGAAGGATTGTAAGTCGTGTGTGCTGTGTGTTAAGGAGTCGTGCATTTATAGTGTAAAAATCATGAGGAAATAAGGTAAGAAAATAGTTAAGGAATTGATTATAAATAAATTACACAGGACTTCCCTTAATTAAGGGATTTAGATTCAAATGGGTGAAAATAATTTGAAGAAAAGAAATGGAACAAGCACTTTGTGCACAACATGTAATTAGAAGCAAATAAATAAAATGTTATTTAAGGACAGGATTTTGAAGTACACGGTTGTACAAATAAGGTAAGAATAATCAATTAACAACCAATATATTAAGGCCAGTGATCTTGTAATTACTGACCCATGAATGAACCAAGTCGTAAAAGTTGAGAAAACTTATGCTGAGTCACAAAAGAATCAACAAACAAGGAAAGAGAATCAATCAGACATACTCAAAAGGAAGTCTGAACTAAACGCATATTTTCAAACCATGTTAGAGGGAGATTCCTCGCATTTAAAGAGCATTTAGACATGTCAAGCTTGAAAGAAGATTGTAAAATTAGTCAAAAGAGAAAAAAATAGTGTAAAAGAGTTTAGCAAAAAGTTATAATCGTATGCAAACAAGGATGTCCAAACTTAGTTCAGAAACTCGAAGTTGGTCTGAAATAATAAAAACCCCAGTTTAGGCAAATCACAAAGGAAAGCTGAGAGGGCAAATAATTGAATCGAAACATGTTTAGAGGTTTCAGAAAAGAGCTGAAACTTCTAGAATGCTTCTTTCAGCAACAGAAATCATGAGAAACATGATAGAAAAGTAGCATGCAAAGACAGTAGAAGGGTGCAAAGCAAACAGAGTGGAAGGAACTAATTCGAAGTGTACTGAGAAAAGACTGATAATAACAGTAGAGGAAGCATGCTAAGAAATTTTAGAAGAATATTTAAACAGATCTCAGTTGATGGAACTTGAATAAGGATACTTAAAAACTTAATAGTGAAAAATAAAGTAGGAGAAACACACGAACACAGGAGAAAAGAAATACAGTAGAAAAGTATACAAGAACATAATATAGGAAAATATAGTAGGGAATCATACAAAAAGATGGTAAAAGAAAATACAAGAACACATCAGAGGCAAATATACACGAAAGACAAAGAAAGTCAGAAAAATACTTAAACGCTTTCAGAAAAGAACCCTAGATCGGAAAAGAAGGATTTTTGAAAGTAGTTTCTGAAGAAAAGTCAGGAAAATCGTTTGAAAACTCAAAGAAAGCATAGATACACAATGGATCTAAAGGAATCGGAGAAACCTCGAAGGGTTAGGGTTTCAGAAGAACCCTAGAAGTGATAAAGGCTTTGAAGGGTCCCTGATCTAAGTCGGAGAGGTCGAAATCAGGCTCAAGCAACTATGATATGCCAGAGCAAGGCCGGAGATGGCCGATGATGGTTGTGCAACTCAAATCGAACGAAGCCTGGACCAAATTTCGTCATGGTTAGTCATTAGATCTTCAAGGACCAGGCATGTAGGAGCAAAAGAGGTGAATATAGGGTCTTAGCCTTGGAAGCCATGGATTCCGGTGGCTTTTATAGCGGAGATGGTGGCTAGGGCTTGAGAACCTTCAAGTGGGTTTGAGAGACTGGAGGGTTCAGAGGCGGCTAGTAAGTGAAAATGATTAGGGGTGGCGGGTTTTGTGAATTAAAAAAGGTAAGGACCAAAAGAGACCGTTGATCTCAGAGATCAACGGCCGGGTTGAGAGGGGGTTTGTGTCGAGTAGAATTTATTTGGGTCAGGGGTCGGGTAAACTTAGGATTTGGGTCGGGTAATGAGGTTTGTAATTGAGTCCAATTAGGAGTGCCAAATTTGGCTAAAATCGAAATAAAAATAGGCTAACATTTAAATAGCCATTTCCCTTTTTTATTTTATGAAAAATAGTAAAATAGTTTCTAAAAATAAATTAAAGGTGATAAAATAATTAATAATATATGAATAGTAAATTAAAAATACTGGACTCAATTTTATAACTATAAATACAATAAAATCTTAAAATAGGCTAAAATTGTAATTATATATAATTTAGCTTTAGAAATACTAAATAAATTTGTAAAAATATGCCAAAATTATGTTAGATATATTTTAGTATAATTATGAGAATTCAATAAGTGAATTTCCAAAATGAAAATTTTAGAAATAATTATAGGAGTTTTCTTGATAAAATAGGGTAATAAAATTGGTTTAAAAATCTTTTATAAGTTAAGGAAATATAGGAAAACCATTGGACATGCTTATATATCCATACCCATGCTATTTGAAAGTTGTTTTGTATATAAAAATATATAGAGAAAAATTGGGCATCAACACATGGTATAGGTTCATTTTAGTATTTATGACTTTTCTGTAAAATTTGATGCATTGATTTGACGTGATTCAATCGTCCGGAAAATTGCATGTTCTTAAATTTCAATCCTTTTGCTGTCTATTTACTAGTTCTAGGTGTTATTTTGGTATTTTGATTGCACGAGGGAGTTCATAATTTGTTTATGGACTTGTGTACATGTTTGATTTGGAGCCCCGAGGGCTCGGGTGAGTTTTAGATAGGCTGCAGGTATTTTGAACTTAAGAAAACGCTGGTTTAACTTTTGCTGGTTTTTGGAGCGTTCTTCTTCGCGATCGCAAAGTTACTCTCATGATTGCCAAGAGTCAGTTTGGACCGGGGAGGAATTGTTCTTTGCAAACACGGAGCAGTGTGGTTTTTGCCCTTCGCGAGCGCTACTATTCCTTCTCAAACACGTATGGTTAGGAGGGGGAACTGGGGGGTGGAACCTTTTCTCTACGAGAACGCGAGCCTAGGCTCGTGAACTCGAAGTCAAGGTGGGATAATCCTATGCGAACGCGTAGAGTAGACCACGATCACGAGGGCCATCTGGCAATGCTCTTCGCGAGTGCATTAGGTGTCTTGCAAACGCGATGAATACCTGACGTGCAGTCATTTAAACTTCTAAAAATTGGGATTAACCCGTATTTCACCCTCTTTTCATTAGAGCTCTGCCTAGAGGAGATTTGGAGGAAAAATTTCATCACCCTTTCATATGTTAGTGTACTTGAACTTACTTTTTTCCATTTCCATCATCACCTATTAATTTCTAGCATTAATCTTTATTTTTTTATGGTAGAAAATTACGGAGTTGGGATGAATTGGGAGTTTTTACAAATTTGGGATTTAGACCTCAATTTGGGGGCAAGATTTCAAAATTAATTACATAATCGGGCTCGGAGGTAAATGATAAATGAGTTTTGGTCTGAATCTCCGATTTTAAACAAGCGAGCTCGGGGTTGACTTTTATTGACTATTTGAAAAAAGTGTAAAGATCTTAACTTTATGTACTGTAATTGATTTTTCTAGAATTATTTGATGTTATTAAGTCAATTTTGGCTAGATTCGATTAGTTCGGTGGCGGATTTTAGAGGAAAGGCTGTAGTATAGCTTTGATTTACTTGTAGAGTGAGGTAGGTATTGGTTCTAACCTTGATTTGAGGGAACTAGGGATCCTTCAGCTGTATGCTATGTGAAATTCATGTGTAGCGGCATATATGTGAGGTGATAAGTGTATATACGCCGTCAAAATACTTGTTTCCATGCTTTTTTGCATTTTATTATTTTACTTCACGTATTATTTATTATATGCTTTAATTGCTTCCCATGACTTTGCTACTTGTCATTTATTATTCTCGTATAAAAATGTTAGTTTCTCCCATGCTTTCATGATTTAATTGCTACTTGCCTTATTTGACTTACTTGTACCCTTTGATTGTCATTTATTTGACTTGTCTTTCTGCTTAGCATTAATTATAGCAAATTCTTGATTTGGTACGAGATTTTCTTTATGGTTCTGCTTTCATAATCGTTTATCATAGAGATTATTGTGATTCGAGTTGTTGAACTGATTTTTTTTATTGATTTATGTTTATAGATCAGGTTGCAAACCGCAATAGGTGTAATAAGGGATGGTTGATATTGATATGCTAGGAACAGGTTGTACGCCACAATAGGTGAAACAAGGCAGTATTATGATTTTGACTCTAATTATATGATGGGATCAGATTGCGTTGATAAGTAGGGATTTTGACTGCTTATTTGCTTCTTTTACCTGCATTTTAGCTCAAAATGCTTAAAGGAATTCCTGAAAACTAACGAAATATTCTTGCTCACAAGAATATTGGAAAATGAGCCAAAGAAGTCAAGATTAACTCATAAAGGAGTCAAAAGTGAATAAGAACCAAAACAAGAGAAAAAGGCTAGCCGTGCGAACCACACAATTCTAGTGCGGCTACAAAGAGGATATTGAGAGAGTAGTCTTTAAGCCAGCTGAAGGCATGCAGACTGCACCGAAATTTTCTAGCCACAATATGTCAAGTTCGACCGCACTCATTATTATACGGTCCGCAGAAGTGAAAAATCAGAGAGCTGCGTTCAAATCCAAAGTCAATGAGTGCGGACCACATCTTTTTTATGCTGTCGTACAATCAGAAGCACGATTTATGCGGACCATAGAAGCACGCAAAAATTGTGCGGTCGCAGAAACTCATTGTGCAGACCGCACCAGAATTATGCGGCCGCACAATATTTTTAGGGGCATTTTCGTCAGATAGTTTTAGCTTAGTATAAATAGAACTTTTATCATTTTTAGGTTAATGTTTGTTTTCAGAAGAGCACCTGAGCAGTTTTAATTACTGTTTTGAGTAATTTTATACTGGATTAACTTCTAAACATTAGATTTTCTTTCTTTAATCAATTATTATGCATTATATCTTAATTTCTTCTTGTATTTCTTTATTTTTTTTGAGTAGCTAAATTTTTAGCTATGGTCGTGGCCCAACCTTAGTGTGGGCACTTAATGGTTGTTTAATTTAGGGATTGTTTGTGATTGGATTAGTGATATTTAGCCTTGTTCCTGCTTGTATTCAAGAATTAATGGTTGCAAACATTAATTCATGCCTATTTGACTTAGTCTTTGCTTGAGAAAGAAAGACTAAGTCTAGAAAAATTTGGCTAACAAGGAACTGGGATAAAATCAAGAAATTGATAGTCCCAATTAAAAGGTCAAATCTAAAGTAAGACGTGTCTTGAGCATATATCACTTGATTTGTGCAATATCCATTTGGAGTTGAGAAAGCCAAATTGGGCAAAATCACTCAAACTACCGGATGTATAGAGTGGGCAATTATGTGTGATTGCTATATTACAACCCCGACTAATTAAACTTGTCCTAGAGTTTACAACACCTTAGGTAACCATTACAACATCTGCATTATAATCTACAAAGTTGTCAACATTCTATCGGCCACCATACTGAATAAAAAATGGTAAATTTGCCATTGAATTAGCTGAAATTAGGTCAAAACTCACTAATTCCTTTATTGAAATTGCAGTTCGTAATTCCTTCTATAAAATTGCAATTTTTATAGTGAAATTGATCGATTTTGAGTGAATTTTGGAGCTCCTTTTGAGAATTTTTGAAGAGAGAATGCCGTGATTTACAGAGGTAGATAATATCGTGATCTGTTAAATTGATACGCTTGAAAAAAAGGAAAGGAAGGAATATATTTAGCATGATTCTCGAATAAAAGAATCCTTCCTTACGTGTATCTTTAATTTTGGGCTAGATATTGATAAGTTTGTATTTAATTTGACCGCGCTTCCAAATTTAATTAAGAGACGAGTTGGATGATTTCTATGGTGACAAGTTGTTCAACTTTTTTTTCGAAAAAAAAGAAAGAAAATAGTTTGGTACTTAAAGATTATCAAAGGACTAGTGATGCTACATGTATAGAAGTTTACTCCTTTTATTGTCAACGTTCATCTCAAAAGTAGTCTCATGATACCACTATTACAAATTCGGCCAAAACTGATCGCGGCCAAACGACTTCGGTCTGCGGTCAATTTTTTAAAATATTTTTTTTCTCTACAAAATCGACCAATTTCAATTGTTTTTTCAGTGCAAAAATGCGTGAAATTATTTAGCGTCTTGCGAAATTTATTTTTTAACAAATAGTCCTACTTTGGTCGTTATTTTGTACGCAAATATACAGAAAACTATTTTGGTATCCCGTAAAATTTCTTTTTTAAGAAACCAACCTTCAGTCTTTTCATGTAAAATAAATTAAAATTAATATTCAAAAAACTTATCAAAATCGGTTAGTTATTTCAGCCAGTCATTTTAAAAATCAACCGACTTCGATCAAAATTTTTATATTTTTTGTAAAACCTGCAGAAGTCAATCGGTTATTTTCGCGTGAAAATATAATTAAAGAGTACAAATAAAATAAAATAAAATCTTAAATCAAAATGTATTGATGGTATAGTGGTAAAAGAGTATCCTGCCACAGTACAAACTTTAGTTTGATAAGTAAATGGTTTAATTACATAAGTTAAAAATACCGACTGACTTCATTAATTTATCAGCAGTTTTTTTTTGTTGGTCGTTTGTGAAATTTAATAGACCGGCCAAAATCGGTCGGAAAATTGCGACATACTTCGGTCGCTATTTTTTACCGACCAACCTAATTTCGACGGATTAAAGTCGATCAAAAATCAATGATTTTTCAGATCGATTTCGATCGATATTTGAACGGTTTAATGTTTATCGCAATTTTCTATTTATCAAATTTTCGACGAACAACTTCGCCTACAAAAGAACTGTCAGTAGAAAATAATCTCTAACTCGATAAGCTTTATATAATGGTCAAGTGCAGAACACGAAAACTTTAAAAATTAATATTCTATATGGAAATTCAATTTATAATGTCAAATAAATATCCCTAATAAGTTCAATGAACCAACCAAGATTATTATTATCTTGAGCAAAGGGATTTGGAATAAATGGAGATTGAAAAAAACTCGTACAAGCAAATACATGAGTTATTGCACCCTGAGCCACTTGATCCAAATCACCATTGGATTCCAAGGTTTGAGTAAAATTCTGGAAATCTAATCTCAAACGTATATACTGATGAAGACACTTCCTGTAAATATGCTTAAATTCTGGATTTGTTTCATTTGCAGTGATTGTCCAAGCCTTCCTTGCTACATTTGTGAAGTTTGAATATGCCAATCTAATTGTAACATTTTCAAGATCGATCTTAGTTGTTGCCAATTGAGCCTCTGGATCATTTTCCATAACATTGTAGCAAAACTCTCTAACCATAGAGAAATTACAAGCCCTTTGAATTAATGGAGTGACAGCATTTGCTCTTAAATTTGCACCATAGAAATCAACACTAAATAGAAAAATGTAGGGGAGGAGGAAGATTAGTGAGATTGATGAAGAAGAAGAAGTTGATCTCCCCATTTTTTTCTCTCTTTTGACCAATTCTAATTTTCTTGTTTGAGATTATAAATATGGGTTGGTGTAATATATAAAATTCAAAAATTTAATTAGTAATATGCTTCTGTGGAAATGATCTTAAAAAGTTAAAATTACACTATAAATGTTTTTACCTATTTTAAACTGAAATATCTGATTGCTATTTAATATGGAATTATGATATTCTAAATTTTCCTCTATTGTAATAGTCAACATCTTAAATTGATATTTATTGATATATGCATTAATTTCATACTTCTTTTGAGATCCCAGAAAAAGAATATATGCAAATGCTCAAATGAAATATTCTCAAATTGTCCTAATTAAAGAGGCTGATGATCTTATATACAAAATACAATCAATAAGATTCTAAAACACATATGTATTTACTAAATTTTCTACTGTCACACATAATCCTCATTTATATTATGCCATGGACTCTTAATTTTTCATATCTGTCTAGCAAGTTTTCCGAATTCAAGGCGATTGTCTAATTTTTCATATCTTACATACGAAAAGATTTGATCTTCGGTGCTCGACACTTCGATCCTGATGCCAATCTCATGATTAGGGGTGTCAATGGATATTTGAAAATCGACTAAATCGACCGAACCGTACCGCAGCGAACCGATTTTTAGGTTTCTTTTTAAAAAAGCGTAGATTTTAATATAAATCTATAACCGTACCGATAATTAGGGTATGTTTTTATTTTATAAAAGTAAATCGAAAAAATACTGAACCGTACCGAATAAATTTTTCATGTGGAACTTTAGTAAGTTTAAAATTATAATAATGCATTAAAATTTCATTGGGCCTTGGAATTATGAATACTATTACAAAACAACAAGTAATTAAACTCAAAATACTAATTCCTAAAATCTATTATGCTACTTCTACTTAAACTAAGTTATTTCAAATATCTTTATTAGCAAGACACAAAGTATTCGAACGACTATGAGTAGTAAACTACAATGTATTGAATATGTTTCCTTTCATATAATTAAGATTTATCTTTTTCAATATTTAATCTTCTATAGACTTTATTCTCAGAGTTCAACTTTGTAATCACTTAGGAGACTGGCTCGTGTGATTTGCTGGATCTACAGCTGCACCAAATACAATGGAAAGAGAACTGATGGCTTTACTAAGGGGCTTACAAATGGCCATTCATCTAAAGCTGCGCCCCTTAGAAATCAATATTAATGCTCTGAGAGTGATAAAAACACTGATTGCTCACACATTGTTACTGATTGTAGGTCCTTGGTGCACCAACTACATGATCCTACTGTCAAGCACACATACAGAGAACAAAACATAGTAGCAGACATACTCGCACATTTTTGGTCCAACCTAACAGGGACCAATATCACTTTTTTTTTTTTGCACAAAACCTCCACCATTTCTCTGGGATGTTTTGGATGAAGATAGGATGGGCATGCATCGAAAGAGGCAACCATTCAACATTTACTCAACAAATCAGCAAGTAAATATTTTTTTTTGGCAGCAACAATCAAGAGGGAGAGCACCATGCATCTTTTTGGAGACGCATTTAAATACTTTTACTCCTGGACTTTCTAAATTATCTACTTATAGGCATAGGGCGATTAATGACTCCCCAGAAACTAGTTACACTGCTTCCCGACGTTTCCCTGTACGTGTAATTTAATTTCCATCAGTAGAAGTAATCTTTCAAGACCAAGAAAATAAAAAATAAATAAAGAATCTGACTACAGCTACTAATGACTAGGACTTTCAGTAGTTCGCAAGATACAGATGATTGTTCTATCCTTAAGGGCTTGTTTGGTACGAGGATAAATGATAATTAATTTCGGTATTAAATTTGAGATGAATTTATTTTACGTTTAGTTCTAATAAAATCATGATATAACTAATCTTTAAATTAATTATCTCGAAATTGAATTATTTTTTATCGTTATGGAAGGGTGAAATAACTAATTCCAAAACATCTAATCTTCAAATAATTAATTATTGGATAATTTCTTTCCCAACCAATCGAATATTTTGTATCTTTCTACCAATGAATATACATTGGCTAGGAACTCTTAATTCATTAATAAAGATTATGATAGGAAACCAATTGCAGTTTCAATAATTCATAAAATTTAATAAAGCAGAAAGAAAGAAAAAATGGAGAAAAACCCATAATTAAGTTGTACTATAGATACGCCCTCGCCCCGCTTTTGATCAATGAGACTTTCGAGCGTTTTTCAAATTAAATTTGCTTTATTAGGAAATTCTAAAGATGACAAACAATATATTTATATATAGGCTAGGATCGAAACTCATGAAAAAACATTAAAAAAATTACTATTAAATAAAGATCATGAATAAATTCATGAGATCATAGGAGAAAATACATATTTGAAACTCATGTATCTAGTAAACTAATATCCCTAATAAGTTCAAGGAAGAAAGTAAGATTGTCATTATCTTGAGCAAAAGGATTTGGAATATTTGGAAATTGGGTGAAAAATTCGGTACAAACGAACAGATGAAGGGATGCATTCTGAACATCCAAATCCAAATTACCTTTCACTCGTGATAATTCAAACAAAAATCTGAAATCAGATTTAAGAATATTATATTGATGGAGACACTTCCTGTAAATTATTTTATATTCTGGATTTGTTTCTAGGGAAGCAACTGCCGAAATCTTCATTACAATATTTGTATAGTTTGAATATGCCAACGGAATTAAAATGTCATCAAGTTCGAACTTAGTTGTTGCTAATTGAGCCTTTGGATCATTTCCCAAAACATTATAGCAAAAATCTGGTACACCAGAGAAATTGCAAGCTCTCTCAATTAGCGGGGTTACAGCATTTGCTCGTAAATTTGCACCAAAGAAATCAACACTAAATAAAAAAATATAGTGTAGGAAAAAGATTAGTGAGACTGATGAAGAACTAGAAATTGATTTCACCATTTCTTTTTGTTTGAGATTATAAGTTTGTATTGGTTTTATATAGAAAATGCAAAAATTTAGTAATTAGTAACATATCATAGTGTAAGAAATTTTCTTGAAAAATTAAGTCTACTATTAATGTTTTTACCTATTACAAACTTTAATACTCTATTAGATTTCTTTTTAATATGGGGTCGGGATATTCTAAATTTGCCTCCATTGTAATAGTCAACATCTTAATTATTTTTCCACGAGTCAACAAAATGCATTAAATTTCTTATCCCGTTTGAGAGCCCATAGAAAGGATATATACAAATGCTCAAATAAAATATTCTAAAATTATCCTAATGATGAAGGTTGATGATCTTATATACTATTACTAATAAGATTCTAAAACATATAGAGAATGAATGTTTTACTTAAGTTGCCCATGGATCTGTCACGTTATGACAATCCTCATTTATATTATGCTAAATATGGACTCTTCATTTTCAAAAATTTTAAGCAGTTGTCCTATTTCACGATAATTGCATAATTATAGAATAAAATAGATTTCTCGAGTAGTAATTAAATTGTAAATTTATTATACTAAAGTCGTAATACTATGCAACTAAGAAATATTCAACTATATTTCACAAAAATGTAAGTTATTCATGGTAATGATAAAATACATGATCACACCCAAATATATCTCGCCTAAGAGATTTAGCGGTCGTTACAAATATATTTTGATTTACTAGTTTGGAGTCGAATTTCACAGGGAATTAACCTATTAACTATGAAGTTATAATGACTAGTTTAGCAAGAATTCAAGAAATTATCCTTCAAAAATATTAAATAATGAGATGAGTGTTTCCTACTAAGAACACAATAATTAAAATACTGTAATTTATAACTAACAAATAAAAAGTTGTACACAAGATTGGAGGAGTCTAGGGTTATGATTTTCCCTATTATCGGAATCCTCCTTATTACGTTTCCTAAAAATTCGCCTAGGTGTTTTCCAGTAGTCGGGTGTACTTTGAGTGTCGTCATTTTCTTCCAAACAACTACCACAATTTACTAGACGTATTCTTTCGAACTACGTTAGTTGGCACTAGTTTACCGCTTACTATGATCACACCAATGTTTCACTATTCCTAATTCCACATTTAAACCCTCCATATTGATTCCTCATATACGTTAGAAGTGATATTATTCAACAACTACCTAAATGTGTACCATTTTTCAAGCAATAAGCTAAATAGGGACAATTAATTGAGAGCTCTTCAACCAACAATAATGAAAACATAGTTAAGCAAGTAGAAAAAAGTTAAAGGCAAATTTAAATTAAATACAGTAAAAAATCATCATCCATTAGGTTACGTCAAAACCTAGATGAGAAAGTAGCCGAACATTAAACTACAAGTAAATATAGTAAAGGAGTGGAAACTCATTTGGTTCTTGCTCCACGGTGCTCTGTAGCCTTTTTCTCCTCCACAATTATGTCCAATCCTTTCTTAACTCGTTTATGGAGTAATTATATTTTAGGGTCTAGGTTCATGAGTTCAAATCCGGGACAGTCTTTTAATTGATGACTTTTGATCACCAGGCTACAGACCTCGCGAGGCTAGGCATATACTGCAGCAAACTTAGCTACAGAGTTGGCTGTGGTTGGACTATAAAGTGGTTAAGCTGGCTATGCATAGCCTGTAGTATGCGAACGCGATGACTTAAATCCTCCAACTACACGAACGCGTTACCTGTTATGCGAACGCGATGAACAGGTACCCTTACATACACGAACGCGGCCCCTACGTCGCGATCACGATGAACAACTTGGCAGGGCCCCAGGCCCACTTCTATGCGAACGCGAGACCACCCCCACGAACACGATGGCATGCTCCACAGCACAACGTGAACGCGACCTGGGCTACACGAATGCGAAGACCATTTTCCAGGCCTCCCGAATTTACTCTATGTGTTTGCGACACACCCCACGCAAACGCGATGAACAACTCTTGTGCAATAACACAGCTGAAACCTGCAATACTATAAGTCCAACAAATAGTCCGTTTGACCACCCGAAATTGCCCCGAGGCCCCCGGGACCTCACCCAAAAGCACCAACCTATCCTAAAATGTTATTCAAACTTGCTCCAATCTTCAAAACACATCAAACAATGCTAAAACCATCAAATCACTTAGGATTCAAGCCTAAGATTTTTCAAAACTTCCGAAATTCGCATTTGATAAAAAACCCAACCAAAACACCTTCGAATGACCAAAAATTTTGCACACATATCCAAAATTACTTAAAGAAGCTACTACAACTGTTGAAATTCCATTTCTATCCCCGGATCAAAATCTCACCTACCAACTCGATTTTGCCAAAATACTAACTTCATCAATTCAAGCCTAATTCTACATCGGGCCTCCAAAATCAATTTTGATCACACTCCTAAGTCACAAATCATTTTCCGAAGCTAACCGAATCACTAAAATTCACATTCGAGTCCTCTAACTCAATAGTCAACATCTGGTTGACTTTTCCAATATAGGCCTTCCTTAAAGAGACTAAATATCTCATTTCCTACCAAAACCAAACTCATTCGACTTTAACTCACTAAATGCTGATAATGAAATATCAAGAAGCAATAAATAGGGAAAACATGTCAATAACACATGAGACAACGTGCCGGATCGTCATAATCTAGATATTGTTGCAGTTATGATTTTCTCACTCTATTTTAGTTTATTCAGTTTCCTAGTTATTATTTAATTTGAATTGCCAAAAATGGCAAAACACTATTCTAACATTAGCTTGCCTAGCAAGTGAAAATGTTAGGCACCATCACGGTCCCGAGGGTGAGAATTTTGGGTTGTTATAAGTTATATAACCTAAGTAGGGTGGAGAGTTGTCCAATACAATCTAATCTCGGATAAGAGAGCTGCAATCCACGTCTGCCTTCGCGCGTCGTGCGCCCATGGACTCGGACTCAGCTTTTGCAATTTTACAGTTCGCGATCTATGCCTCGCTTCACTTTGTTGTTTTGTGCCTTCAGTTTTCTCCTTTTTCGTCTGTTTTCGTGCCACGCACGAGATTGGATGAGCTCCCAATTCTTTCCATCTCTTTCTTTCTGTGATAAATTGATATATTTGATCCTTTATCATCCAAACTCGTTCCTGCACATAAGAAAAACATAATGAACATATTTTGCATCAAAAATCATGTAATTTCCCGCGACTCAGATAAGAATTAATATTTAAGTATACTCATAAATATATATTTTTTATCATTTATCACCCACTTTTCAGTTTGAGTTAACATTCCTAGATAATATTCTATTGTCGGCTATATATTCAAACAATTAGCACTTGGTATAACTAAAGAACCAAATACAAATAATCAGAAAAATCAATTTAAAATACGTATAACACTGGTGAAAATTTTATTACCCTAGAATTAAGGAGCTTAGCTGCATATAATCATGATAGGAAATCAACCTTCCCTGCTTCTAATAATCAACGACAACTTTCAAGCAGTTTTCAAATGAAAATTTCTTAATTAGGAATTTCCAAAGATAACAAACAATATTTATATATGTATTGTTCATTAAATAATGTTGATGAATATAAATTCATGAGTTTGTGAAGCATACAATCATAAGAGAAAATACATTCTTCAAATTCATTAGCTCAAAGGTGCATAATAAATATCCCTTATAAGTTCCAAATAGTAATACATATCAGTATTATCTTCAGCAAAAGGATTTGGAACATTTGGAAATTCTTGGAAATCACCCATACAAACGAATACATGAAGCATGGCGTTTTGAGACGCTAGATCCAAATCACCATTGACGAGTAAGGTTGCAACCAAATTCTGAAAGTGTGGTCTCACAAGTAAAAAATGATGGAGACAATGCCTGTAAACTTTATAATATTCTGGATTTGTTTCCCTAAAAGTGATTGTCAACATCTTCCTTGCAATTTTTGTGTACTTTCTTTCTGCCATTCCAATTGTAATAAGTTCAAGTTGGGCCTTACTTACTGCCCCAGGAGCGTCTAGATCATTCTCCATAACATTGTAGCAAAATTCTCTTACAGATGAGGAATCACAAGCTATTTGAATTATTTGAGCGACATCATTTGTTCTTAATTTTGCATCAAATAGATCAACACTTAATAGAAATATCAAGACTAGTGAAATTGATGAAGATGTAGAAACTGATCTCCCCATTGTTTTTTCTCTCTCTTTGATCTATCTCTATTTCTTTGTTTGAGGTTATAAATATTTGTTGGTTTGATATAAAAAATATATAAAATTTAATTATGACAAATCTTAGTGTAGAAATTTTTTTGGAAAGGTAAAACAATAATATTTTATGTTTTATCTGTTACAAACTGAAATATATGATTCCTATTTAATATGTGATTATGATATTCTAAATTTGCTTTCATTATAATAGTCAACATCTTAAATTGATAAATATATTGATATATGTATTTAATTTCATACCACGCTTGAGATTCCAGAAAAAGGATATATGCAAACGCTCAAATGAAATATTCTCCAGTTGTCCTAATTAAAGAGGCCCCTGATCTTATATAGAATCAACAAAAGTTTAAAACACAAAGAAATAGTTCCCAAGTGTTTCAAGTTTATAATTCCCAATTGTTTAATTTTCATAAATTGCATCTTGGATTGTAAGTTTTGGAATCTTTAACCCCTATTTGTTTAGCGTTATAAATTGCATATTTTCTTTCTTTTCTTACTCACTCAGCATCAACTTTGCGTCACACTTCAGTTTTATTTTTGTCGATGAAGAAATAAGTTCTCCTCTTGTGTTACTAATTTTTGGGTATTTTTTACTCTTCTCTCTGATTTTTATTTTCTTCTACTTGAATTTTTTTTACTGAATTTCATTATGCATCGGAAAAACATTCGAGTACTAAATATAAATTTACAGTTGAGAGTAGAAGAAGTGAAGTTATGTGTGTGAATAAAGGAAAGTGGTCCTACGAGGTCAATACAACAACTAGAAAAAGTACAAATAACGGGGATAATAGCACAGGTATTGTTACCCATATTCCTTGGCTATATAATCATTCCTCTGCGCCTCACATTGCCAATGACAGCCTCATGTAGAGGATTCATGGTGTAGTTGCCTGCAAAGTCTCCGAGGGCATATAATCTCATAGCCATGTGAATATTTTCCAAAGGCATAGGACTAAGGTAACACAAACTGAGCTAAATTTATCTTACTAATCCTATTGAGACATAAAATAGTCTCATCTACTAGCATGCATGTAAAGAATAAGAAATGGAGAGTACCAAGTATTCAATGATCATCATAGGGTTTATAACATACTCTGTCATAATATTACAAATGAGAATACTAAGAAAGTGGTAAAATAGAATGTAGGACCAATTTGAATCTTGTCCCTTCTTTTCAAAACTTGTAAAATCTTTAATTTATTTTCCTCAACCGTGTTCAAAATGTCTTCAAAATTCATGACTTTTTTTTTGAACAGTTGGACCTCATGGGTGTAGTTGGGGCAGCTTGCTTTTGTTTGGCAGCTTTCATTGGAAGTCACCTAACAATTGCTTCCTCGCTCACCTTGTCGTCCCAACTCTTCTTTCTTGTATGAATCTTCTTGCTACGTCCACTGTGCATGGGTGATAAATTGCCTTGTTTTGCTGCCTGTGCATGACATTCTTGCAAAATTGCATCTTCCTCTCTGTCTTCATAAATATCCCTTCCCACATTCACATACACATGAAAGTTTGAGGAAGATCTTGTGTCATCAAAGTATTTCTGTCTTGTGTAGTTGCTAAAATTGCCTTGTTTTGTTGTTGTTCTACTCCTTGTATGTTATTCATGTCCTTAGCCAAACGACCAGTGATAAAAGCATAATGGGTTAGCAAGTTAACAGGTTTGTAACTTTCTATTGCGTCTAGTAGTTTTCTGTCCTCCATAGTGATCAATATTGCACTTGTGTTCTGCTATTGCTTTGCATTTGCTACTACCACTACCATCGAGTTGGCTTCAGTTGGAGTTGCCTCATTATGCTATTGCTGTCCAGTAGTTGACACTACTACTGGAGTGTTAATCTGCTTCTGCTGTCCCAAACTTGGTACTACTGCTGATATGCTTGCTTCACTATGTTGCTGCCTAATTTTAGGAATAAAATCTGGGGCCTTTGCATTTAACTTGCTGCCTGATTTGAACTTTAAAGAGCTGTGAGTTTTTGGAAAAGAAGGCGAGCCAACCGAAAGCATCTCCTTATCACCAATACATTGCTCACCTTCATCAGTCGAATCCCCCGCAAATTCAATTCTCCAGTCTTCTTCATGATCTTCCTCCCTTTGGTTATCCCAAAGTTTGGATTAATAACCCTTTTCCTCATGTTGGCTTGTATAATTTTGTTATTGTTCTAGTGGAAATAACCAACTGCCCTGTATCAATTCCATACTCTCCAAATGATTCAAAGATTGTGATGGCACTTCGTAGACGGATGTGTTCAAAGTCACTTTTGGTTGTTTAACTATATTAATGTACGCTGCCATCGCATTCTGCGTATCCTTGATAATATTTTCATCATGAGGACTAGAGAAATACAGTGTTGGTGTATTGGAGGTGTGTGCTTGGTTGCCCTTTAGCTCCTCCACAAATGGAACCATCTCCGTTGATGCATGTACTCGAGAGACAGAATTCTGTTGTTTTTTAGCCACACCTGGAGACATGTCCTTTCTATTATTTTTACTTGAATTTATCTCCTTTTGTTGCAAGCTACACACCACATCTCCCTCCACATCTCCCTGATTATTGTTCAAAGGTTCAAATGTGTTTGAGCACCTTATATTCTTCGATTCAGCATATCGTTCATCTGCAGAAAATTCTGCAGCATTCTGCTTTGTAGTACCCGAGGATTTTGCTGTGTGAGCTGATGTATGAGATCGATTAACCACTTTCCAATCTCGACTTTTCATTTGTTGCACATGCTGGGTCTTTTGATGTGCTATTGAATCTGCCTTCTCATCACCATTAGCAACTTCCAAATCATATGGTCGTGCACCAGTAGCATCAATTATTGTTCCTGCTTCAATAGTGGATGTTTTCTTAGAAGCATGTTCCACCTTGTGAAGACCTTTTGATTTGTCAACGGTAGCCAGATGTGCTATATCATTAGCACTTGTTGTAGCTCTTGTGACAACTGCGTCCAATGCTACAGTTGCATGCAAATTTGTATCTACAGTTGTTTGAAATTTTGCTGCCCCAGCTATTACTAATTTATCATCTGGTTCATTTGCTCTGTTGATAGCATTGTAAATCATGGACATAGATCCTGAAGCCTGAATATCATCTGGGAGTTTATTCTTCATAATAGCCGCTACGTCATTGAACCTATCTTCATAGTTAGCAACTGATGCATTGAACATAGCAGCCTGCTCCTTTGCATTTGAGACTTGTGGTTGTTTAAATTTTACATTCAACAGCTTATACCCTGTTGAAGCTGCATACTCCAACTCCATGACATCTACATTATGTTCCACAATAGTAGCTTCCAAACCTGTTGATTCATCAGCTTGTTTTTTTTTCATTGCATCAAACCTGTAGCAAGTGCATTCAAAACACCAGCAGCTTGAGTATTACTAGAGACTTTTCGATCATTCTTCATAATAGCTGCTACATCATTGAACGTAGCAACTACACCTTCCAATTCCTGCCTATTATATTGTACTGTGTTACACATCAACTTCAAATGTTCAGTCGTATCAGTAGCCCAGCTGATGATTTATTCAGATCTTCACACCCCTGCTGGCCACCAATTTTTGAAGCATCAATTTGTGTTTTCCTGCTTTTTATGATCTGTAGCAGCCCTTTTGATAGTTGTTTATCACCTGTAGCAACTATAGCATTCACTCTTGTTCCATTCACAGCACTAGTAGTCTCCAAGTCTAAGTATCAGCTTCGCAGAACAAGTTCGGGCCCTATATAAGATATAACTTCATCTAGCAAACCATACGGTTCAAAAGATCTTCTTAGTTATGTTCTCTCGTTAGAATGCTTAGTAACTTCTTGAACTGGACCACTAGGATTCCCCGTGACATGTAATGTCTTCCTTTATGTTTATTTTAATAGTTTGGGCATAGAGAATATGGTTTTCTTAGTTTCTTCCTAGTTTCAATGTAAAATTATATGTTTTACAGTTAGCTAGAATTTGAGGACATAGTTTCGGGTCATCATTTAGCAGATACAAAGGCCACAAAATAGCTTGGACTCTGTCTCTGTCTCAGTTGAAAGATCATGTGACTCATTTTCCTCTTTTTCCTTTTGTGCTTAGACTCCTTTTGCTTCGAGTGCTTTGGTATAGCATATCTTACATCTATAAGAAGAGCATTTTGGAACATAGATAGGACATTTGTCGCAGAATTTTGAATGTTTTTTTTAAACTTGAGATCTTGAAGTTTTGTTTTGTTGTTTACATTTTTGAATTAGGATTTATGAATATTTTGCAAGTTGAAATATGTTGACTGCTTTTTGAATGTGTTTTACCATTACTATTGTAAATTAAGGACCAGATTTTTTATCCGTCGCAAAAAATATTTAACGACCAAATTTTTGACCCGTCGTTATTGGCTTTTAGCGGCGGAAGCTAATGCGACCAATGTCGACCAGCTTTTTACCATCGCAATAGGTTTATAGGACTAGATTTGGATCTTTAGAGACAATATTTCCCTTCCTTAAAGGCCATTTTTTTTGTAGTGTTTATTGCCTCATCATCAACCACTAGCACTCAATTAATGTGGCTGACTTTAAATTTCCAGTTTTTTATTTTTTTAAGGGGGAGTTAGCTCTCACTTTGTAATTACTTGGTCTATAGTTATTTTGAATTTTTCACTTCAGTAATTGTTAACATTTTGCTTATGGGTATTGATGTTTTTTTTATTTTCATCTTTTTTTCTTTTGTGCCAATGGAAATGTGAGCACGTGATTTTTGCCCTAAGCAAATTATTCCCAAATTAAGCAAAATAATTTTTAAATAATTTTTGTGACATTTTATGTTAATTGTTGTCACGACCCTAGTTCACCAATCGTGAACATGTCATGACGACACCCAGTCCCCGAAACTAGGTAAGCCTAACACATTGCGGAATATACAAGTTTTTGAACTTTAAACAAGAAATAGCGGAAAAACGATATAAATAGGAATGTAATCCGTGCCGCTTGGCACATACACTCGCCAAACACACTGTATACATACCACCAAGACACGGAATCCCACGGGTAACACAGACTAGAAGAGAAGTACAACTGTGGCTCTATATGTCAAGAGTATCTAAACAACAAAATGAGGAAAAAAACATCTAATAATACTATCAGAATAGAAGGAGGGCCTCCGGATCCGCGGACGTAGCAGATCATACCTCGAGGTTTCCGAATGTGCTGCTGAGTCACCTAGTATGAGCATGTCCTGATGTACCTAGATCTGCACAACAAAAGTGTGCAGAAGAGTAGCATGAGTACACCACGTCGGTACTCAGTAAGTGCCAAGCCTAACCTCGATGGAGTAGTGACGAGGAAGGTCAGGGTCCTATTGAGAGAAACAACAACATAATAATCAATAGTAATAAGCAGGAATATGTGAGAATAAATCAGAAGTAACATCAATAAGGACATGTGGGAATTGAACCCACAGTCCCACTTTGTAATCAATGATCCAGGAGCTACGGGAATTTAACCCGCAATCCCAATAACAGTACCTCTGGGTCTCTAGGAATCGAACCTGCAGCCCATGTCTCAATACGTCAGGATGTGTCTCAATGATCTCAGGATCTCCGGGAATCGAACCCGCAGTCCATATCTCAGTAATATATCAATAAACTCCGGGTCTCCGGGAATCGAACCCGCATTCCACAAACAATACCACTCCGGGTCTCTAGGAATCGAACCCACAACCCTGGGATCTCCGGGAATCGAACCCGCAGTCCACCAACACAACAAATAAAGAAAACGCACAGAGAAAAGATAATATGCTTAACTACAACTTCGCCGAACTAGTACCACCAATTTTCAAGAAGTTCAAATAAGACAATTAGTCAATTAGACAGATAAATTCTATCTAGTCATGCTTTTCTAGCGAATACCAGGTAAAAGTAACAATTTAATCAACTAAGAACAGGAATATCACAAATCGGACAATTCAAGTACATTGAGTTACAACAACCAGCGCATGTACGCGCCCGTCACCTCGCGTACAAGGCTTTTCAACTATCACATAATATCCTAGGGGTAAAGGTTCCCCCATACGAGGTTAGACAAGCCACTTACCTCGACTCCGGTACAAAACCGCTAAGAGACAACTCTCTTGCCGCGAATGTCAGCCTCCACAGGTGCAGTATCTGATAAAAATCAATAGAATCACATCAAAATAGGCCAATTGGGCATTACCCAATCAAAATAATTCAAAATACACCAAAACCCACAAGTTGCCAAAACCCGATTTTCGGTACGCTTCTTATAAAATTACGAAAGTTATATATTCGTGTTCCTTATCTCAACAGTAGTCCGTGCATATAAGATTTATCGAAATCGGACTCCGTTTGCCGATTCAAATCAAATATTTTCTAAAATTTAGGCCTAGGGCTAAAACCTTCCATTAATCCTTCATTAATAGTGAAATAATCATGAATTTCATGATAAACTAACGAATTAAGGCCAAGAAACTTACCCCCAATGATTTCACGATGATATCCCAGCGATTCCCCGTCAATTTCCTCTCTTGCAGCTCAAAAATGGCATTTTTGTGTATGAGGGTCGCGGGTGTTATGTTCTGAACTTAAACTCACTGCCAGACCCCAATGTCGTACGCGTTCGCGATGAACATCACGCGTCCTCGATGACTCATCCAACTTCCTCTTCGCGAACGCGACACCATACCACGCGTTCGCGATGCAAAGTCTCTCAGCCGCCGGGTTTTTCTTCTACGCGAACACGTAGGTCCTCAGGCGAACGCGAAGCTCTCCCCTTTCCTCCTACGCGTTCGCGACTCCCAGTCACGCGAACGCGAAGCTTCACCCCACCTTAACTACGCGAACGCGTCCTTCAGTCTCGCGAACGAGATGGTCAGTCTTCCTTTGCCTACGCGAACGCGGCACGTGCCTCGCGAACGCGTAGGTCAAAATCCTGCTGCACTGCTGCTGCATTTTCTGGAAATTTTCAAGGCTTCAAAATTTCCGAATGATGGTTCAAATTCATCCCGAGGGACCCGGGACCCCAACGAAAGCCACCAACATACTCCAAAACACGATATGAACTTGTTCCAATCAAAAAAACACCATCCTAAATATCAAAATCACCATTTTCACACTGATTCAAGCCTAAGTTTCTTCAAAACTTCCGAAATCAACATTTAATCAAAAACCAGACCAAACGACGTCCGAATGACCTGAAAATTTGCGGACATATCCAAAATCACATAACGAAGCTACAGAAATTTTCGAAATTCCTTTCCGACCTCCGGATCACAATCTCACCTATCGTTCGGATTCGCCAAAATTTCAAACTTCGGCATTTCAAGCCTAATTGAGCTATAGACCTCCAAAATACATTCCGAATGTGCTCCCAACCCCGAAATCACCTAATGAAGCTAATGGAACCATCAGATTTCCGTTCCGAGGTCGTATTAACATTGTTCTGACTACGGGCCACTCTCCAACTATAAAGCTCCCATTTAGGGACTTAGTGTCCCAAAACACTCCAAATTCCAGAACCGACCCTCCCGGCAAACCACAATAGCAGAAATGAACTTATTGGAAATAGTTAAATTGGGGATCGGGGCGTAAATTTCAAAAACGACCGACCGGGGTCGTTACATCTTCCCACACTTAAAAGATTCGTTCGTCCTCGAACGAGCATAGAAAACATACCTGGAGTGGTGAAGAGATGAGGGTACTGGCTGCGCATATCCTGCTCGG